>OX596278.1:36237587-36837587 GCA_951394225.1 Harpalus rufipes | reverse complement strand
AACTGAAAAAAGAAACGAACAAAAAAGTTATAAAAAAGAAATAGAAAAACTTAAAAAAGAGAACCAAAATCTCAAACAAAAAATGGATATCATGCAAAAGAAAATCGAACAAATAAAAAAACAGTATAGGAAAAATAACATAGTAATAAAAGGAGTAGATTTCCAAGACCCTGGTAAGACTAAAAGAGCAGAAGAATTTATAGAAAACAGAATAGACATAAAAGTAAAAGTAGAACATGTTATGAAAATAGAAACCATTCCAAACAAACATATGACAATCTTAAAGCTGTCCACTTGGGAACACAAAAAGGAAATAATGGTACATAAAAGCAAGCTGAAAGGTACGGAAATATGTATCGAAGACGATTATACGAAAAAAAGAAAGAGAGACGCAAATGAAGATTAGGTCGATAGGGCGAGAAGAAAAACAAAAAGGAAAAAGGGTTAAGATGGGTACAAAATATAATTATATAATAATAATAATAATTTATTTAACTACTTTACATAATATAAATATACGTTTGTAGCAGGTCATAATATTACATAAATATTTAAAAATCTTACAAGTTTAAAATACGAGATATACAGTGTCGTCCTAGTTAAGTTACTACGAACGGGGTAATTAGAAAATCATTAATTGTATAAAAGCATTGTGATAATAGATATTTCTTAATTTTATTTTTGAACTGTTGACAATTAAGTGCTCTAATATTATTTGGTACATGGTTATATAAATTTAGATCTAAAGAGTTCCTAGCTGAACCCATGAGTCTAAAACGAGGAATTCTAATGTCATCGGCTTGTCGCGTGGCGTGCTGGTGAATTTCTTTGTTTTGTTTGTATAAATGTCTGTTTTGGTGAATTTCTATTAACGAAAAATAAATGTATAAAGTAGGTAGTGGCATAATGCCTAATTTTATAAAATGAGGTTGACAGTGTTCTTTCTTTTCAATGTTAACAATCAATCTTACCATTTTTTTTTTGTAATCTAAAGACTCTAATTGCGTGTGTAGAGTTTCCCCATATAGTTACGGCATACGACAAGTGACTATGGAAAAGACCAAAATATACATTTATGAGACTTTGAATATTTAAATATTTTTTCAGATTTCTAAAGAGATATATAATGGAAGATAGAGTTTTACATAATTTATCTACATGTACAGACCAGTTCATGGGACTGCTAATATGCAACCCCAAAAGTTTAACAGAGTTTCTTTGGTCGTTTTTAGGATTTGGAGATAAAATTAGTCTTTGTGTTTTTTCTCGATTTAATTTAAGGTTATTTAAGGCAAACCAAATTTCTGCATCATTTTCAATGGTGGTCATTTGTGTTAGGAGATTATCAATACTTTTATCAGAGGCTATAAGGGTAGTATCGTCTGCGAATAGGATGCATTTTTGAGGATGCATGAAATCAAAAAGGTCATTTATATAAATATTAAATAGTAAGGGGCCTAAAATAGACCCCTGTGGAACTCCATGTTCATTTGGGAGACAGTCAGAGAGTGAATGATGTAAGTATACACATTGTAATCGAACTTGAAGATAAGATTTTAAAAGCATAAGTGGTATGCCTCTAATTCCACAGAGAAAGCGAAAGATGGGAATGGAACGACAAGGAAAACAAACTAAACAGAAAAAAAAACGAACCAAAAAACCTAACAGTGTAACCAACAAAATACAGAACCCATTGATAAACGAAATGAATCAGACAATGTTAAAGGCGACGAAAAGGATTAATGCTATACAAAACCAGAGAAATATAATAAGATTAGCCATATGGAACGTAAGAGGAACTTATAGTTAAGGAGCGCTGAAGCAGGTACTACTTGAGATGAGAAGGGACAGAGTAGAAATAACAGCACTATAAGAAACAAAACAAAAAGGAAATAACATTATAGAAGTTGAAGACTACATTTTCTTTAGTAGTGGCGCTGAAAACAAAATGTTGGGAACAGGGTTCCTAATAAATAAAACTTTGAAAAGAGCAGTGATGGGGTTCAAACCTATATCTGATCGAATGTGTTACATACGAATCAGAACAAGATACAGAAAGCTCAGTATCCTTAACGTCCATGCACCCTCGGAGGACAAAATCTTAGAAGAAAAAACAGAATATTACGACAAACTAGAAAGAATATACCAAGGGCTACCGAAATATGATATAAAAATAGTTATTGGGGATGCAAATGCAAAGATTGGGAAAGAAGAGAGGTATTTATTTATTTATGTATTTTATTTATTTATTAAGAGAAACAACAGTCAATGACCAATAATAGGTTCCCACGAAAAGAATAACAAACATAGGTAACAGACAGTTAAACATACATAAATAACAACAATAAAAGTAAATAGTGTTTAGCAAGTGAAAAACTGATAACCAACATTATTCAAGAGAGTTCCTCAATAATATTAGTTTTGAACTTATTAAATGAAAGATGGAACATGTCCACATGCAAAAATTTTGAGTTATATATACTCATAATTCTGTTTACCGGCGAATTCTTATTGTTATTCGTATTACTAAGCGCAACAATATAGATAGAAAGAAAGTAAACATGAGAAGGCCAAAGAAAATGGAGAAAATCTAATAGAATTCGCCGCACAAAACGATCTAATCATCAAAAGCACTTACTTTAAGCACAAGGAGATACACAAAGGCACTTGGAGACACCCAGATGGAAAAACAATAAATCAATTAGACCACGTACTGATCGAGAAAAAACATTCAAAGTTCATTACAAATGTAAGAAGTTATAGAGGAGCAGAAGCAAACACAGATCACATTCTAGTCAGAGCAGAACTAAGAGAAGAAAAACTCACAGTAAATAAGAACAAATACCTGCAACAAGGATTTAACTTTGAGAAGCTAAAAGTAGAAAATTCAGCAAATAAGTACGCAGTAATGATAGAGAACCTTACACAAACAAGCGAACAAACAGACACAATAGAAAAAAGGTGGACGACAATATAAAAACAACCGCAGGAGAAACACTAGGATTAAAGGTAACAAACAAAACAAAGAACGACTGGTTTGACGAATATTGCAGACAAGCCGTAGAGGAAAGAAGAAAAGATAGAATAATGTAGGTACATTACGAGAAGAACCCAATAAGACAAATCCATTTACCAAGAACACAGACGGAATTACAAGAAAATATGTAGGACAAAGAAACGAAACATGCTAAGAGAATTTCTTTTAGAGATGCAAGAAAATTATAGCAAAAGAGATCTGAGAAATTTCTACCAGAAAGTTAAAAACAGGAAAAAAATGGTATACACCAAAAGTCTTATACTATCAGAACAAAGATGGAAACCTCATTGGAGAAGAAGAAGCAAGAACAAAAAGATGGGCAGAATACTTTGACGAACTATTGAACATTAACGAATTAAACCAAGACACAGACATTTATGGAGAGCGCGGAAATGAAAGCGAAAAAGTACCAGAACCAGAAATAAAAGAAATAGGAGATATAATAAAAAAAACATGAAGAACAACAAAAGCCCAGGGGACATGAAATAGCCATTGAACTAATCAAATATGGAGGAGAAGAGCTAATGTGAGAAATTTACGATCTAGTGGCAGATATCTGGAGAGAAGAATGTATGCTAGAAGCCTGGAAAGAAGCACTACTTTGCCCTATTTATAAAAAAGTAGAAAAAAAAACCAAATACGAAAACTATCTAGGAATAGCGCTATTATATATATATATATATATATATATATATATATATATATATATATATATATATATATATATATATATATATACAGGTGTTTGGCGTAAGTCCGGCACCACGAATATTTCGTTTATTTTGAGAGATACAAAAAATGTTAATAAGCAAAGTTAAACTAGACAAAGGGGCTCATAAGATGATTATAGCAGAAATTTTGTATCACTTCCGGTTTTAGCGGAAATGGGTACAACTTTAAAACTAGCATAGGGAATCGGTATTTTTATATATTTTTTCAGAATATACATAAAATTAGCTTCACAATGATGCCAAATTATCATAGTTTTACTTTAACCATTTCAAAATGGAGACCATTTATTCTTAAAATATGTATTAATAAAATTCCATACAAAATAAAACATAGCAAGCTATGAAAACAATTTTATTATCTTATAACAAAAGAAAAGAACTGTTAGAGAAATTAATGAAAATATCCTAGAAAATGTAATGAAAGAGTTTTTATTACGTATAAGAAAATGTATAGAAAATAACGGCGGCCATATTGAGCATTTGTAGTTTTTCACATTTACTGTTTCTGTTTTGGTATCGTTGTAAACATGCTAAAAAATTAAAAAATAATACTTCACGCCTAATTTTTTTCAATTTCTTCTTTTCTTTTGTTATAGGATAATAAAATTGTTTTCATTGCTTGCTATGTTTTATTTTGTATGGAATTTTATTAATACATATTTTGAGAATTGCCATTTTGAAATGGTGAAAGCAAAACTATGATAATTTGGTATCATTATGAAGCAAATTTTATGTACATTCTGAAAAAATATATAAAAATACCGATTCCCTATGCTAGTTTTAAAGTTGTACCCATTTCCGCTAAAACCGGAAGTGATACAAAATTTCTGCTATAATCATCCTATGAACCCCAAAATAAACGAAATATTCGTGGTGCCGGGCTTACGCCAAACACCCTGTATATATATATATACAGTGTGTTAATTAAAAACCTGGCCATAGGCGTTTAACATGGGAAATCAGTTTTTCCTTGCGCAAAAGTTCCCAAATTATTTTAGGCAAAAATACTTCAAATAAATGTTGTAGAGAATTAAATTCTGCATCCAGATTAGTTATAAGATTTTATTTTCGACGTTTCATAACCGAGAAAATCAATTTCAAAGTTTTTCGAAAATTGCTGATTTATAGCGATAGCCATGAAACTCAAACAAAATTACGAACAATTGTATGACATTGACACAATGAATTAGAATTTAACTTTTTTAGAATACATAGCTGTCAACATATACAAAATAAAATAAAAATGAAAACAAGAATAATGTATTTATTTAAAAAGAAAAACAGAAAACTAGAATGAATATAATTTTATATTAAATGTTCAAATAACCCTCCATTTTGCGCTAAGCAATACCCAAGTCTATTATAAAAGCCATGTCGAACATTATGCAGCTGTCTGGCATTTATTTTTCTACATTCATTGGAAATTACAGCTTTAAGTTTTTGTAATAAGATTCTATTGTGGTTTTACTTGGAATTTGTCGATGTGACCACATTACACTTATTAAATCACGTATTTTTCTATAGCTTTGTCCACAGTAACACCATTTTATAATCTGAAGCTTTTCTTCATGAGAAAACTGTTCCATACTTCCAAAAAAATATGTTACTGAACGAAAATCACAAAACACAAACTTTCTTTGACAGTTAAGATGTCATACAATTGTTTGTAATTTTGTTTGACTTCTATGGCTATCGCTATAAATCAGCAATTTTCGATAAACTTTGAAATTGATTTTCTCGGTTATGAAACATCGAAAATAAAATCTTATTACTAATCTGGATGCAGAATTTAATTCTCTACAACATTTATTTGAAGTATTTTTGTCTAAAATAATTTGGGAACTTTTGCGCAAGGAAAAACTGATTTCCCATGTTAAACGCCTATGGCCAGGTTTTTAATTAACACACTGTATATATATATATATATATATATATATATATATATATATATATATATATATATATATATATACCTGGCTAAACAAAAAAATTAGGAAAAATGGAAGCTACCTTAGGAGAATATCAGGCAGATTTCAGAAGGAACAGATCATCCATAGATCAGATTTTTATCCTGAAAGATCTTCAAGCAATACACTATGAGAAAGATCTAAATATGCATATAATGTGAATAGATTTTAAGCAGGAATATAATTCAGTGAATAGGAATGAATGAATAAAAGCAATGGAAGAACTTCAGATTCCAAGGAAACAAATACGAATGATAAAAGTTACCTTACAAAATACAAAAAGCAAAGTTAAAGTCGACGGACGAAAATCAAAACCGTTCAGCGTGAGAACCGGCCTTAGACAAGGAGAACCTTTATCGTCAACACTATCCAACCTGGCGTTAGAAGCAATCTAAGGAGAATAAACAGGCAGAGGCTGATATATGATCGAAGACACCAATGTCTTTTGCGGATGATGTACTCTAATAACCCGAACAAAAGAAGAATTAAAAAGAATAACCCGACGGCTAATTGAAGAAGGAATGGGACCAAACATAAATATAGTATTGAGACCAACTGCAACATACGGATCCGAAACATGGGTATTAACAAAACAGGAAGAACAAATATTAGAGGTATGGGAGAGAAAGTTGTTACGGCGAATATACGTAGACGTGAAGGAAGGAGACCAGTGGAGAAGGAGATCAAATAAATAAATAGAAGAGATATATGGGGAACCAAATATTACGACGCAAATAAAAATGCAAAGGATACGTTGGGTGGGACACGTGGAACGTTTATCAGAAGAAAGGGTAACAAAAAAGATCATAAGTAGAAAACATGAAGGAAAGAAGAAGAGAGGCAGACGAAAGAAGAAATGGCTGGACGAAGTCGAGAATGACCTTGAAAAAATTAGGAATTAAAAAGCGGAAAATCAAAGCAAGAAACAGAAAAGAGTGGAAAGAAGTTTTACACCAAGCCCAGGGCTCAAATCAAATATGTTTTTGTTATAACTCAAAAAACATATCTAAGATGACCTATATAATGCGAATCAGAAGTTGTATCTGTTATAGTTTCCAACACTACAATGGTGACCTTCAAAATCCGGATATCTGTAAGTAGGTATATGTAATAAACATTAAAATACAACCCCAAGAATACAGATAGGGAGGCGACTAGAACTCCCGAACATAGGACTTGAACATGTATAATCATACTTTTGTAATTTTCTGCTTTTGGAAAAAAAGCTTCATATAACTGACTATCGCTATTTTTTGTGTGATTTTCGAAATTTTCATACCTTATTTCTGCCGTTACAAAACATGCAAAATAAATTGTTTCCTGATTCAGATGTAAAATATTATGCTCCACAACTTTTATTTGAAACTTTTTTTATTCAAAATAATTAGAACAGCAGGAAATTACGAAATTTTACATGTTAAACTCCTATGTTCGGTAGATTCAATCACAATCCTGTATATTGCATTTAAAATGTCACATGACAAAATGAAACAAGAAAAGAGAAATTAATTGAATAGCTTGAGTGAAAATAGTTTAACTTAAAGAATAAGACATGAGTCTGTATTTTAACAGTTAAAGAATTTAGAATATAACATAAATATGAAATCCAAATTAATAATTTACTCCATGTCGAGAAATAGCAAGACGCAAAGCAAGTTGAAGAGTTGAAATTATGTAATTAATTTACTTTAGAAGTTGGAAATCTGAGTCTACCTCAGTATAAAGAATTTCAAACATAACTATTTCAATGCCAACAAAACTAAAATGTTGAAATATTCAGTTAGAAAAGTAGGTACAAGAAGGGAACATAAATACAGAAATAAATTCATTTCAGATTTAAGATTCAAAGCTAAATAAAAAAGAAAAATCTCTATCAAATTGCGAGAAAAGGTTACACGGAAAGTAGTAAGCACGCTTCCTTCCAGATATTACGCAATTAATTACATAAAATGGCACATTTTATCTCAATTTAAGAAGAGCATAGTCGCTATTTAGAAAGATAACAACGATGGCCAAGTTAATTGGAACATCTAAAACAAAGATCTGTGTTGATAAAAAAATTTACTACCCTGGTAGTTACAAAATAGCCGGATACAAAAGTTTATGTGTAAATACTCGTGAGTTATAGCAGTTCCGGACAAGATGCATATAAAACTTGGACAAATTGAGTCGAAAGTAAGTTTTTATCATTGATAAAGCAGAGGTCGAGATCTGGATCTGCTCCTGCTACTTAGTTCGTCTTGCTTCTTTGCAAACACTTAATTAAATTACCTACTTGCATACTGTCACTTGCAAAATAACACACATAAATCATTACCAACAAAAAAATTACCTACTTTCCAACAACAAATATAATTTCAGTATAACTTATTTACACATAGGGGTGTATGTAGATAAGTTATCCAATATAACATTGTACAATACTATAAAATATATAAAGAAAACATTATTTTATTTATGATTATTATAATATAATAATATAAACTAAAAAAAGTTATTTTAAAATTAATTTTAATCTCGGAAAATTTCTTTTCATTTAAACAATGATATTCATGAAGATAACAAAAGATATTTGTATAATTCATTATTTTATCTAAAACAAGATAAATCTAGACAACCATTTACCTTATGAATACAAGTATAAATAACGGAGCAAAAAAATATGTTATAATAAAACCAAAATATTGTTTAATTATACTATAATTATTAATAAATTCTTAAATTAAAAGTTTAGAATAGTATTGTGATATCATTGGACTGACACTCAACAACTTCATGTACATCTTTATCCTATTCGTTAATTTAATATGCTGCAATTTTAATGAAGGTTGGATAATAAGGGCGTTTAAATACAAAATTATATTCACACTTTCCAAAGGTGGTTGAGAAATATGAGAGATTAGGTTGTTCATTTCTTAAGTTCATATTAAAAATAATTGTTTTGCCTGATGTTAAAATATGTTGCTCTTTAATTTAAATAAATGCAGAATAAACAGACATGTGGCCAGTGATGAAATGTTCTGTGAATTGATGATGGTATGGTTATGATTATGTTTGAATTTACCCGATTCACCCTTTGCTATTTTCACTCTTCTATGTTCATAATTTATATAGCATATCCTAAAATTGAATCAGTGATGACCACGGTTAATGAGAAATATGTAACCAGTATTGTAAACAGATACATTTTTGTTGTTTCCCTTATATTATATTATTTTCATATATACATATATATATATATATATATATATATATATATATATATATATATATATATATATATATATATATATATATATATATATATACGATCACGCGAGAATGAACCAGCAATTATCATCGTTATTAAGCGAGATAGCGATTATCTTCAAATAAACAAATTTACTATAGACAATATGGGCAATAAGATGTCGTATCAAGAAGCGTTCTATTACTTCCGGTTCCGGAGTGTGTGATACCAACTTTGAAATTTCAAATGGAACATACTATATTTTTTTATATTTTTGAAAAGTACATAAAATTTGCTTTACAATGATAATAAATAAGTAGGACGTTGTATTATTAAAAAGTAAAAAGTAAAAGGCGGACGTTTGAAATATCTTACAAAATAAGCCAAAAAAGTGTGGAATTTTCTTTTATTGGATTTGTTGCCTAGGTTACGTAATATAAATGAATTTATCTCTAAAAATATCATCATCTATGACAAAAAACAATAAAATCTCACCCCATTGATTTTTTTTTCATTCAATATGTTCATATTTCAAACGTCCGCCATTTTATTTTTTAATAATACAATGTACTACTAATTTACCACCATTGTAAAGCAAATTTTATGTACTTTTCAAAAATATAAAAAAATATAGTATGTTCCATTTGAAATTTCAAAGTTGGTATCACATACTCCGGAACCGGAAGTAATAGAACGCTTCTTGATACGACATCTTATTGTCGATATTGTCTATAGTAAATTTGTTTATTTGAAGATAATCGCTATCTTGCTTAATAACTGAGATAATTGTTGGTTCATTCTCGCGTGATCACGCTGTATATATACAGCGTGTTTAAATTAAGTGTTTCACTATTGATATCTCAAGAACCGTAAAGATACGAAGTCGGTTAAATTAGCAAACAATTTCTATAGCATAAGACTATTAAAATGAGCATTACAAAAATTATTTTCAACCAGTGGTTCTCAAATACAGAATTCAACTTTTTAATTTTAAATGAGAACCTACTTTTTTATTCGCCTATTCGATTCAGCTGAATACAACGATATAAAAAATTTATACCCTTACATAACGAAAAAAACGAGAAAAATGCAAAAGAAAAATTATTATTTTCATATTTATTTCTACAAGTAATCAGAGTGCCATGACAAAAAAATTGAATATTTTGTTTTGTATCACATGTCAAAGTAGTTCGTTTATGAATTTTCTTGTTTTCTTTTGTGTTAAAATGAATTTTACGCACGAAGAAAAAATTGATATGTACGAAGTTTTCATATTATCTCTGAAAAATACTATTGCTGCAAAGAATATGTATAGGGAACGTTATCCTTAGCGGCGAGTTCCTTGTCGTCAGTATTTTAGAAAATTAGAATTAGCACTGCGCGCTAATACGGATGCGTTCGTATCGAAGCGAGTTAGCGTACAAAATCAAGAAGCTGAGATTAATATATTAGCATATTTTGAAGCTAATCCAACAGCATCAGTTAGAATGGCTGCCGCTTAGTGTAATTTAAGTGTGGGCACGATCCATAGGATTTTAAAGAAACATAAATACAGACCATTCAAAATGATTAAAATTCACCATTTTCATCCTGGTGATCGTGAGCGAAGAATTTTGTAATTTATTGATAAATGAGATCCAGATATCTTAATATCAATTATTTGGACAGACGAAGCTAATTTTTTTAATAATGGTATGCCAAATAGAAAAAACACACACTACTGGAGCCGAGAAAATCCTGTTGTTGTACGAGAGAGAAGTTTCCAGCGAAAATTTAATATAAATGTTTTGTGTGCCATTTTCAGTGATAATATTTACGTACACATGTACGAAGGTACATTGAGTGGTAACAGATACCTGAATTTAATTCAAAATATGCTGGGTATTATTTTGGAAGACATACCAGTATCTGAGTTGGTAAACATTTATTTCCAGCAAGATGGTGCACCAGCTCACAATTCGCGTCAAGTTAGGGATTACCTAAACGAATGGTTTCCAAATCGGTGGATTGGTACTTATGGTCCTATTCCGTGGCCCGCCAGATCACCAGACCTTAATCCCCTGTTTTTTTTATGGGGTTATGTTAAAGATGAAGTCTACAAAACTATCTATCCAGATATTTAGCATTTAAAAAATGCAATATTATTACCCACATAGACGGCCGAAATTTAAGAAACGTAAGAAGTAATATGTTCAGAAGGCTAGAATTATGTATAAATCAGCATGGCAATAATTTTGAACGCTAACTCGCTTCGATACGAATGCATCCATATTAGCGCGCAGTGCTAATTCTAATTTTCTCCCGAACAAATTGCGAGGTCAACGTTTTTCGAACTCTTGAAGAAGCGGTTGATGCATTCAAAATGCATGTTTTGGAGATACCTCAATCGGAGTGGAAAAAAAGCTTCGAAAATTGCTTCACACGCATGCAAAAGTGTATTGACCTTTATGGAAAATATTTTGAAAAACAATAACGCCATTTTTGATGATAAATATTTATTTTTGTTCTCTAATCTCGAAATATAAAAGGCAACCCTCGTACTATCAAATACGTATAAAAATGTAATTGTAATCGAAGATTAAGCTAGGTAGCAAGGACCCGCAACGGAACAGAAACGAAAACGACAAACGAAAAAAATCCGGAAACGAAACAGAATCGAAACGAAATTTTTAATCTTATTGCTGAATCAAAAACGATATAACCGAAATAAAAAAATATTTTGGTTAATAACGTTATTATTTTGTTTCTAATACACTTTATTTACAATTTATTTTTATTTTTCTGTTCTTCTTGTAGATCCTGTTATTTATTATAGTTTTGAAAGGAAAGTGTAGTAGGTTATACGGATCAATTCTTCACATTTAATAATGTTTACATTTAATAGAACGTTTCGGTGGTCAGAATACCACCATCATCAGCTAATAACAAATAAGTCATTATAAGTAATGTTACAAATAGTAAAATATAAAATAGTGTTACCTTACAAAATCTATTTTATATTTTACTATTTGTAACGTTACTTATAATGACTTATTTGTTATTAGCTGATGATGGTGGCATTCTGACCACCGAAACGTTCTATTAAATGTAAACATTATTAAATGTGAAGAATTGATCCGTATAACCTACTACACTTTCCATTCAAAACAATTTATTTTTAAAGAATTTGAATATTATACGTCGCATGCGGTAAAGATTTTCGAATTATGTATTTTAATTATTTTTTATTATAATAACAATAAAGAAAATTGCTGAAAATATGTTTATAAGATTTTTGTATATATAAATATCTGGAATGAAATAACCGGTTCGAAACATAATTTATATTTCGTTTGAACGGAAGGAACGATAATAACCGAAACGAAATTATTTTTATCGAAGCTGAATCGAAACGAAACGAAAAATCTTTTTGTTCCGAGTCCCTGCTTGGTAGGGTTTACGCTAATAGCGAAAAAAATAGTTTGATATTCAACTAGTTGCTGAAAAATGTAACTCTGGTTCAGTTTCAGAATATACTAACAATTTGTTTTATAGCGGACAAGTAATATTTGTTTCTAGTACTTAGATGTACGACGTCACAAACATTTTTCAAAATGTTATTATTTTTTTTTCTCGAGTATTATTAATAAGAAAATATAAAAAATGGAGTTCTTATAAATTAAATAATATTTGGGCTTTATTTTATAAATATTGCTTAATTTAGTTAATGAGTTCGAAAAGCTTATTTCAATTTTTAGGAGTCTACAAGATTATCATATAAAATGAAAAAAAAAAAAACGTTACAATCTCTATTGTTTTATTCTTCCTGATTGAAACAAATAAACATAGATAAGTTACACATTGTTGGAAAAAAATCTCATTTCCATTAAGTAGCTTTTTATTTTGGCGCCCATAACATTTGTAACAATAATACAGAAGAAAAATACTGACATTCGTAATATAAAGGTGCCCTAAAGAAGTACAAACTAAAATCCACTATTTTTTCATACTTGGAAGAACCAAAAATCGCAAAATTCAGTTTTTGCATATTAAGCGACCTATGCATTTTTTTCGGAAAAACAAATACCTACATCATTAACTCGAGCTCCTAATCTTTCTCATATCTATTTTAGTTCTCAAAATCTTCATACATGGCACAGTTTTTGGGACAATCTGTACACAAAAGAGAAATACAGTGATGGTGCTTTGAATAAACTTTTTTTCCTGTGGTAATATTAAGCTCAATTTCCTATCCTATAACACAAATGAGCTCCATATAATTGAATACCAAGGTGAGATGAACAAAACGATTTTATTGATTAGAAACATGAATAGCGGCTAAAGCCACAAGCTACAAGCTTCAAGCTACGAGCTACAAGCTCTGTAGGGGTGTTCACTAACACTAACATCCACTATGCGGTGCGGTGTACACTATCAGCGGAAGTACTAACCATTTCCTTCCGTCAGCTAATATCGATATCCTAGCGCGACTAGTAGTCATCAAATTACTGTGAATTCAAGCCAGGTGATATCCGATGGTGTCCCACCTGTGAAATATGAAGAAAGAAACGAGCGTTTGTTAAGCAATTACCACTACAACTCACCACGGATAAAGTGCTCCAGAAGAGACTCCACAATCATCAAAAGCTCACTCCTGTTGAATGCTATTATTTCAGATTATGCTACACTCCATACCCGAATACGGGCATTATTCAAAATATGTGCAGAACTAATTTTGAGCACATGAATATGTCAAAACCCAAAATTTTCCGCTTCAAAGGATATTGCTTAATCAGACTTTAACAATACAAATAATGATTATAGGTTAGGTTACGTTACGGTTTGTGTATAAAACTAACAAATAAAAATCAATCCTTGCATATTTAGATGAATCCACAACGTGTTGTGGCTGTTTTTGTTTTTCGTTTACTGACCGTTTTCGGTCTTTGCTCCTATATCAGATATTTGAACAGGGACAGAAACATATGTTCAACACTAGTTTTGTATAATGAAAGATATCCATTACTAGTATTCTTCGATTTTGATTAAGCAATATCCGTTGAAATGGAAAATATCGGGTTTGGACATTTTTGAAACTAGTTCCGAGCAAATTTTCGGACAATTCTCAAATTCGGGTATAAAATGTACCAACCATACAGTATTTTTTTTAAAGATGTCCGATCAAGGTTATCTACGAATTGTATAAATTAAGATTTTAGCTCCGCTCATTCTGTCAAATTCAGTAGTGTCGTTTACTTAATATTTGTAAGAGTACATAAGATACTACTCTTATTGTATTAGTAAAAGTATTCAAAATTCAAAACTAAGTCAACTGGTAAGTTTATTAGCAAATGTAAAACCAAATACATGAAAAATAAGATAATGGCACAGTGTCAGTGATACTGATAGAAAATAACGTTATTCGTACCGCTATGAAGTAAGATAATATATCTGAATTAATAAATAAACTTAGTTACCGCGAACGTATTGTCAACAACGAGCATCGTTTTAAAATGGAATGTCCTAACTAAGACAAAACAATATGAATTTTTGGAAGACAAGCGTGTTATATCCATCCTTATGACACACGCTTGTAGTCATTGCAAATGAGAGAGAAAAATGAATGCAAATTTGTTAATTCGTTCATTATATAGATGACCCTGATCGGACATCTTTAAAATTATTTACTGTAAACAAAGTATACTTGGATAAAATGTTTCCATGATCTTTGGAAAGCAACCTTCTCTTATGACTTTCAGAAAAACAAGTACCAATTCATTGTCAATGATACACAATAATTTTACTTTAGAGAGACCGGCTTTCATCAAAGACCTGGATGTTGTTTTTGTTACTAGGTAGGAAACTAATGGCCATTAGCACCGCTTCTAGTAAGTATAACTTAATATTAAGTGGAATTTAAATTTTAAAAATGTATTGCATCGTATGCTGTTATACTTCAGGTATACTTATTTTAATCCTCAGATTTCTGGGGCTTGACGTGTACTTACACTTTGAGAACAACTTACATAATGACAATGACTGATTAGGATGATGATGAATTTTAGATTTAATTATAGTTTTGCTAAATCTATTTTATTACTAGCAAGATCAGTTCCTATATTTTTTAACTAATAAACTCTGCAACTGTCAGGTATTAATCTGTCAAAAAAATTAAAAAAACAAACGTCAAACTAACTGCAAAAACGTTGACTTTATTTACCAAATCCTATTCTTAGATAAGTAGACCAGTAGACTTCAAGAAGGATCCTAACTTTAAATAAAACTCAATAAAATACCTAGGACTAAAGATTACATTGGTGCAAACGTCCATAACTCATTAATGAAATGAGGAATTATATATATTGCAAATTAAGTATAAGTATGCTGCGATGAAACTATAGTATTGTTTAATTATGAAATGTTTATTAAAAGAAATTAAATTAAAAATTAGTTAATAGTCAATGTTGAGTTGTTGGTTTCATTTGCCCTGAATTTAATTGTTTTGTTTTTGACTTCTTTGTGTACGTGCAGCGTGATAGAAAAACAAGTAAAATTTATAAATTACTTCTCCCCTGATGATATATTCACTCTATTTTCATTGTCATTCATAGTTCTGTGTCATAGCGGACATACAAAATATCTACCTTTTGGGTATATGATATCAAAGACATTTCTCCAAAACTTTTTCGTGTGTAACTAATTTGTTTGACAAAATATAACAAGGGGTCTTATATTTTTATCACAGTTTAGTTAGCATATAAAAAATAAAAATAAATCGTAGAAATTCGCAATGTTGTCATGGATTCTTAATTTAAAATGCTCACATATTGAAAAATATGTCAGTTTTTCGCCTCATATATGTTTCTTCAGTACATTCTACTTTTTGGATTTTCTTCATTCATCTGAAATCGGATTTTTGCTAACCAGATTAACTGTATCGAAAAAGTTCAACACAAGTTTCTAAAATGGACTGCGTACATTATTGAAAGATTCCGGCAGAGCAATATCTCAAGAACAACATTGTAAACTGCTCCTTATTTTTAACCCTACAATGATCGCGTGAATATTTACAATAGGAGCGGTGTCGCGTTGGTTTCACAGACTGGGTGTTCCTAATTACCACTTTTAAATATCATTATGGTGTTTCCAACCACTATTATGGTATTTTGAGTTTAGGATAATATCTAAGAGTCTGTCTAATCAAATTTAAATATCCTATACGTAGTTTATTTTACTTAAATTATATAGGACATTTTAAATCTTAAATTTCATTGGACGCTAAATCTTAGTTTATAATTGGTATTCATTCACCTGTGACTCCTATCCCTATATAATCCCAGTTCTCTCCCTTGTTTGTTCAGAGTTGTTAGACCTCTGACATGGTTTACATGTTGAGTAATCTTAACTTCTATGCTTAAACTTTTGTTTTTGTTCTACTGATGATGAGAACTTAGTTCTCGAAATACGTATATAGCTTATAGCTTATATTATTATTTTAAGGTTAAGGGGTAATTGTTTTAGTTTTAGTTTTATTTCAGTAAAATTATATGTAATTAAATTTTAACTATCAAAATAGAAAAATAAAATGTAGGAAAGTAAATTAAATGCACAGAGATATAAAAAATACATTAATAAGTTGAACTATTAATTTTCGTCTTTATTTTCTATATACAATTACGATAGATGCTTACGATATATTGAATAAGTACCATATGTAGTATATTAATGAACATAAACATACGAAAAGAAGCACTGGATAGTCGGTATAATAGTTAGGAAGAAGATATGTTATTTAAGCCATGAAGTTTGAAATTATTCAAAATAATATTCGTGCTTGGTCTCACAGATCGTGTGCAACACTGTAGGATGGAATAAATTGTGCGTCCAATCGTCAGCAAAAAATAATTAGTTACGTTTTCCATCTAGATGATGCATGGAAAATTATCATTCAAAATCACCCTTACATTAAATTATATCATACTGAAAGTGTCTGGAAGACCATGTTGCTTTGTTAATCACATAATATTAAACACGTAATACGGCAGGTCGCACCGTTCTGCTGGACCCCATATCTACAGAGTCATCCAGAATGATTGAAAGTCACGTGACTTGAAAGTTCTGATTATGATCAAAATTATCTTCCACGTAAAAAAATTAGTACCAATTTACCGGTAATATCAAATTATGTTACCTATATTACTGACATTTGGAAAAGTCAGCGGTGTTACGTATTTTGAATTTTAGGACATACAGTTTGTTTTTATCTTTTAAAATTAAACTGTTATTTATTAAAATCGTTACGTTAGAATAGTGTTTACGGAGAACATGACAAGTTTATTTCGGAAACATATTTTTATAATGCGAGGAAAAATGGAAATGAGTGGAAATATGTACGCCAATGCAATCTGTCAATCGTATTTCACTAGCACAACGATGCGGTAAACAAAAAATCAAAACGGAGCGGAACCTTCAGTCTTTCTGGATTACTCTGTATTACCAACTAGTTGATGCCAGAAAATCCCGTAATTATGTTGCAGTAACACGCACTATTTACCGTTGCAACGTTTTCGAAAAAGTAAAAGGCGCTATTATTTTGTTAAAAATTCCATCTTTACTAATCGAAATAATAACAGATTATAAATGTCGAAGGCTGCGTTCAGCACGTCCCAGCACTAGCAGCGCTAAGCCACGAAGTTTACTGAATATATTTGCTGGACCAATCGCGTTCGTCCATTTATTGCGTTCGGCAAACTTCGGTGCTCAGCTCTGCCAACGCTGGGAAATTGAAAATAATGGCGCCAAATTCAAATTCAGCGCATTTATTTAAGTTTTTATCCGTGTCCAGTTTCATACTGTCTTTTCACTTCCATATCCCGGAAGACAATTAAACATGTGAAAGAGACCTAGTTCTGCTGAGATAGTACATATGTAATATAGAACGGGGTAATAAAAATAATAATAATAATAAATTGTTTGTATGGGTTAATTTTTATAGCCAAAGACGTCTATTAAATCTTTCCTTTTCACATTAAATTATAAATTTTCACAGATAATTCGATATGAATATTTAGTTAATAGACTCGTCATTGAATAGTAGTGTAGAATGAATCTGTGCTTAGCTTCAGCTTACATTCGCTTGGTATTTACGAAGCGCGTGGAAAGATCGAAGCTAGGGCGTAAAGCGTAAGGAGGTTGTCGTGAAAAGGTACACGTTTAGGATTTCTCATTTAAAGAAAGAAGAGATACATGGTTTCAGATCAGACATTTATTTCATTTATGCTGTCTACGGATTTGTTAACTCCGTACTCGGGTTTCCGACAACTGAAAACTGGAACTAGAGTGAGAACATGTTCGTGTTTTATACCGACACATATACCTTCATGTACAATTCCAGTAAAAATGAATTTGTTCTGTTTCTACTAATATAATTAAAAGATAAGGTGCGAATAAGTGTTTCAATAGACTAGGGTAAATGTTAGTGCGCTTGCGTGGGCCTTATATGTGCGCGTACATTCCAAAGTGTTTGCCTATATAACAACAATTAGTTTAAGTTGTTTATTGTTGAGTTCAACAATATTTTAATACAATTCAGTCATAAAAGCGTTCTGTACTCATATCCTTCACTTAAGTTTTTTTACTTCTTAACTTTCCTAATTTGCGTACTATACAAGTCTGTAGCTTAAACTGTAGTAAAATGAACTACGTTTTAACAAAATGTAATGCTCATCTATACGATGATTGAAAATTTCGATTTTCTTCATTCTAATTTTAGGCCTATAGTTCAAATTAAAAAATTGGGGTGAACTTAAATGTCACTTATTGGTGTAAAAAAGTATTGAATTATACTTGCAATTTCGCTGGAAGTGGTATCATCGTTTATTTTTATAATGGAAACATATATTTACTTACATATTTTATATTTTCTGAAAGTAATTAAAATTAGCTTATGTATGCCAAATACGTGCATTTTTATTTAAACTAACCTAGTTAAATTGCCGTTAAATTTTAAAAAAATTGTATTTAAATTTAATTTAATTTCACACTATTAAATATTTGATAGCTCAAATTATTATTTCCTCAAACAAGGAAATGTTATGTAAATTGAAACCTGATTTTGACAAATATTTGACATCACTGAAAAACTATTTTAAATTACTTTCAGAAAATACAAAAATATGTCTCATTCCATTTAAAAATTGACAATGATATTTCCTCCGGCAAAACCGGAAGTGAAATAGAGGAACTTTTCATGCCATATTCATTATCCTTCATGTGTAAACTTTATAGTTTTTATCATCAAAATCGTATAAAAATCTTCATCCCCGTACATATTTCATTAATTATTTTTCTGATGCGCTTATAAACATCCGCATGCACAACTCATTTGATTATGTAATGATGGTAATAAGCGGACTCGTTCCTCAACCAAATCGAAGTTTGGTCGGCACGAGTCCTGCGCTGAACAGCACACTTCGCTGGCTAAGTGGAGGCTACTGCATTGTATTTCACCTGCGCGATATTTTCCTGCACCTGTCTCGGGCGTAGAGGAGTGTAGCTTTAACAAGCTCAATTATTGGCATTATTTAAAAATTAAAAAGGGGGATAACTTGATTTACGTTAAACCGGACTGAAACTATTATACAATAATCACACAGTTAAATACTTATCCATAATGCATATATTGAGAAAACAATATACCTGGTGGTGAATTGAATATGCAGTATAGGAAATTCAATGCTAATTTTTTCATATGGCGATATTTCATTCCCTATTTATTTTAGAGCAAAATGCTTCAAATAAAACTTGTAGATAATTCTGCATCCAAATCACTCATTGGATTTTATTTTACGGTTTTTGTAACTCGTAAAATTAAGATTCATATTTTTAGAAAATTGCTCATTTATAGCGATAGCCATGGAATTTAAACAAATGTACAAACAAATGCAAACTAATTTCGAGTAGTTTGACAGTTCGCGCAAGTAATTACTCTCAAGTTTATTAGTTCATTTATGGTAATTTTGTGTAATATAAAGTAAATATGTACAACATTTAAGAAAATATTCTGTGCCTAAAATGGTTTTATGAAGAAAACTCCCAAGCTGAAATATGAGATTTATTTAGTGCTATATATCACGATCGATCTATATCTACAATATCTACAATAATAAGAATAATTAAACAGTTCAACTCAACTGGTAGTGTTTTTAAACACTGCAAAAAGTGCTCATTGACAGTAGAAGAGAACAATGATGAGGAAGAAAAATGAACGAAAATAAATTTAATGTCTTATTGGCGGTAACAGAAAATCCAAATATAAGTACCTGTCAAATTGCTACAGAACTAGGCAGTCATCATTCTACAGCACAAAAAAATTTAAAACGTGAAAATTACAAATCCTATAAGTATCACAAGAACCAAGAAATTTTCGAAAATGATAAGCAAACAAGGGCAGAATTCTGTGAAATCATGATGGAAAAAGCAAATTTGTATAGAATATTCATAAAAACCATATGTTTTACTGACGAGTCGACATTTACTCTTAATGATGAACCAAATGTTCAAAATTTCAGATATTGGGATAAGAATAATACACGACAAATACTAGAAACACATACCCAATATCCACAAAAAGTGAATATATGGGCAGGTATTTTAGGTACCAATATCATAGGACCTATTTTTATTGATGGATGCCTGAATGGCGAAAAATATTTGGATTTGCTTCAAAACCACATTGGTCCGGAAATTGAAGACCAAAATATTGAAACTATTTGGTATCAGCATGATGGTTGCCGTGCACACTCCGAAAGAAGCGTAACAGAATATTTGAATCAATGTTATCCTGATTCGTGGATTGGTCGTAGGGGTACAATTAATTGGCCGGCACGGTCGCCAGATTTAGCGCCTAACGACTTTTTCTTATGGCCATACCTTAAAGAGAAAATTTGTCAAGAAAATCATCCTAATCTAGACGCTTTAAAAAATGCCATTCGAAAAGAATGTAATAAAATAACAATTAGACAATTAAGTAATGTAAGAAGTGAATTTTATAATAGATTAGGTCATTGTTTAACAGTTAATTGTGATTTGTTCGAACATTTATTGTAATAATACAATTAATAAATAATTTGTTATATCAGTTATCTAAAATTTATTTCAACAGTAGTTATAATCGGATTTTGATTAATATTCACGAAATAACTAAAACCGGTATTTTTCTGTAACTGTAAATATAATTATTTCTTCCACAACATGCACAGATAACTCATTTCTCTTTTTTTTTATTAATATGTTATTAATCTGTTATACTACTTACTAACTTTTCTGACATATCAAACGTCATATCTTTGTGTGTGCCTTTGTTTAAATTCCATGGCTATCGCTATAAATAAACAATTTTATAAAAATATTATTCCCAATGTTACGCGTTACAAAAAGTGAAAATAAAATTTTCTTTCCGTTTAAACCTGTTGTGTATTATATTGGTACCATAATAGAGTACCTAGTTAAAAGAAAAAAGAATAACTGTTTGCTACACTTTTTTATTTTCTAATCTTACTTTATAGATCAGTTGTTCTTATTTTAACATAAAAATAACAATTAAACCCATATTTCGTTTGTTATAAGTCGATAAAAAACTTTTTTAAGTGTCCGGTTTTTTTTTGCCACAAGTGTATTACCAACAAAAGAGAAAACAATATAGAGATAATATATTTTAAAGTGTAATAAAGACCAAAACTTTACATTTAATTAAATTATGTGGTAATTGACATGCAAAATATTACAATAATTACTAATACCTACTAATGAATATTTTGTAGATTGTCGCCTGCGGGCGCAACATACTCGTACTCATAGTTTGGAATATGAAAGCAAAGTGCAAAACTAGTTTATTTAATAAAAAATCAATAGAAGCAATAACTGAATCAATGAGTACTTTCCAATACATTCAATTGTAGGCAATAATATCAGCATATGTAGATAGATGAGAATATAATACAATACGTAGTATTAACATTTGTAAATTGTAATAAAAATGTAAAGATTTAATTCTAAGACTAAAGGCATTAATAAATTTATATTTTATTTCTTATATTCATTTTTGTATTTGGGCCACCATCAGTTACACCAAATAGCAATATTAATATTGTTAACAAAAAAATTAAAATCTCATTAATTAAGGTTTTTTTTTCAAGAACCGAATATGTCCAAATTTTCAGGAATCAAGAAAAACTTTTCATTCCAAAACCGTTCATTGAATGACATTGTTATTTTTCGATTTTTTTCTGGGTATGCCAATCTGCCTTTATTCTGAGATTTCGGTAATGTTGATATTTCTATATTGTTTGGGCACTTGTCCGGTGTCACCTGCTTTCAAAGCTTTCATGGAAAAAATTACCAAAGAGGTCAATTTTGTTAAGTTTGAAAATTAGAAGAATATTTAAGTTGGTATCGCAGATGCGAACCTGGGCGTCCCAACCGCAATCAATCACTTTACGCACTCAGTCATGCGAATTCTATTTGATATTATTAAATACTTATTTTTATTTCATATTAATCCTTACCAAAGATAGTATTATACTCAATTAAGAATTATCGATAAAAATAGTTTAATTAGAAATAAAACTTTAATTTGAACCTGAATATTTTAAATTATAATGTATCTTTTATCTGTTAATCAGAATAACCTATTTTCCTAGATATCTAATTATTATGTTCGATGAAAAATTATTTTAATCAGGAATACTTAGAGTGAAATCCAAACTATTCCGAAGTCCATTTGAAGCGAAACTTATTCGTCGATTATAACCATAGATCCTTCATGACAAATACAAGTAATTCACAAATCAGAGTTAAAAAGTTATTATGGAAGTCGGTGTGGCGTAGGTATGTTTCACCCTCGCGTCGCATCTTACATCCTCGGGTATTATTCACGTGCGCCGCGAACGCAGACGTGAAGATTTGTTTCCCGGGAATCCGATTCTGTCGCGAGGTGGCTCCATTTTTTAACCACCACGCCATGAGTTTTGAATCAGAATCTCAGCCACCGCTGCTCTGCCTTCATTTCAGGTGATGACGTTATCGAAGTGGAAGACGAAGACGCGAGGATGAAGTGCACGAGATTAGTCATCGAATTTGCAAGATAAATGACGGAGCGATATTCGCATTCATTCTGTTACAGTTACGCGATAGCTACATTCTAACAAAATTTACGCATTTTCACGTGCTTAGCAAGATATGAGAAAGATTTGCAAATTGTAAAAAAAAAGTAAAGGCTGTGTCTAAGGATACCTACATCAATGAATATCTAATATCAAATGTAGGTCATCACTCTTTATGACGTAGGCATATTTAACGTGTACCTTTTATAATTGCGTATAAAATTTACACCATGCACGTTAATTTTTATGCTGAAACTCCATAACTCCGAGATACATTGAGATATCGATTTGAAGTTTTTCTCTTGCAGAAAAGCATTTACAATGAAAAACAAGTGAATAACGATTTTCTGAACTTGTCATTCAAATATACTATTACACGTTGATAATTTTATAATCAGCTTAAAATTAAGTAGACTATTATTGATGCAAATATAACTATCAGTGACATTGCGAGTTAGTTGTAATATTGTCATAAATTTGCACCAAGTTTTGTCCAATTCTCTTGAGATTTCTTTTAATAATGGCACGTCACTATGTAAATATGACATAGAGATCATTGAAACTTGTTATGAAAGGAAAAATTGGCATGGCAAAAATTATTGAAAATATTATAAAGAGGATATGGTCACTTTATAGCATACAACGTGCTATTAGGCGACTGATAGAAGCTGGATCAATTTTCAGAAAACCTGAGACAGTTGATGTACCAATTCTGAATTTTCGTCAATTGTAAGTTACTGACCTTCCACTCCCAGGTTTTCTGAAAATCGATACAAATTCTATCAGTCACTTAATAGCACGATTTATGCTAGAAAGTGGCAATCTCTTTCCCGGAAATTCTTCAACATTTTTTCCATGCCAATTTTTTCCTTGATAACAAGTTGCAATAATCTCTAAGTTAGATTTACTTAGTGAGATGCCATCTATTAGATGAAATATTAGAGCCAATTTATGACAATATTACAAACAGGGGCGGCTCGTTATATACAGCTAAGGAGCCATGGCACTACCTGTAGTTTCAATCTCAGCAAGAATTTTTAATTAATTCTAAAAACACTTTTTCGTCATTTTAAATGTTAAATGATGCCTGTGTAAGTTTAATGAGTAAAGAAAAATCGCATTTATTCCCCAACGGTGCTAAGTTACTTCTGGCTCATCATATCCTGTAATGTGGGCTGCAGCACTCGGGTTGGTGTAGAAATTATGAGTAGTGGGGAGGTAACTTTCTGAATGCTCATTTGGTGCCAAACGCCTGCTGGCTGATCTAGTGCAACGTTGGCTTGTAAGTCGTATTTCGCCAACGCCAAGCCAAAACTAAGATGAACAAAAGGTTCCGTTCCGCGCCATGCATGATGAATAAAACTAGTTCATTGTGGAATAAGCCTTTTGCAGATTTTTAAATATATATCTTTAAATAAAACTGTTTGAAATTATAAACCTTTACATCACAACTCAAAATAATCTTGGAGTAGGAAGCTAAATCGTTCTTTCTTTCATCAAAAAACGAGACGGAGGGGATACATTTTATGCTGAGTGGCTCCAGCATCAAAATGTTCCACGAGCCGCTACTGATTACAACTAACTCGAAATGTCACTGACAATTACATTTGTTTTATAACAGCCTACTTCATTTTAAGCTGACTATAAAATTATCAACGTGTAATAGTAAATAAAAATAAATGTTTGAAATTTGTATAGGAATACTTTTCAATAATTGAAGTCGATATCTCAATATACTCTGGAGTTATGGAGTTTAACACAGGATTCGTTTTTTAATAGCCACTCGGTATATTTGAAATATCACAATGTTTTGTCAAAAATGTAAGTAAACTTAAATGACATTCGTAAGAATAATGTTAATATATAATTCGAGTATTTTTTACGGTCAAATTAAACAGGGTGTTAGTTAAGTATGTGAACAACGTATAACTGATGGTAGAACTAACCCCATAGATAATAAATCTGACAATATTTTTTGTTGACAATATGTTTTGTTTTACATGTTTTCTACAAGGACTGGAGCCCCTTAAATTTGACCAATTACAACAAAATTCAAAATTTTGTAAAATTAAAAATTAACATGTTCTCTGGAAAAAAAATGTCACACCTATCACAACTGACATAAGTTCATATCAGACTTTCATAATGAAAAACTACATGTTTACCAACACTGTTGCATGTCTGCATACTCTTAATTGGTGAAGATAATTGACATTTTAAGAACACCAAATAAACAGAATATAAACATTTTTTCAGGGAACACATTGATTTTTTTTTACAAAATATTGAACTATGGCCTATTTGGCATGTAAAAAAAATATTGCCACATTTACTATCTATGGGGTTAGTTCTACTATCATTCAACCGCTGTACGCTTACTTAAATAACATCCTATATGTAACAGAGGTTTTGGTATATTGCAACTGAGTTGGCACTATGGAAAGTCTTACGCTCGTGATGACATTATCGAAAGAAAGTAGAAAACGTAAAAGCTTGGTTGAAATGGAGAGAGATTAGTCATCGAATTTGCAAGATAAATGACGAAGTGATATGGTAACGGTTATCTAATTTTAGTGGGAGGTATTTGCATCACGTTTCGTATTAGAAGGAAGGTAATAAAACGTGAAATATGCACGGAGTGAGAATTTATCATGCTAATTGTCCCGTGTTTAATTAAGAGAACGTTCTTATTAGTGATGCTGTACTCCCGCACTCCGTAGATTCAAGCTCGTGGCCCGTGCCCTATCTGCTGACTTTTTGCAGAAGAGAAAGACTATTTGAATTACTGACTACGTTTATCTCGAAAATAGAGTGATTCAATCCTGAACCGAACCGTGTACAAATACTTACCCAACAAACATTAAAAACCAAACTACTGAAATATAAACCGTTACTATTACCGCGCTAATATTATGAAAGGACTTTCCAAATACAAATTTCATCTGTATTCATTTCTATTTGACCTACAATGTATTTCCTGTGTCTTGCACTCTTTGTAACAGCTATGATTTAAACTGTAAATGAATGTTTAATAAACACCTTCTGAATTAAAAACTATGGTATTCTCCACGTAAAAATGGCATTGCGCAATAATATTTCAATTCGCTCTATAATATGTGATGACACCGACAACCAAACTATATTTTTCTGCATCAAAAAATGCACATGCATACAAGACCATTATTCTAGCCCTTTTCTATAGATTCTTTAACCTGTGTGGCAAAAATACTACTTCAATTACGTACCTACATCATCGTCAAGAACCAGACTCTTTTTATTGCGCAATGTCATTATTACGTGCAGAATACTACATATTCATTTTCATGTATTTATGCAGAATACAGGTGATTCACAACTTCATGCACAAACTTTATGGACAAAATGGACCAAAATGAGCAAAAAAATCTTGATCAACATAGGTCCGATCTTTAATAGTTTTCGAGATATAAGGCAGTGAAAAATGAGTTTTTACGGGGTTTACCTCGTCTACCTCGAAAACTATAAGAGTTACGACTTCGATTAAATGAGACTTTTTGTTTACCTTTCAAAGGTCATCTTAAATGTGCTAATATGCTTTTTTTGTGGTCAACTTGACCAATACTTAATTTTCAAATAACTTCGTAACTAATTAGAAATTGAGAAAAAACGTTTCATATATTTTTTTGTATTTTTATAGTCTATGGCATAGGTGAAATTTTGGTCCATCACTATCTTTTTTTTCGATTCTAATACAAAATGGCGTCATTGTCGGAAACATTTCAAGATCAGACCAATGTTGACTAAGCTTTTTTCTCATTTTGGTCAGTACTATGTTCCTTTAAAATTAGTGCACGAAGTTGTAAATCAGCCTGTATAGTATTTCCTTAGTTTACTTTTTAATTAAAAATAGAACATTCAAGTAGTTTTTGTTTTATGAGAGACAGTGAATGGAATTTAATGCATTTTTATTGAAGAAATAAATTTCAAAAATGTAAGACAAAATTATGAATAATTAACCTGCTAAGCCATGATATCAGGCAGGCTGTGAACACTGAAAATCATTGAGATAATATTGAATAATATTTGAACAAAATGACCAATGTTTGACATTTTATCTGTCAAAATTCGTAGCTATATTTTTATTTTAATTTCTTTCTAATATTTTGTATCGTGGCTTGAAATAAAATAAATTAATAAAATATTAAATAATAATAATAATTGCAAAAGTTAAAGGTTATAACGAATTATGACAGATAAAATGTCAAACATTTGTTTGTCATTTTGTTCAAATGGCATCATGGCTAAATTTACATCTATTTATTGTCATTTGATGCAGAATTTTTTATCTCTCCATTAATACCACAAACATTGTTGTCAGTTGAAATGGAGAGTAACAGTCTGAGAAAAGCTATTTTCCCGTGTTAATGGGCTATTTTCGGGTTTCAAGTATTCACCCGTGTTGGATATCAAGTATCCACGATTTTATTTACACCTGTATCACCTGTTGTATCTAAGTAACATGTAAAATATATAATAAAATAAATCCGTCAATGTTTCTAACTGTCAGTGTATATATTGTATTAAATACTAATTATACTGCGCTACAGTAGGTTATAGAGCCCAGTTTACAGTTCAATTTAATTAGTGGAAATACTTTAAAATAGATTTCATTATGAATGCCGGTGATAATGATGGAGGTAGGATTGGAATTGGAACTGCATCGAAAAGTATGCGAGTTAATGGATCTGTTGCTCTACCCGCTATTGAAAGATTAAAAGGTCGCGAAAATTACACTTCGTGGGCATTTGCAATGAAAATGACACTGATTAGGGAAGGTTCTTGGTCTGCTGTAAAACCAGTAGAAGATCAGGTAATTGATGATGATTTAAAAATGTGGGCACTTGCCACAATTTGTTTAAGTCTGGAGCCAACCAATTATAGTCTTGTCCAAGATGCACTTGATGCACAGGAAGCTTGGGAAAAGTTACAGAACGCATTTGAAGATAGTGGTTTAACCAGGAAGATTGGTTTATTGAGAAAATTGACTTCAATACGTTTAGAAAATTGCAACATATGTCGATGAGCTTATGTCAACAAGTCATAAACTTGCAGGAATAGGTTTTAAAGTTGATGATTCTTGGCTTGCAGCATTACTCTTGATGGGACTTCCACACAATTATGAACCAATGATCATGGGTCTAGAAGCATCAGGCACTGCTTTGACATCAGACGCAGTTAAAGCAAAAATTTTGCAAGATGTGAAAGTTCAAGGCAGCACAAAAGATAATAGTAGTGAAGGAGCACTCTACTCAGGCCAGAAACTAAGACAGCAAAATAACAATTTTGGCCGAAAAATATTATTTGCTACAAATGCAAGAAACCCGGACATTTTGCTTCTAAGTGTCCTGCGAATCAACGTTCGGCAAAACGCGGTAAGGATAATAATGCCTTTTGCAGCATTTTTAAAACAGGCAATGTGAAAGTAGACGAGTGGTATTTGGACTCTGGCGCAACCTGTCACATGACGAGATCAGATGAAGGTTTCAAAAAGACACAAAATTTTCAACAACCAGTTGAAACAGCCAATAATGGTTTCATAATGTCAGTAGCCACTGGTGTAGTAAATCTGAAATGTAAAGAAAGACCTTTAGAAGTTCAGGAGGTATTACACATTCCAGATTTGGCAACTAATTTATTGTCAGTTAGCAAAATATGTCAGAAAGGCCACAAAGTTAATTTCAATTCTGATCGATGTGAAGGTCGTAATGCAAACAACGAACTAATAGCATCAGGAAAACAAGAAGGTGGTTTATATCGTTTAAATAGAATGCCACAAAAGTCTTTTCTCACAGTTGGTGTTAAGACTTGGCACAGGCGATTAGGACATCTTAATTTGCAAAGTTTAAAGAAACTGAAGAATATAGCAGTAGGAAATGATTTTAAAGATGATTCTAATTTGGATTGCGTAGCTTACATTCAAGGTAAGCATGCTCGTGAATCTTTTTCGACTAGTGGAACTAGAGCAGAAGAAATACTTGGATTGATACATTCTGATTTATGTGGGCCAATTAAAATTCCATCTATAGGAGGAAGTCGGTATTTCATGACTTTTATTGATGATGCGAGCAGAAAGGTATTTGTATACTTTCTTAATGCTAAAAGTCAAGCTCAAGAAACTTACGAGAAGTTTAAAACATTGGTTAGCGGCAAACTGGTCGGAAATTGAAGATATTGCAAACTGATAATGGAAAAGAATTCGTGAATAGCAGCATGAAGAAAAGTTTCGAAAGAGATGGTATTCAGCATCAGAAGACGTGTCCGTATACACCAGAACAAAATGGCGTAGCTGAACGGATGAATCGCACCATTGAAGAAAAAGCGAGGTCTATGCTCTATGATACCAATTTACCGAAGCAGTTTTGGGCAGAAGCTGTTTCTACGGCAGTTTATCTTATTAATAGAAGTCCTTCGAGATCACTTGATAATAAAACGCCAGAAGAAGCTTGGTATGGTAAGAAACCAAATCTTCATCATCTCAAGATATTTGGTTCGCGTGCTTTGGTGCACATTCCAAAGCAAAATAGAAGAAAATTTGACCAAAAATCTCGAGAGTGTATATTTGTTGGATATGCACAAAATACGAAAGGCTATCGACTTTACGATCCAAAGAATTGTCAAGTTATTGTAAGTCGTAATGTAATTATAGTAGCTGAGAGCGAAGAAAAGAAGTCAACGTCGATAGATGCACAGCCAAAATCAACAGAGTTTATGGAAATGTACACTGCAATCGAGGAACCTCCTACTGAAGAGTCGTCTGACGTTTCTTGTTCGGCTGCTGGATCTGTAGAAGATGGAACAGTGATTTCTCCGCAATCAACAGAAATGCCACAATAATTAAGACGTAGTCGTAGAGAAAATCGTTACCAAGGCAAGTACAATAATTTTGTCAGTTTGAATTCTTGTACTGGTAAAGATTTCTCGTCACAGATTAAAACACATGAAGCACGTAAAACAGTCTTCAATTTAGACGATCCGACCAGCTACAGTGAGGTACTGAAGAGGCCAGATCGTGATTTATGGTTAGCAGAAATGCAAGAAGAAATTGAAGCACTGAAACGCAACGAGACTTGGGTTTTAACCAAACTACCCGAGGGAAGAAAAGCCATTCAAAACAAATGGATTTACAAAACCAAGAAAGGTCCAGATGGTGAAATTGAAAGATACAAGGCACGACTTGTTATCAAAGGGTGTTTACAACGTCCTGGTATCGACTACGATGGCATTAGCAGTCAAATATGATTTTGCCATAGATCAAATGGATGCAGTTACTGCCTTTTTACAAGGAAAACTAAAGAACGAAACGATTTATATGCATCAACCCGAAGGGTTTACTGAAAATAAAACAAAAGTCTGTCTATTAAAAAAGGCTTTATATGGATTGAAGCAATCCAGCAGGGTTTGGAATCTTCAATTAGATGAAGCATTAATAAAATTTGGTCTAATTCGTTCGAAGGTCGACACCTGTCTTTATTTCAAAATTTCAGAAGATAAGATGTTATTTGTGACAATCTACGTAGACGATTTTCTTATTTTCACAAATGACGACAAAATGAAAGAGAGCTTAAAGAAATTTTTAAATAATCGTTTTTTGATGAAAGACCTTGGAGAGGCAAAATATTGTCTAGGACTTAAAATTACAAGTGACAGAAAGAATGGATTATTATGGCTAGATCAGAAAAAGTATCTAGAAAACGTACTAGCCAGGTTTAACATGACAAATTGTTATTCAGCATCAACGCCAGCGGAAGCAAGCATAAAACTTAATAAATCAATGTCTCCTAGCAATGAAGAAGAAATTCAAGAAATGAAATTAGTACCCTACAAAGAAGCAGTCGATTGCTTGACGTACGCAGCTCAAGCAACAAGACCCGATATAAATTTTGCTGTTAATATGGTGAGTCAATTCAGCAATAATCCAGGGAGACAACATTGGGAGGCAAACAAGCGTATTATGAGATATATGAAGGGAACTCTTGATACACATCTTCAATATTCAAGAGATGAAAATTCCCAATTAATCGGCTACACAGATGCAGATTGGGGAGGAGATACGGATACAAGAAAGTCGACAACAGGATATGTATTCACTTTAATGGGAGGTGCGATTTCTTGGAATGTAAAGAAACAACAAACCGTTGCATTGTCTTCATGTGAAGCTGAGTACATGACACTTTCTCGTACTATCCAGGAGGCTCTGTGGTGGAATCATTTGCAATCACAGATCTTTGAACAGAAGGCGATTCCAATCTTATGCGATAATCAATCAGCAATCTGTATCGCCAAGAATGAATCCTATAACGCTCGTACAAAACATCTGGATATTCATTATAATTTTGTACGAGACACATTGGATAATGGATTGATACAACTGAAATATGTAAATACGAAGAATCAATGTGCGGATGGATTCACCAAATCTTTAGATAGACAAAAACATGAACTTTATTTAAAGATGATGGCGATCGTGGATTAGGGAGGAGTGTTGGATATCAAGTATCCACATATAATTATACTGCGCTACAATAACCCGGTATAAAAATATATAAGGTGTGCCTTTTGAAAAATGAAAGTTAATGTCACTTCCGGTTAAACCGGAAGCGCTACCATCATGCCAAATACCATGATTTATGAGCCCCTAAGTGAGTGGCCCGTTTTTCAGTGTCACCCGTATATAGAGGGAACGTGAAGCATGTTTGTCGGAATGACCTAGATTGCACTGTTCCATTACTGCAGCCCAAAACAGACCACACTGGCATATTTATTATTAAAATCTACTAAATATGCCCAAAAAAGGTATTTAAACACAAAAGTTTAAGGAACAAAATCGAAATATCACATGATGCAAGCAAAAGTAAACAACGGATCAGAAATGGAAAATGGCACAGGAGATGATGACGGACCATTCCCCGCACGGCTTCAAGATTTTTCGGACTTGGGCGAGAGAGCCCAGAGGGATATTATAATATATTCTTAACTCTATGATTGTATTGCAGTTTTTGCTATTAACGATTTAACGTAAGTAAATATATAGTAATATTTTGATATCTTTCACATTTTTTATGAAATGCATATTAAGATTAATATAAGATACGTAAATTTATTTCAGGAAAAAGAAATAGATACCTATTTGTTTAATTACCATATAAAATTAAGTTCAAAACATGTACTTTAAAGTTCATTTTATTTAAATTGTTTGTATTTCCCATAGTTACTAACAGGTACAATGTCCTTTTTGGACAAAAAATTAAAAAAATGAATTATGCCGGATATGGTTGATCAAAAGTAAAATGTTTGTATAGTGCGAATGAAAAATTTTCTGCTAAATTTAATAGTAAAATAAAAAAATACTCCATCCTTTTTAAAATAAGAAAGTTAGAGACTACTTTTGGCGAAACCAGAAGTTCCAATGCTTTGAAAATATTTTAGTGCATGTCGGAAACCCCCAAATACAAAATTTTGTAAAATAATATTAAACAGTTTTTCAAAAATAGGCCGCGTAAGCTCATCGTTGGACAGACTGTATCTATAATCATATACTTTAAGCTTATGTTTCATAGATGGAATAAAGGTGAATTAAAAAAATATATTCCTGCTTTAAGTGAGTTAAGTAGGTACATGTTTAAAGGATGTATACATTAGATAAACAAGTATTATAAAAATAACAAACTCATCTAAATATTATTCTAATATAATGTTAAAATTGATATCAAACAAAAACAGTATAAAAAAAGAAATGAAATACATATACGCTACTCATAGCAGAGGTTCATATATCTGATTCAAAAGATCTTACAATTCTTTAATGTAAGTTATAACCCATATTTTGGAAACGTTATTTCTTATAAATACAATATAACAAGGAAAAAAAATATATTTATTGAATTTTATTTCGCGCTAATCTGTTACACAGATGTGTCATCCATACTTCAGTAAAAATTGTTATATTTATTTTAACTCACTACTGTGATTAAAAAGCATTTAAAAATTAATTTGAACTTTCGGGACGTCTCTCTTAATTTCAAACATTTTTGTTTTGAAAATTTCACTTCGGGACTAATTTCTGTGCAGACTAATATAGAAATAAATAAAAAACGGGCAAAAAATTCGTGCGTTTAAAGAGCATTAATTAACGCATAAGCACCGCACTAAGAACAAATACGAAATAGTATATTGAAAGACAAGTGTCACAATTTAACATTGTAATACGTATTTTTAATATTATTTCTCCTATTCTGCATTAATTTACTTTTATTTCAAAAAATATTATTAAAAGAAATATTAAAATATCAAAGTTCCATTAACAGTATCAGCAGACACTTGACACTTTGAAAACAATTACTTAGAAGATAGCTTATAGAGTTAAAATTTATATCTATTATGTTATAAACTTAAATACTTTGAATTTTAATTTTTAAAAAATGGTTTAACGTTTGATGTAATGATTTTATTATAAAATAATTATTAATGTGTTAAGGCACTAAATTTTATTACGAATATGGAAATTATGTACAGAATCCCGTAGGGCCGAGGAAAATAAACGATATGAGTGATAAAAATGAACTTCACTGTCAAGGTGCATATTAAATTTTATTTGAAATCAAAAAATTGTGGAAATGAAAGGAATATTAATTTTTATAGGTTATGTTTATATACCTGTCAGTCTGACACTCAATGTTGCATATCTCGAACATTGAATTTTTTATAAAAATTATGTGTTTTATCTCAAACTTGTTTATCCAAATTATTTAGTTCGTTTTTTATATATATTTTGTCATATTACGTACAAATTTACTACTACATCGTACACCTGTCCAAATTTTCGTACATGTACAATAATTATCATAAGATTGGCAACACTGCATTTGGATGAAATCATCATAAACTGGATTACCTTAGTACAAATTTCTGAACTATTAATGACAAATTTTGTGCACTTTAATGACGATTTCGAATAAAATCTAATTGTACGAGTATATGTATTTCCAAACTTGAACTTTGTAATACTGTTTTTGGAGTTTTCAAACTCGAAAGAGGAAAAATATTTGGAAAACTCATAAATTGAAGTAATTGGAATTTCGTATGTGAGATAGTAGAATTTTCGTTATCACATATCCAGATGAGGAATAGAATACCTTACAAATCAATTTGGATTTAGTGAGTATATTAGGTTTTGATGCGTACTTATTTAAAGGAATGGATTCGAAATGAAGAATTTCTATCAACAGTAAGAGTTGGAAGTTTGTTGAGCACATTCAGGATTTTATGTTGTATGGAAGTGCGACGTGAAAACGCAAAACCTTCACTGTAAACGTGGAACGCCAGATCTTATCGCTAAAAGTCCAACAAAGGCGCAACTAAACTCAAAATACCGACTCAATACCCAAAATATATTCACGAAATAAAACGAAGTATGAATTCTTTAAAGTGTATATACCAAAATATGCAGCGTTTAGATTTTAAAAGATTTTCTTACTAGTTACAGTAAATAGACGTCACCCTTCGGTCACCCTGGTTTATCTAGTAGACGCATTTGCATTCGATTTTCAATTATTATTGGTTGTAGGGAACATTTAGATTTTTGGCAATGCTCCAGTGTTTACAATACTAGGTACGGTAACCATACTCATTTTGAATGATAGTAATTTATTTCAGGCCTTTGTCCGTTATATTTATTTGTTTCTCAAAAACTCATTTTTGTCTTTCTTTTTTAGTAAAAATGAATAAACCGCATCAGGTCCAAGAGTGTGAATTTAATGATTGTATTGTGCATGTAAACAAGGCGTACGGCCAAGCTTGTTCGCCATACGTACCCGGGTGCCCGTGCTGCGAAGTATCATTTTTACTCGGGCCTGTAATGAGTCCTATAAATTTAAAAAATGATTTTATTAAACAAGACACCAACCAATGGATTAAAAATATTGTCCTCTCGAATAAAAATGATACTTGACTGCAAGCCTTGTTACGCGCATAATACGGCCATACAGTGTGCGTGATACAAATAAAAAAGTATAAAATGCGCACTCACGTCACAGCACAACTAAACCGGGATGCGGTAGTGGTTGTTCGCCAAACGGACCTGGTGCAGCAGAATTGCTCCCGTAAATAAAAATATTTTTTACTCGGTAACAACACGATCGTACTGGGTTCGTTTGGCGAACAAGGACGGCCGCATCGCAGTACAGCCTTGTTCCGGCCATGAACATGCACTTTTTTTTTCGTTTGTGTCACACACCTGGTGTGGCCGTGATGTGGCCGTACTATGTACGTGAAAAGGTGCGTGGCCGTGCTTGTTCACTAAACGGACCTAGTGCGACCGTACTGTGAACGTAATAAGGTGTGCAGTATATTTGCGGCCACAGTGCAGCTGAGTATCACTTTAAATCGAGTAGAGTTCGAACAGTACACTGTACACTTATTACCAAAAATGCCGAATTTTGTCTATATTTTCCTATTCGTGAACATAACCGTCAATGACAGATTTTTTGCAGTAAAGTGCCACCTGAAAAAAATGTGTTTTAGAAGATTTGCAAAAGAAATTTCCATTTATTAAAAAGTTAACATTGGGCAAGTGAAGCGTGATAAGTTAAAATATAAGAAAGTTGATATTAATGTTTCTTTCCGCAAATCTGTAACTTTATTTTTCTCAAAAAAAAGGTCACCGCATCTATCTTTTGTTTTTTAGATACGTTACGACTTATGGGGTGTAGAGTTAGTAGTTAGTTCACCTTCGCGTGGTGCATCCAGAGTAACGTTAAAAAATAAACTAGCACAACATGGCCCAAACAATCTTAAGCATCTCCTGGTCACTACTGTCGCTACATTGGTTCAGACACAATCAATTATAAGTGGTTACAGTCCATTTACGCTTTTCGAATGTTGAAAACGAAACAATAAAATGTGCAGATGGTCTTTACCTTTTGCTTCTTCAAATCACAATTAAAATTATAAATATTATTATTATGATACTTGAACAATAATAATTATATTCTAAGTAAACTGCCCAGTACACAAAATGGCCATTTTTTTTAAGAAAATAGGCTAATACTGCAAAACATTATTATTGCTGTGTATTAACTAACGGTTCATGGAACCAGGGCCGTAACCAAAATGTAGATTTAGTGTAGGTTCAATAAATTTTAGGGTAAGCTGAAATATAACTAATTTATTAAATAATAATTATGTTTTTAAAAAAGAACAACATTTTGTTGGTCCATGAAAATACTATCTAATAAAACAACAAATGAACAAAATGAAAAAAAAAAACAAATTTAATAAATGTAAAAATAAATTAATATAACTGGAGTCGTCGCCTATTTTTGATTATTAAATTTTCTTAAAAGTAAATCCATATCAATACTGTTTGTGCGATTCTTTTCGAATGCAAGAAGAGTCAAAATGGACATTCGTTGGTGGCACATAGGGAGTCGTTGTGGACGGTTAATTCTTGTCAATACAAAAAACGTAGATTTGCAAGTCGATGTACTGCAACCAAATGTTCTAGCCGTTGCCAATAAAATGTATATATCCGCGAAAGCTACTCGCTGCTTATAAATTTCGTCAAAACCAGTCAAATTTGGATTCTCGCTTTTCTGAGTTTGAATAAACTTGTTAACTACAATCATTTCTTCTGATGATGGAAGGTTAACACCGCTATTCTTGATTTTCTTCTTCCACTCATTTCTATGTTGCTTGTCGTCCTCGTTCAGGTCCTTTTCTCTCAAGTCTTCCTCAATACAATCATTCCATGTTCTGTTTGATCTTCTTCAGTTTCTTCTACCTTTTACTACCAATATTAAGCTGTTCATTCTTTTTCCAATATATATTAATCATCTCTCCTCATGACATATCCAAACCAATGTAATCGTATCTCTTGTATCATTCTAGAACTATCACACAAGTTATATTTTCCTTATCCTCTCATTCCTTACCCTATCTTTCCGTCTTCCTCAACGTCCATCTCAACATTCTCATCTCTCGGCCACATTAATTTTCTTCTCATTAGAATTATCTGAATATATTAGCAGTTTTCACTGTCATGTAGCCAAAGCTCAGTGATTTATGAAATTTCATAACTTTTATAATTTTTTAACTCTATATCTATTGAATATGAATAAACATGCAAATAATAAATACCGTTGAATCTGATTATCAACTTTTACACGTAGAACTAAAAAGCCACATAATAAAAAAGAAAGACGAACCAATAGTAACAAAAAAAATCATTGTGGGAAGAAAAAGATATCGAAGAATATAAAAATAAAACAAGTAAAATCAATTTAAAGCAGAGCAACACCGAGGAAGAATTAAATGAATTAATAGATAATGGTAACAACGCAACACATAAGGTAGAATTAAGGATAAAATCGGGTAATATAACTAGAAACGACTAGTGGAATAGAAACTGTCTAGAGAAAAAACGGCAATGCGAAAGTCACGTAGACAGTGGAAAGATGGGAAAACCACGGAAGAAAAATAAAAAAAGAATTAAAAGAATATAAAGAGATATGTGAAAATCAAAAGGAAAAGAAAAAGAAAGAAATTGGAGAACAACTGCATAATATAAAATCAGAAGCCGAAGCATGGAAATTTATAAGTAAAGAAAGGAAAAATAGGAATGAAGTATCAAAACTAATATCAGAAAAAGACTGGAAAGAATATTTCTGCCAACTTCTAGATGGCAAAGAGACCAAAAGGCAAAGTCCAGTAGAAAATAATCAACAACTAAAAGGAACCACAGGCACAATATCAGTACAAGTTGTCAAAACACAAATTAACAAACTAAAAAAAGGAAAAGCAGCAGGAGAAGATGAAGTGGCAAATGAAGCACGTATGTACGCGAATAACAAAATAACTGAGAAGCTAACAACTATCATAAATAAGGTATGGCACGCAGCAGAAATACCCGATAGATGGAGAAAAGGTATAATAAACCCAATTCACAAAAAAGGTGACATTGACAAAGTAGAAAATTACAGAGGATTAACGTTACTAGACATCGTTCAAAATCTACGCCATTATTCTACAAGAAAAACTGGAAGAAGAGATAATAACCAAAAGTCTGATTCCAGAAAACCAAGGAGAGTTCAAAAAGGCGAACAACAGGCGAACAACAGATAATATCTATATACTGAATCAAATTGTAGAAAATGAGATCTGCAATTATTATTTCTGTTGGTCTGAAAGCTGCATTTGACAATATCAACAGAAATATTCTCTTTGCGACCCTAAAGAAAATGGAAATAGATGGGCATTTGATCGCAAATTTAGAAAATATATATAAGGAAACAATTTCGGTGATACAGGTGAACAACAAACAAACAGATGAAATTTGGACAGAAAAAGGAGTAAGACAAGGATGCCCTTTAAGCCCTACACTGTTTTCACTTTACGTGGCAGATTTGGAAGACTTCCTCAGTAAAGAACAGACTGGCGGTATTGTAACGGGAAGAAAGAAAATATGGTCTTTAGCCTACGCGGATGACATAGTGATAGTTGCAAAAGATCAATCTAGTATGAAGACGGTGACAAAAAGATTTCAACTGTATTTAAAGAAAAAGGAACTGACACTTAATGTACAGAAATCTAAAATTATGATGTTCAGAAAAGGAGGAGGCAGGGAAACCAAAGAAGTATGGAAATGGAGTGAAGAAATTATTGAAGAAGTAAAAGAATTGATATATCTGGGTTATACATTTCAAAGGAATAATAAACCGAATAAACATCTGGAACATAAAAGACGGAAGGCAATTGCTGCAATGAAACAAATTTGGGGGTTAGGAGAAAGAAAATTCAAAAACAATATGAGAGTACGATGGATGATGTTTGAATATATCGTGAAAAGTATATTGATGTATGGAGCCGAGGTGTATGGGTGGGAAGAAAAGCAAATCCTAGAGGACATACAAGTGAGGTATGCGAAATGGAACCTAGGTCTAGACAGGTGTACGCCAAGTTACATAGTAATGGATGAAATAAAAGTAGCAAAACTGAGGATAGAGATTGGAAAGAGAGCTGCCAAATTCGAAGAAAAGGTACGAAAAATAGAAATCCCAATTCTTCAAGAGTGCTGGAAAAATATCAAAAGAGGGGAAGAAGACAATAATAAACTAACAAACTGGGGAAAATCAAGAAAAAATACTATGAAAGGAACGGCTGCAAAATGAAGAGAGTGTATGGGAATCGATACAACAAAGAGACTGGGAGAACCAAATGCAACTCCAAGGAAGTAAAATTGAAGGATCGTTATATAATACGAGGTTTAAGGAAATAAAAGCAATAGGTATACCACAATATGTCTTACAAGAGAAGTACAACATAGAAATAATAGCAAGGTTACGTTGTGGAAATGAGGAAAATGCTAATAAATACTGGCTTAACATAGAAGATCGAATGTGCAGACTATGTGGAAGAGAGGAGGAAACGCTGGAACATATGAGACTATTTTGCACAGAGCTAGAAAGAGAAGAGAGAACAGAGTAGACATTACTAGATGAAGAGGGAACAGGGAAAAACTGGTTTCAAATGATACAAAAAAGAGGAAAGAAGCGGAAGACATGAGAAATAGCTACCTATACTTAACAAAATGAAATACAAATGTATTTAAATAAATGAAAATAGACTCTAAGCCGTATGGCAAGAGTTATCCTTACTAAATAAATAAAAAATATTGAATACAAATAAAAACATGTTATCAATTCGTATAGAGAATTATATAAACTTTAATATTTATAACATAAAATACCAAAAAATGATATTTAAATTCGTTTTATTTTATTATTTATTAATAAGTTGAATTAGAGGTATTTCCGGTTTACCAATTATAACCAAAATATAATCAGCACTTCATATGGATTGAAAGTAGAGCAAAACGAAAGAATTATAATTTTTAGAAGTGTAGTGTTAGAGTTATCGTCTTTGAAAGAATCGTCAGACACACACACACACACACACACACACACATATACACATATACACATATACACACATGCAGATATCATCGTAAAAATAGTAAAATCGTACGCTAAACGTGTTTAATCACTAAAAACTCTATCGAAATTTTTGACCAAAGACAATATCTTCCTTAGCTAAAGGTGACGGAAGGTAAAATACTAAACATACACATTAGTTTGTAATAATATTGTTATTAGCAATTTAAAATTTAATGTTTTGACGAAGGGATATGTGACGTCTGCGTGCCAGAATCGTGGAAGAACACCGATAAGCTGGGAGGGAATGAGATAGTTATAAATCAGCGTAGTGATTATGTCGTGGTAAGTTATGGCATGCCGACAGCTGGTTATAACTATCCCTTCTCCAAAATTTTAATAATTACTTTCTCGAAAATTACAAATACTTAAACGATTTAAAAAATACGGGTATTTTATTTTTTCTCTAGTATCATGTATGTAAAAATCAAAAATTGTTCACATACCCCATTTTGCCTCATGGTTATTTGGTGTGACGACCCACGGTCTCGGAAGTGTTTCTATGGCGATATGTCTCATAAGTTTGCAGTATTTTCGATTATTTTCAAATCCCTTGTGGCTTAATAAAGAGTATACTCAGGGTCGTATGTTCAGGGTAGGCGCTCAGTTTCCTGGCGCCTGCCCTGGCGTACCCCTCGCTACGGCCCTGCCTGGAACACACATCTCTTTAACTGTTAAAAATATTTATATCTGTTATTTGTCTATCGTAACAGAATAATGAATAAAATGTACATTTATCGCCTATATAACATTTCTTTCAATCACTTGTTTTATTATATATTTTTTTGGTCATTTTGTAGCTTTCATGGTTTTGTCCTTCAAATAAAAATTACAAAGTTACGTCTAGTTTCACTAGTTTACAACTTCTGAGTCAACTTCCCTGAAGCCATCGTCAGAAGTCGGCCAGCACTTATAAGTGCGAAACGCGTCTGTGGTTACTTGTTGTGCTGGCCGACTTCTGACGATGGCTTCATGGAAGTTGACTCAGAAGTTATAAACCAGTGAAACTAGACGTAACTTTGTAATTTTTATTATATTGTTTGTTTCACGGAGAAATTCGCAATTTACTTTTTTGCAGTTTGCACTTGTATTTGTCCTTGAAGATAGAAGAAGTGAACGTTATGTAGCCATCAAATACATTGTATTATTTAATGCGAATTCATACAAGTATTGTATCCAGTGTACATATTAATTTTATAAGTACATTAATGTATTACTATGGTTACTAGTTACACATACTGCACCGTACTTGTCATCATAATTTGCTGATTTATAAATCAAGTAATAAGTCTTGCCTTTTCATATGATTCTCATATAAACATTCGTTACTTTTAAATTTTGTAAATATTCTCGAAACTGTAGAAGGATTTGGTCTAGGACGTTCGGGAGATAATTTAGTAAACATATTACGAACATATATAACCAGCATTGTACCAAGTAACCCTTCGAATTTTTCTTCTTTAGTAAACTTCTTTAAAGTGTGTGATAAGTTCATTTAGGGTAAGTCCGGGAGAGTTGACCCACGATTCAAAAAATTCTTCGTATTTATTTGTTTTACAATAAAATTAAATATATACATATATATACAGGGTGTTAATAAAAAAACTTTACACACTTTAGCAGGTGATAGTAGAGATGAAAACAAGAAAAAAATTCTAATACACTTAGGTCCAATACTCATTGGTTTTTAGAAAATTTATGTATGGAATTTGTACATAATACACAGGATTGACGGAAGGTATTATGCTGGCCACATCAAATTGAATAACTAAGGACTCTAGGTGTTTACGATCAAGTGCGTGAGTCTCTTCGACGACGGCTGCAACTTTGTTTACAATTGATCGTAAACACCTAGAGTCCTTAGTTGTTCAATCTGATGTGGCCAGCACAATACCTTCCGTCAATCCTGTGTATTATGTACAAATTCCATACATAAATTTTCTAAAAACCAATGAGTATTGGACCTAAGTGTATTAGAATTTTTTTCTTGTTTTCATCTCTACTATCACCTGCTAAAGTGTGTAAAGTTTTTTTATTAACACCCTGTATATATATATATATATATATATATATATATATATATATATATACAGGGTGTCCCAGAAGTCGACGATCAAACTAAATGGGGTGATAGAGGAGATCATTTCCAATCAAAATAACTATATATTGTAATGCAATTGTTGATGGTTCAAAAGTTATTGCAACTTTTGTAGTTTCTCCTAAAAACGGCAAGGCGTCCAATAGAATTATTATTATTTTTATTACGAGACGTTTGTTTCTCTTTTTCTTTTTTATTGTATGCACCTGAAGGGTTCTACTTTCTAATAAAATCATTTTCTTGAACATGAGTACCTTCTATTAATAATAAAAATATTGTTTTGTGAAAAATTTTTCTACTGAAAAAAAGCTACTTGATTTTAAAGTGACGCTGACAGAAAAAAATGTCCTAAAAAAAAATTAACCAACTATCAGAAGAAGTTGTGTATTGAATGTAGATTTTAACGCGGTATAACACATGAGGATATTCAGAGCAGATTTTCTTAAATATTTTTTTTTTTCTACAAGAAAGTATTTCAGTTAAAAATACAATTGAAAAATTCGAGAATTATCTTAGATGCTGTGTCAAAAATAAAACAAAAGAAGGTATATGAAGTGACATATCGATAACAACTTTACTGTTTGTGTGTTTTTGATTTATCAGTTCTTCGTTTCTTAAACTTTGTTTTAATTCTTGTGATTTTGCGTATTTTTTGGTTTTTGATACTCCTTTCATTTGGACTTTGTTCTTCTTGGTCTCAAAAATATGTCTTATACCCCTCGAGAATATGCAGAAATGCATTACGTGTACGGGTTTTGTGACGGGAACGCTCGAGCTGCTGCAAGAGAGTATCGGATACGATACCCTAATCGAGAACGCTATCCTGATTATAGGGTATTTCAAAATGTTCATCGGTCTTACTTAGAAGGCGAAATCCCTGGCAATCCGCGAAGAGAAGGAAGACCTGCGCTTCAGTGCAATGACGACGATATAATTGAAATGGTGACAGAGAACCCGTCAACAAGTGTTCGTCGTATATCCAGACATTTGGAAATTCCAAAATCTAGGGTTCATCGTGTTTTGCAAAAGGGCCAGTTGTATCCATACCATGTGCAGCGCGTGCAAGCACTTTTACCTGCGGACTATGACAAAAGAGTGCAATTTTGTCGGGAAATGCTGCGTCGTCATAGAGAAGACTCCGAATTTTTTAACAAGATTTTGTGGAGCGACGAATCAAACTTTTGTAGAACCGGGATATTTAATATTCACAATTTATATTTTTGGGACTATGTGAACCCTAGAGTTGTTAGAAATGACAACTTTCAACACAAGTTTGGGGTCAACATATGGGCGGGAATAATTGAAGGAAAATTGATTGGTCCATTTGAGCTCCCAGGAAGGCTTAACAGCGAAAATTATCTGCATTTTTTGCAAAATGAGTTACCTTATCTACTTGAAGACGTGACATTGGAGACACGCCGAGATATGTGGCTGCAACAAGATGGAGCTCCTCCTCACTATTCTGTAGATGTAAGACGACACCTTGACACAGAATTTCGGAATCGGTGGATTGGTAGAGGAGGGTTTATTATGTGGCCACCGCGATCCCCTGATCTTAACCCCTTAGATTTTTTTCTATGGGGTTATTTTAAAGAAATAGTCTACATGACAGAAAGTCAGAATGAACAAGAGTTGCAACAAAAAATAAGAGAGGCTACCAACATTATTAAAAATAATCAACGGGCGTTCCGAACAATAAAAAGAAATTTTATTCGGCGATGCTTAATGTGCATTAGAAAACATGGTAGAAATTTTGAACACTTTTTGTAAAATTTGAAAACATCATGAAAAGCTTCATAAACCCTATTTTGTTTTAATGTTGTATAAAAACTATTACAACTATTATTTTGTTTTATTTTTGTCACAGCATCTAAGATAATTCTCGAATTTTTCAATTGTATTTTTAACTGAAATACTTTCTTGTAGAAAAAAAAAATATTTAAGAAAATCTGCTCTGAATATCCCCATGTGTTATACCGCGTTAAAATCTACATTAAATACACAACTTCTTCTGATAGTTGGTTAATTTTTTTTTAGGACATTTTTTTCTGTCAGCGTCACTTTAAAATCAAGTAGCTTTTTTTCGGTAGAAAATTTTTTCACAAAACAATATTTTTATTATTAATAAAAGGTACTCATGTTCAAGAAAATGATTTTATTAAAAAGTAGAACCCTTCAGGTGCATACAATAAAAAAAGAAAAAGAGAAACAAACGTCTCGTAATAAAAATAATAATAATTCTATTGGACGCCTTGCCGTTTTTAGGAGAAACTACAAAAGTTGCAATAACGTTTGAACCATCAACAATTGCATTACAATATATATAGTTATTTTGATTGGAAATGATCTCCTCTATCACCCCATTTAGTTTGATCGTCGACTCCTGGGACACCCTGTATATATATATATATATATATATATAAATTATGTAGATGCCCAGCCCTTGTTGCATTCCTTTCCATTATGTAACATTAAACCCTATACAGCATAAATGTCATACCACCTAAGGAGTTAAATAGCTCATCTCTAACATGTAAAGCAGAGTTTATGTCGGTCTGTAGAAAGATTAAGTTCATATCATTCTTATTGTATCTTGTACTTCAAATAAAATCTTTTTAAAAACATTAAATCGTATTCCATTGATTTAATTGGCGCAGTCGCGGTAGGATGCCCAAAAGGCTTTAAACTCCTAAGATTTTCGAAATTCGAATCTCCAATTCGTTGAAGAGTTCAAGTCGTCACTACTAAGTGTTAAACGCGGCATCCACGAACCATCAAGTTCCCAGAGTGTTCAGAATTCCGAAATCTCACCACGATAACTACTGGTGAGATCAATTCGTTGAAGACTTCACACTTCAAAGAAGTGGAACCAAAATCAGAAGTACCAGGCTACAAGACTCTCTATACCTACACAAAACTCCGACGAGGAAAGGCTAATCATATCGTCGTTAATTCCGAGAGTCATCAGAAGTGGATCGCCCGTAGAAGACATCTCGACCCCACCACCTGAGCGGACATCAGGAACCATCCCAAATTCACTCCACAAAGACCATGAAATTGGCCGTCGTGAATTTATTATTAACACTAATGTAAGTTTATTACATTCTACTATTCATTGCTGTTAAACAACTTCATATTTATTTAAATTAATATTTACATTATTCTATCTAAATATCACATACACACACACAATGAATCCACCAGCTCCACAAATCCAATCAGCCACTCTCAATTTAATCCCCAGAATCCCTAACGAAATTAAAGAACTAATAGAAATCATACCCGAATATGACGGAAGCACTGGCACCCTCGCGCACTTTATTAACATCTGTGACGAAATAATCGAAATAATCGATAAACAAAATTTATCTGCAATTGTTAAACGAATAATTTTACATACAATTCGAAAGAAAATAACTAAAGAAGCCAATACAAAACTAGCTACTAAAACGTATACGGACTGGAAATCTTTAAAAGAATTACTAATCGATGAATATGATGATAAAAGAAATGAAGTTCATTTCTTAACAGAACTATCACATCTTGATCAAAAATCTAATGAAGACATATTCTTATATTTCGATAAATACGAAGACATTTTCAAAAGATTGATATATATATATATATATATATATATATATATATATATATATATATATATATATATATATATATATATATATATATTAGCTCGGCAGGCCTTGCAGGCCCTGGGCTTGGCTAACCACTCTTCTCCATTCCTCGCGGTTGTTGATTTTGGCTTTCCAATTCCTTTGTCCTATTGCAATTAGGTCCTTTTTTACCTCTTCTAGCTTCTGTTCCTTTTGGTCTGCTTATCTTCTTTTTTCCATCTTGTTGTCTGTTAATAATACACTTCGGCGTTCTTTCTTCTGTCATTCTTTCGACATGGCCCAACCACCTTATTCTCTGCATTTTAACTCGTGTTGTAATATCCGGTTCTTCATATATCTCTTCCAGTTCTCTATTTGTTCTTCTCCTCCATAGATTTTCTTCTTTAATTCCTCCGTATATTCTCCGAAGTACTTTGCGTTCCCATATTTTCAGCGTTGACTCATCTTGTTTGTTCATTGTCCATGTTTCGCTACCGTAAAGTACCGTCGGCAATATAATTGTTTTGTAAATATGTTTTTTTGTCTTCTTGGACACGTTTGTACTTGTCAATAACCTGTTCATCATTCCAACCGTTCTATTTCCTTTCGTTAATCTTTCTTTGATTTCTTCCTTAATTCCACTTTTTGATGTGATCTTTGACCCCAGATAAGTAAAGCTCTCCACTTTATCAAATCTATATTTCTCTCCGCTTTCCATTGTTATTTTTAATTCTCTTTCTGGCATATTTCCTTTTTTGCTCATATGCATGTATTTTGTTTTTTCTTTACTGACTTTTAATCCTACTCGTTCTGCTTCTTGTATTAATCTTTTTGTTGTTAGTTGTAATTTCTTCTTCGTTTTTGTAATAATTGTGATGTCATCGGCGAATGCTAAACACTGGTGTCTCCTGTCATAAATTAATGCTCTTCTATTCAGTCCACTTCTTCTCATTACTGCCTCTAGGACTAGATTAAACAGTGTTAACGACATGGGGTCTCCTTGCCGTAGGCCCGATTTAACCTCGAACAAATCTTATTTTTGACTATTCACTTTTACTCTGCTACTTGTGTGTTGTAGTGTAACTTTTATTATTCTTATCAATTTCTTTGGAATCGTTAGTTCGTCCAATGCCTTTAATAGTTCGTTTCTTTTTAGTAGATCATAGGCCTGCTTAAAATCGGTGAAAAGTAAATGCAGGTCTAGTCCTTTTTCGTAGTGGGTAGCTTGCAGTTCTTTTAGGACAAAAATTTGGTCTATTGTAGATCGGTTCTTTCGGAAGCCTGCCTGATATTCGCCCACGGCGTTTTCCATTTCATTCTTCAACTTTGAGTTTATCCATGTAGCTAGGATCTTGTAGGTTACATCCAGCAGGGCAATTCCGCGGTAATTTTCGCATCTCGAATTGTCTCCTTTTTTGTAAATGGGACATAGCACCGCTTCTTTCCACGTCGTTGGTAACTGTTCTTCTTTCCAACATGTTAATATAAGGTTCAGTTCTGCAGATACTTCATTGTCACCGGGGCTCTTGTTATTTTTCATATTCTTAATTATTTCATCAATTTCTTCTTGTTTTGGTTAGCTGGTTCTGTCTCGTCATTTGTACTGAATCCTTTGTTTTCTGTTTCTTCTTCATTATTTAGTAACTCTTGGAAATAGCTTGCCCACCTTTTTAATTTGTCTGCTTCATCTCCTATCAAATTTCCTTCTGTGTCTCGGCAGTACAAGGTTTTTTTGTCTATATCCTCCTTTTTCTTTTTTGACCTTCTGGTAGAAATTTCTTATTTCTTTCCTATTGTAACTATCTTCTATGTCGTTTATTTGTTCTTTTAATAACTGTCTCTTTTTGGTTCTGCACATTCTCTTGTATAATCTTCTTTGTTTTGATAATTTATTTTGTCGATTTCTTAGCCTGTTTTCAAATACTTTATTCTTGCTTCTCTTCCTTTGATAATGGCCAATGAACATTCCTCGTCGAACCATTTCGTTTTCATGCTATTAGCTTCCTTCGGCCCTAATATTTCTTCTGCTGTTTTCTTAATTTTTGTTTGTACTGCATTCCATTTCCCTTCTATTGTGTTATCTGTTTGACCTTCTTCCTTATATTCTTCTATTTTCCTGATAAACTGTTGTTCTATATCCTCTCTCTTTAAATTGTCAAGATTAAATCCCTGTTGTGACTTTTTGATTCTGTTAAATTTAGGTTTTTGTATTTTAATATTCATTCTTACTAGGACATGATCCGTATTCGCCTCCGCTCCTCTGTAGCTTCTAATATTTGTTACGAGGTGACTATGGTTTTTATCAATCAGTATGTGGTCTATTTGATTGTGTGTCTTTCCATCTGGCGATATCCATGTTACTTTGTGGATTTCTTTGCGAGTGAAGTATGTGCTCTTCACAATCATTCTATTCTGTGACGCAAATTCAATTAATATTTCTCCGCTCTCGTTTGTGGTTTATGTTTGCTTTCTTCCCCAATTACCGACTGATATATTTCTTCCTGTCCAATCTTTGCATTTGCATCTCCCATCACTATTTTAATATCATATTTTGGTATCTCCTAGTACAATTTTTCTACCATTTCGTAATATTTTATCTTTTCTTCTATATCTTTATCTTCGGTAGGTGCATGTATATTTATAATGCTCATTTTCTTGTGTTTCGTTCTTATTCTTAGATAGCATAATCTATCCGAAATGGCTCTAAATTCTACTACATCTCCTTTCAATTGTTTATTAACAATAAAACCCGTTCCCAAGGTTCTATCTTTTCCGGCACTATTGAATTATATATAATTGTCTACTTCTGTGATTCCCGTGTTTTTCTGTTTAGTTTCTTGAATTGTTGCGATGTCGATCTGGTACCTGTTGATTTCTGCTGTCAACTGTTTCAGTGCTCCTTCACTATAGGTTCCTCTTATGTTCCACGTTACCATCTTCATTGTTTGATTCTTTTTTTTGTTAGCGTAGTTCTTCACCTTTTCATTTTCCATTTTCTTTGCCGGGTCTTTTCCTACTGTTTGTGGGTGTTTTTCGGTTAGTTTTTTGATTGCAAAGGCTTGGGTTCTCTTTTTACAAGTTTACCTTCGTCTTCCTTCCAGTCCCATATTTCATCTCCTTTGATTAATTTCTTATAGCTTATTTTTATTTTAATTCTAGTTTCTCTTTTTTTCTCCTCATGTGCCATTATTCGTATTTTATTTTGTATATCCCTCTCTTCCTTGGTATAGTCTTCTTCAACATAGATATCGGTACCTTTGAGTTTATTTTTAAATGTCATTATATCTTTTTTTTCTTTCCAGGAAGCCATCTTGGCTACCGTTATGTGTTTACTTGTTCTGGTTTCGATTTTCCTTGCTTCATTGACCTTTACTGTGATTCCCATGTTGTCCTTAACGAATTGTTCCACTTCTTGTGTGAGATTGTAACCTTGAAAGGCATTTCCTTTGACAACTACATTACTCCTCCTTTCCGATTTCTCTATTCTTTCGATTTTCGATTGCATCGTGTCAATTTACTCTTTAGATATAAATTTTCTTTTTTAATTGTTTCCATTTCCTTTCTGTTCTGTTTTTGTTCCTGTTTTATTTCTTCTAACTCCTTCATCATTGCTTTGAACATTCCTCTTATTTCTTCCATATCCTGAGATTTTTCATTTGTGTTACCTTTTGTTGGTGTTCTCGTAACCTTTTTTGATCTTTGGAAAATATCGTAGTGTTCTTCTTGTCTCTTCCTCTTTTGATCTTCGGATGTAGCTGTGTCGCTGTCATAGTTGTTTTTACCTTCTCTATTCGGCATGATTTGTTGACCAAAAAATCTTTTGGGCTGAGTACGGCTCTGTTCTATGCTGATTCACGCGCTGAGATCGACGTGCGCCGCGGTAGAACCGTCACCCGAGCTGTCCTTTCAGAGGTTATAATTCTCTCAGCGCCCGTAAATCACCTTATTTTTTGTACTAACCTTGCAATTTTAACTAAGTTATGATACGTTTCTTCTCTTTTCAATTTTGCCACATTGTTTTCCAAACCAGCGGACTCGATACCTCTCAATTTGAGTAAAAGTTTTGGAGTGCTGTTTTGGTTTACTTATCACTCAAGTGTCAGCATAAATACGAAGACATTTTCAAAAGATTGATAAGTTTATTAAAATTAAAGTTTGGTGCTGATTTCAACAATTTAGCTACATTCATGTCTAGTTATGCGTCACATAATTTTAAAATAAATTGTAGAGAGCCATATAGAAGTCAGTTAGCCGCTAGAAATCCAAAATCTTTAAGTGATACCCAGAATTTAATCAAAAATGACTTCCAGTACATTCACACAAACATACACAAACAAAACACTATCAAACCAAAGATAAACGTCCCAACACCTGTTTATAAAACTGCAACACAAAACCAAAATTCCTACCCAAATCAAAACCAATACCGATCACCAATGCTCCGATATCCTCAGCAACAACGAAATTTCCCGAGTCAGCCGATACACCCTAAACCGAGAATAAACAATTATCCTCAACCTATGTCCATCAGCACAAACACCTTTAGACCTCAACAAAAAAGACTGAGACAGGACTTACAAATGCTAGACAGTAATACTGCAACCCTTGTCGACCCCAACAATGATAATCAATTATTCGAACACTATGATTACGACCAAACAAACGATGAAGAAAACATTGAAACAAACTACGAACTAGAGTTACAAACCGAAAATTTTCCCATAGAACTCTTAGAAGAGTTGAAACCTTGGCAAACTATACTTCACGTCTACCATTCATCCAATTTAAAAATTGCTGTGTATTAATTAATTCCAAAAATTTTATTAGTCAAAATTTCGTTCATTAAAATAAAAACAAATTCAAAATTTTTAATGAATATTTCGAGATACAAACCGCAAATGCTGTTTTAACCGGTACCCAATTCACATTTGTTGAACTACTTAAGAAAAATATAAAATGCTTCATTTTCGAATTCCATAAAGATTTTGATATTGTAATAGGAAATTCTGGCCTAAAGTTGTTAAAAGCGAAAATTAGTTATTCAGATGAATCTATTTTATTAGGTAAAGGTTATTTTAAATTTAACTATTTTCACATAAACAAATTAGAAATGAATTGTCAAGAAATTTAAAAAAAATTAAACCTCAGAACAGATCATTTAAATAACACAGAAATCAAAGAATTAAATAAAATTCTTAAAGAATTCGAAGATTTGATTATCGATGACGACAAAAACTTAACTTTTACAAATGTGATAAAACACAAAGTTAGGACAACCGACGAAACCCCAGTTTATCAAAGATCATATAAATATCCGGTTATCTACAAGGAAGAAGTTAAACAAATTAATAAATTGTTAAATCAGGACATAATTAGACACTCATACTCCCCTTGGAGTAGGCCAATTTGGATTGTTCCCAAAAAACAGGATGCTTCGGGTGAAACAAAATTTCGCATGGTTATAGACTACCGCAAACTAAACTCAAAGACTATCGATGATAAATTTCCGATACCCGATATCGCGGACATTTTGGAACAACTTGGTAAATGTAACTATTTCAGTACCATTGACCTAAAAAGCGGATTCCACCAAATCGAAATGGATTCTGATTCAGTAGAAAAAACAGCCTTTTCTACCGATCAAGGACACTTTGCATTTCTTAGAATGCCATTTGGCCTCAAGAACGCACCAAACCGAATCCAGATAAAATTGAAACTATTAAAAAACTTACTCTTCCAAAGACTCAAAAAGAAATTAAATCATTTTAGGCTTTCTTGGTTATAAAAGACTTTTCCAAATTAACTGAACCATTTACCAAATGCTTAAAGAAAGATGCCAAAATTAATATTGATGACAAAGAATATATTTCATGCTTTGAAAAATGTAAATTACTACTTTCAAATGCACCAATATTACAGTATCCTGATTTTTCGAAACAACTCCGTTTAACGACCGACGCATCAAATTTCGGTTTAAGAGCAGTCTTATCCCAAAAGATAAACGGTAAAGATCTACCTATAGCCTACGCAAGTCGCATTCTCAACGAACATGAAGTAAATTATTCGACCACCGAAAAGGAATTACTTGCTATCGTGTGGGCCACGAAACATTTTCATCACTATTTGTATGGTCGGAAATTTAAACTGATTACGGATCACAAACCCCTTATTTGGCTAAACAGTCTAAAAGAACCTAATTCAAAACTCATACGTTGGAAATTGAAATTATCACAATACAATTATGACATAGAGTATCAAAAAGGTAAACAAAATTACGTTGCAGATTATTTATCCAGTGTTCCGAAACCTTTCGAGATAAATTACAAAATTTTAAATATTTTTGACCACAAGGAACCCATAATTTATTGCGTTTCACTAGATTTTAAAATGATTCAAGGTTTCGCAAAACAAATTAACGAAAAGTACCACACCACCAACAATATAGAAAAAATAAAAATAGTAAATAACATCGCCGTGAGAATTATTTTGATGAACCAAATTTAAAAGATATTAAAAACTGTTTAATACAATTAAGACATTATCTAATCGAAAACAATATTAATTCAATTAACATGCCAAAAATTGCATCTGGTCTAGACAAACAAAATTGGTCAAGACAAATTTTTGAAAATACAGACATACAAATCAACGTTTTTACTCTGAATAGTATCGAAACTTATGCAAACTCCGTTATCGCTGAAAAGGACACCGACAATTATACGCAGCATTCTGATGACGAATCCCCTATCAACGGCCTGCACTATAAAGACATTCCTATAAATTTCAGTAAAAACCAAATTATATTTAAAGAAACAACTTCGAAAAGTACTGTAGAAATAAAAAAAAAATGTTTGAACACGAAAAACAAAGATTTTATATTTACTTAAACAAGACTAGTTTTAAAAATACTCTCTTAAAATTTATTAAAGTATACCTCGTACCTGGAATACATTATCATTGCATCGTTCCGGTACAATTTCAAACAATGTTAAATTCTATTTTGCAAATTTACTTTCAACCAGGCACTTATATTTTGACTAGTTGTAAAAATCAGTTACAAGACATAGAAGTGTCAGATGAACAAATTGACCTAGTAAAGAACTATCATTTAGGTAAAACAAATCACCGTGGCATAATTGAAACTTATCAGAAATTAAAACAGCGGTATTATTGGCCAAATATGCAGCAAACAGTTTCTAAATTTATAAATAACTGTGATGTTTTTCCAGGAAAATAAATATGAAAGAAATCCCGTGAAAACACCCATTATAAAAACACAAACTGCGACCAAGCGCCTCGAAATTATTCATATTGATATTTTATCATTAAAAAAAGGAAAATTCCTAACAATAATCGACAGTTTCTCTAAGCACGCACAAATTTATCATTTGTCCGAAACCAATACAATAACTATAATACAAAAATTAATAAAATATTTTTCTATGTTCGGTACTCCTAAATTAATAATATCTGATAACGGCCTACAATTTAACAACCAGCTGATTTACAACTTTTTATCAACTAAAAATATTCGTATTCACCTCATTAGCGTCAACAATCCAAAAAGTAACGGTAATATCGAAAGGTTCCATTCAACAATAATAGAACATGTTAGAATACTGGAACAAAATAAAGATTTCAACGATCTAAACATTAGTAGTTCGTTATGCTCTTCAAGCTTATAACCAGACAATTCACTCCGTTATCAAACGCACACCCAATGAAATACTTTTCGGCCATTATAATGAAATAAAAGAAGAAATTTCTCCCGAAATCGTTATTGATAATTACGTTCAGACCCACAAAGAAATTATGAAGAAAATTTACGATGAAACTAAATTGTTATTAGATAACAGCAAAAAGAAATACGCTACGTCACAGGTTGATAGTATTAAATTACCTGATAAAGCATTCGAAGAACAAGCCAAAAGAAACACTGGTAAAGTCGAGAAACCCCATTACAAAAAACAACAAATTAAAACGTATGTAAAAGATAGGGCTCAAGTAATAACTGACACGAACAGAAAGGTAAAAATTGACAAATTAAAACCTCTCCGTCAATTTACAGACTCATACGAACAACAACAACCATCGACCTCAAAGACGAAAGACACAACGCCGGAATTAACGTCTTGAAACTAGGAAATGCACTAATCTCAACTAATAATAAGTACATCTATGTTAAGCTTAATTTAGATAGAATTAAGGAAACATATAATAATCTTACTTACCACTATAATCAATTAAAATTAGAATTAGAGAATAAATATAAGAAAAATGTAGAAACTTTAAGTAATAACTTTATTATGTTAGAAAACTTTTTAGACATAGTAAATAGTAAAATACAAATTCTCTTGCACGATAATAAAGAAAAACGTGGACTTATAAATATAATCGGTTCTATAATAAAAAGTATCACTGGAAATTTAGACTAGTGTTTCATCAAGACAAGAAATCTTGTCGTGATTATCATTTCTTGTCTTGTCTTGATTTTCAAGACAAGAAAATAAAAATTTCTTGTCTTGCTCATTTCTTGGCGACTTACTTCTTGTCTTGTTTCAAGTTTTCTTGATATTTCTTGATTCTTGACGTTTTAGGGGAATCCCTTTTCTCTATCGCTTTATCCAATCCGAACGCTCAAGTGTAGCGTTTGCGTCTGCCATTGGCTGTTTTTAAATGTTACTATGATTTCGTCGCGTCGCGAAGGGTCGGATCCCGGGGTGTTCGGGGGGCAACCTAATTAATTAACAGTCTAATCGCCAGTTTGTCAATATATTGTTATACTGTTTTTTTTTTAATAAAGGCAACAGGCATTGAATAACTTTTTTATTTTATATTATGCATTACGAGTACACAAACCAAATTAACATGTACCTATATAGTATGTAGTATTATTAAACAAAAATAGTTTCTAATATTTTTGAACTTTAACTTTTCGTTGATGTACATGTAAAAAAATAATTATAGTATAAACAAACGGTTTCTATATAAAAGTGTTTTTATATAGAAATTTGATTCCATTCACGAGATATTGAGATATTTCCGAAGATATTTCACTACTTAATTGTAAATATTAGTTCTATTGTTTATTTTCTAACATATAAACTGTACGCGCATACGAATAAAATAAGGTCCGCATTCTTATTTACAAATTCCAATAGAGCGAAAGGAAGTGGCTGTTTTTAGAGCAAAAAATTAAAAAAGTTGAATAACGCAGGAAATGGATGGTCATATGAGTAAAATGTTTTTATTATTTTATAAATAAAATTGTTTGCTTAATTCAATAGTAAAATAAAAAGCATAGCATAATATTATTTCTTATAAGGTAAGTTACGGATTAATTCCAGTTAGACACTGTTTTGAAAGTATATATTTTAGTTGAAACGGACATATCGGAAAACTCTTAGATATCAAATTTTGTAATATAATATTGAATAGTTTTAAAAATAAAGATAGTGTAAACTCCCCATGGGATAGCCTCCGTGAGGTTCTATCATATACAGAATGTTAATGAATATTTACATGCTATAATTTCATAGGGTATGTAAAATAGACTGACTTTTACTAATAAACTCATATCCGGAAACGAACCGTTTTCGAATTACAAGCACTTAAAAGAGTAATTATTATCTACCTAATTTTAATTGGTTTTGACTTATGACGTCAGTTATTAGTTTACATACCATTGATTTTTTTAAAATAATTTTATTCATTTTTAAATACATATTAATAGTTGCTCAAATAATAACGATCAATTTCAATGCAAGCATTGCAACGTACCTAACATTTTGATATAGTCATTAAAAAACGTAGACAGAGTAATTATTAGTTTTGTTTACAAAACTACTAATTTCGTTTACAAAACTAATAAATGAAGTGACAGGTCACAGCCAACTAAAATATTAGTATATTAAAAAACAAGTTTCATAAGACAATCTGTTAACGCACAAGTCTATATTATGAAGACGAGGTATACTTACCTGAAAATTTAGACTTATACCTTCAACTGGCGCTTCGATTTATTTATTTTGAAAATCATAGTCAGAGATACGAAATTTTATATTTTAATTATAAATGCGGATTTACAAAATTAATTGTCAAGAAATCAAGATTTCTTGTCAAGAAATCTTGATTCTTGATGATACATTCTTGTCTTGTCTTGGGACATAAAATATATTGTCTTGAAATCAAGAAATATTTTGAAAGACAATTTAAATCAAGTAATTACCTTTAATAAAAAAAATTCAGATTATTTCAATAAACAAGTTGAAAAAATCAACTCCAGTAATAAAATTATTCAAAATAAAATTACTGAGATGCACGTTGTTTTAGGAAAAATAATAGATACCAACGATATACTCTATATCGAAAATATAATAACGCAACTAACATTTGCAGCCACAAATTTAATAAGTATCCTTAACGAAATCGAAACCACGTTTCCGTTTGTGAAACAAACACTTTATATTTTGGTATTCTCTCGAGAGATGATGTCAAAAAAGAAATTGATAAATTATTATCAAGCAGTTTAAAACACCTTGTAATCAAAAATTGGCAAAACCAACAGTTAGTAAAAACCTATTGTAAATATGAAAATTTTAATTTAGACATAATAATAGACATTCCTATTCCCCTTCTACAAAACGAACCCTATTCCTACTTTTCACAATAACACTTACGTTACTTTAGATATCACCCCTGGCTATTACTCGAAAACTAATACACACATTAATAAATTGAATAAATGTACTTTGGTAGAAGATAAACTTTATATTTTTAATATTGAAAATTCCCTAGCAAATAAATGTATAGAAAACTTGTATTTTAATAAAAATAGTAATAGTTGCGAATATATTAAAGTACTTAATCACAACGAAATCATTTCAATACCAAATTCAAATATTGTATATCTCTTTGTACCTAAAAAGATGTAATAAATATCGAATGTGATCACAAAGTTCAAGATAAAGAAATTTCTGGAATATACTCAATAAAAAACTGTTTAATAAACAAGCAAAAATTATTTAAAAATGTCAAGTATGATAAAATTATTAACTTAAATATTGAACAAAATAAAAATAAAATAATCCTTAATAAGACACTGAATATAAAAAATCTAGAATAAGTTAAAATTCCAAATCAACAAATAACACATTTAAATGAAATCCATAACTCGGAGTCACATTCAATATTTTTCGATATAATATTATACATTGTATGCATAGTTGTAGCCATGTTCTTAGTTTATAAAATTTATGTAGAAATTAACAAACGTAATTTATGTAACCAGAATAAAAGTAGTGAAATAACAATTGAAACAACACCTATGGAATATCCAACAGGTATTCTTTCATCTTAGGGGGGAGGAATAATGTAGATGCCCAGCCCTTGTTGCATCATTCTTGGTAACTTTCCATTATGTAACATTAAACCCTATACAGCATATATATAAAAGAAAAAAAGTAAATACAACTTTTAAGTAAAAAAGTGACGAAAAAGTTATATTTTTTTACGAACGAAAATCTTCCGGATGAGAAGGCTTCATATGGCGGGTGAGATGACTTAAAAAATAAGTTATTTTCACATATTAAATACTTACATATAGATAGTAATTACTTGCCCATAAAGTGCATTATTAATCTTCATCACAACTGATGCACTCATTATCGTTTCGGAATCATTGTTTTCACAAATTTTCATGAAAATTTTATAATTTGACGATAAACCATACTACTCAATATTTTTATTTCGTTTCATTTTGTTTTTAATTATTTTCTTCTTGTCACATTTACTATTTTTCGCTTCCAAGGTCAGTTTTAAGTTTCCCTCCAACCATTATACTCTATTTAAGCGTCCAGTGCTGTCATCTATACCTTGATTTTTTTGGCCAGGTATCCCAAATGGTAGAGTGAGATGGCTCACATCTGTATAACGACATGTACAGCAAAACTACAATAACTTTAGGTTAAAATATTACGTTAAAACCCTTTCTGCTCGAGAAGTTATATTAATCGTAGAAATATACTACTTTGTATGAAGAAAATATCAAAAGGATTATATTGTAACGTTTTATTTATATGGGTGAAGTGTAGAAATAAAAAAAATAACATTAATTAAAATAACACGTTTATTAAACGATAAATAATTAAGATTAAATATTAAAAAGATGATAAAAGTAACTAACACTATGATTAAATAATTATAAACACTAAGAATATTATTAAATAATTAAACACTAAGATTATTTATTTAAAGATTATTTATATCACTATATTTATTTATATAATTACATTTATTTATGTTAACAACTCGTAGAATGTTTATTTATATCACCGACTTCATTGCTCGTTGCTTCTATATCATAGACTATATCTCTGCTGTCGTTCGGACGGTATTTATACAGCCCAGCGTTCTTCTGGAACCCTCCGGCGTCACAGTGACACCGAGCACAATAGATTTAGGTCATCGGTGTAATCAACACGTCCCACCGCGTATGGGTTATTCCGTCGCCGGGATTAGTCATCGCTCGGGAACATGCCACCAGTAGCGGCGCCCGAATACTCTTCAGTCAGTGGCGTACGTTACAATATATAAAACTTTTTCAAGGGGTATAAAAAATTCTAGTAATAACTTACTTGTTTATTGGTTGACAAAAACAACACATGTAAAATTTACCGATTGACTAAATGTACTATCCATGTAAGAATATTCATTAACATATTGTTTTACTATACGGATTTTAGTACAAAAGTTATCTCACTCGGTACGCCATTTCTCTATTTGAAAGAATTAAAAAAATACATATTCTTGTGATTGTTTCCTCCCGTTCGTAATGGTATGACCCCATCCTCGCCTTCACCCTCACCCTCACACTCCGATAATCCGTAAAGGAAAGCGGATGGAAGTCTTTATTCGCGCGTTGCGGAGGCAGAAATTAAACAGCGCCAGATGCGTCGAACTCGCATACTACCACACCACCAACACCAACCAACACGAATACCAACATGGACAAATTCAAATACGAATACGAACATAAAACGCTAGCCTGTTATTTATAATGTGCAATGAGTCGACTGGAAAATATTCGCGGGATAGAAAAACACTCACAACTAGCTCTTACACCAGTTGATTTCCAGATGAAGATTATCTCATAGCTTCGATCGCACAAAACCAGAAAGCAATCGAAACAAATCAACAATAGACATAGCTTTTTAGTAGGCTACACAATTAAATATACCAGACTTTGTCCAAGAATAATGTAGTATAGTAAATATGGTTGTTGTCGGTTTGAAACTTTGAAGTTTGGTATAGCAAGTGGCAATGAATAGATACTTATTGTGAAGTCTGTTTTACTATGGTAATCTACATATATTGCTACAGAACATATTGCTTGATAAATTTAAGAATAGTAGAACTTATTGTTTTTTTAAGGAAATTTACTTATTTATGTACTAAAATATACATACAGGGTATTTCAAAAACCGACAAACTCCCAGAAGTTGTAGATGACATCAAAACAGCCACTTTTTCTTTAAACTCATGTCCGCAAATGAACCGTTTTAGCAGTAGAGCAAGAAAAAAAACTTCTAAAGAAAAATAACGACAAAAAACATTGTACATTTAAAAAAGTACTCATATTTAAAAAAAACCTAGGTACATGATCAAATTTAAATTTTATAAATATTGCTCATTTGTAATGATGGTCATGGAATTGAAACAAAATTACAAAGAAATTCATGTCGTTTAAAGTTGACTTGACACTGGCCGAGCTGACTACCCCTTAGTACTAAATTCTGGATACTCCAGGCCTATCCAGCAAGAAGATTTTGGACACACTAGCAGCAGACCTTGTGCCAGAGTGCACTCGTCAACATATACAAACATAAAACAAAACAAAAAATGTTTAACGTCCAGTAGACTTCCCAACTTTTTAAAAGGAAATCTATATTAGGTGACTTTTTTAACGTGGGATTTTACCACATGCATGAATTTGAATTCTGTGAATATGTTATCATTCCTATTCCTACATCATTACAATTATTGTCCAAAATGGATGCGAATTTAAAAAAAAATCAAGTTGAATTCTATATTCCGGATGACATTTCCAGTTTTATTTCACAGACTAAGAGTTGTACTGTGCAAAACTGACCGTACCATCAACGCTAATAGGCCTGATATTATTATAAGAACTCCTTGTACTACATATTTAATTGACGTTTCCGTACCAGCCGATGAGAAAATAATAACAAAGGATGCCGAAAAACAATTAAAATACAAAAACTTGTGTATTGAAATTAAACGGATGTGGAAAACAAAATGCGAAATAATTCCAGTAATAATTGGAGCGACGGGTTATGTAAATAAGGAGTTTATTAAAAATGCCAAACGGATCCCTGGAAATCACGACCCATATGAAATTCAAAAACAAGCAATATATGGAACAGCCCACATTATAAGAAAAGTACTTTCGTAAAATCCCGTATATCCTTAGCTGTATGGTTTATAGCTGGAATATGGTTGAAACCGGCTAGGACACCTAAAGATCACATCCTAGTCAGCAGAAGAGATATCCATCCTGCAAACCCGAAGTTCAGGCCATCATTACGAGCAAACCTACAGCCCTGAACATGAAATGTACAATTTTCCCAATGTATTGTATATAATTATTTGCCTTGTTGCTCTTAGATGTACTAGACTTAGGTGAACAAAGATAATAATAATAATAATAATAATAATAATAATAATAATAATAATAATAATAATAATAATAATAATAATAATAATAATAATAATAATAATAATAATAATAATAATAATAATAATAATAATAATAATAATAATAATAATAATAATAATAATAATAATAATAATAATAATAATAATAATAATAATAATAATAATAATAATAATAATAATAATAATAATAATAATAATAATAATAATAATAATAATAATAATAATAATAATAATAATAATAATAATAATAATAATAATAATAATAATAATAATAATAATAATAATAATAATAATAATAATAATAATAATAATAATAATAATAATAATAATAATAATAATAATAATAATAATAATAATAATAATAATAATAATAATAATAATAATAATAATAATAATAATAATAATAATAATAATAATAATAATAATAATAATAATAATAATAATAATAATAATAATAATAATAATAATAATAATAATAATAATAATAATAATAATAATAATAATAATAATAATAATAATAATAATAATAATAATAATAATAATAATAATAATAATAATAATAATAATAATAATAATAATAATAATAATAATAATAATAATAATAATAATAATAATAATAATAATAATAATAATAATAATAATAATAATAATAATAATAATAATAATAATAATAATAATAATAATAATAATAATAATAATAATAATAATAATAATAATAATAATAATAATAATAATAATAATAATAATAATAATAATAATAATAATAATAATAATAATAATAATAATAATAATAATAATAATAATAATAATAATAATAATAATAATAATAATAATAATAATAATAATAATAATAATAATAATAATAATAATAATAATAATAATAATAATAATAATAATAATAATAATAATAATAATAATAATAATAATAATAATAATAATAATAATAATAATAATAATAATAATAATAATAATAATAATAATAATAATAATAATAATAATAATAATAATAATAATAATAATAATAATAATAATAATAATAATAATAATAATAATAATAATAATAATAATAATAATAATAATCATCATAATAATCATAATAATAATAAAACCGCAGGGGTAGACTGGCCTACAGCAGTCTATTCGGGCTTAGTGACCCCGCGTACCCGAACTAAAAGGATGGCAGAACCAAGCACTAGTCACCTCTCATATGGGTGCGCAGTGTCTGCGAAGTGTTGCCTCCCGTTGTGTGGAGGCCCACTCGCATGCTGTAAGTCTCATGAGGTGATGGCACCTGTGCATGGCAGAGACCTGTTATTTAGGGGCTACAGCATGGCTTCGCCGCACCCTTCAGGCTCTATGTCTTCTCTATCTGGTTCTAGAGGCCCGCTCCAGTATGGTATCAGTGTTGTGTTGCCATTGTGCCCACCCACTGCCCAGCTCCTTGGTCCTGGCTGCGACAGAAGCGCGACTATGAGGGGTTACAGCCTGGCTTCGCCGCACCCTCTGATCCCTCTGTTCCCACCACTCGCCATCCGCCACCTGGTTACTTGGTGAAAACAGGTACCAGGTGTGTACACCGTTACCTCACCCTGAGTACTCGTCTGTAGGCGTACTACACAAAGTCACCCCGACCACCTGGGTGGCTGCCCTGACCATCTGGGCATATCGTCCGCGCCTAGCCTCTCCAGCAATTGCTGAGAGGCAGGTCAATGGTACCCAGGATTCCTGAGGTAGTGAGAAACAAAAGAGCGGAAATAATAATAATAATAATAATAATAATAATAATAATAATAATAATAATAATAATAATAATAATAATAATAATAATAATAATAATAATAATAATAATAATAATAATAATAATAATAATAATAATAATAATAATAATAATAATAATAATAATAATAATAATAATAATAATAATAATAATAATAATAATAATAATAATAATAATAATAATAATAATAATAATAATAATAATAATAATAATAATAATAATAATAATAATAATAATAATAATAATAATAATAATAATAATAATAATAATAATAATAATAATAATAATAATAATAATAATAATAATAATAATAATAATAATAATAATAATAATAATAATAATAATAATAATAATAATAATAATAATAATAATAATAATAATAATAATAATAATAATAATAATAATAATAATAATAATAACAATAATAATAATAATAATAATAATAATAATAATAATAACCCTTTATTGACAAAAATCAAAAGGCGAGGATTAGCCAAAGACTGTCTTCCCCCTAACCATACAGATATTTAAACATGATATGCCAAACACCAAATTAGCAAAATATAGTCAAAATATATACATGAAGAAATTTCCTTATTTTTAATGTAACAATACAAACAAAACACTGATCCTAATTACTAACTATAAAAATGACAATTTAAGTAAAACATGGAAAGAAAATAAAAAATGGTGCTACTCAAATAATTCCTTAATTTTATTTTTATATGAATTTACACATAGAGATTTCAAATCATTCGGTATACTGTTATAAAAATATGGTGCAAGATAAGAAAAAGAGCTCTTAAATTTTGATTAAGGAATAATATATAGATCTTTGTATAATGAAATTACACAATCAGTACGGAAGTCAATTAAACACGTCCGTCTCCTACCGTGGTTAGAATAAGACTAAAAGAAATGCATGTCGTTTAAACTGAATTAGAAATTCGACTTTATAGGTTACAAATCGAGAAAAATCAAATCTGTTTAGTTTTAAGTGTGGAATTTAAAAATAAAATCTGTTTGTTGATTCAGGGGCAGAATTTAATTATATGTAATGTTTATTTGTTAATCGAATTTTTAATAAATGAAACGATATGCATTTGCTTATAACTTTGTTTCAATTTCAAAGCTATCACTACAAATGAGCAATATTTACAATATTTCAAATTCAATTTTAATTAATAAACGTGCAAAATAAAATCAACAATTCATGCCTATGGCTTTCTGTACATCTATTTTCAATTTTATTCTATCTCTAGCTATTTATTTCCAGTTTTTTACTTTTATTTTTTTTTGTCTTTCTCAGTACATCATTCTGTATTTCTCCGAAAAATCAATGTAGAAATATATTCATTCTAACTGGAATACAGAACCAAATGAACATATTTACATAAAAATGAAAACGTAGGAGATTATGTGCGACAATTAACTTAAGAAAGAAACATCGTTAATATTATTATTTGTGCAAAGAACGACTTGCCGATACGGATGCGCGTCTATGCGTAATCTATAATAGTTTGCATTTGTACATAGAGGTTTAATGATATGAAGATAATTTCATATTTATTTTGACAGTCAGAGTCATTGGCTGGTACCACAAACCTTGTTTTAAAACGCTGTTTTGAAAAATGCCAAATTTTAATATTTAATTTAGCACTATGTTTAATGAACGATTTTATTTTCAAAACTTTTGTTTGAATACAAACTATGTTCTGCATTAAAATAATATTTTGATATATTTGTGTGTTATTATTTTTTATTATTACAGTATTATTGACATTTTTCAAAACAGCATATTAAAACAGCTTATGGTAGCAGCCATTGATAGAGAAGAGAATTTTACCAAAATTAAATTATATTCTGAACACACAAAAAACAGATAGTCATATTTTTGTCCTCTTTTAAGCAAAAAATAAAAAATATAGTCTACATGGACGTAGATATATATACAGGATGGAAACGAACTTAATGTCATAAATTTAAGGGTGAATAGAATTTTTCAAAAATTCGCATATTTAAGGGTAGTTTTCATGAAACTAACATTTTTGGTACTACTGGACCACTGGCAACGCATTTGCATTATTTTATCTATTACACAATTATTTTCGTTAAAAATGATATTTAATTTAATTATTAAGAATAATATCTTATACAACTAATTTTGAATGTATTTTTGATAATCATATTTTTAATGAAATATGAATTAAAACAGCAGTAAACAAAGTTTCTTTAAGAAAAGTCGAATTTTCGTTTTTCGAATTTTAAAAACATTCTTTCAGTTTCGTAATCTACACATGTCATACTACTCACCCTTAAATTTATGACATTAAGTTAGTTTCCACCCTGTATATATATATATATATATATATATATATATATATATATATATATTAATTTTGATGACATTAACTACATCATTGTCTACGCGATATTTTGATACATTTGTGATTAAATTATTTATACGTACCCTAGTTTTCATATTTAACAGCTAATGTTTAGCGAAACCTAACCTCTTTGTTATAAAGACCTAAATGACATTAATTTGTATATTACGAATAATTTCATTTAATTTATTTTACTGATTAAATTTCTCCTGTATAGAGCAATTAGTGTTCAATTCTCCCCTCGTTTCGTTATTAAAGCATTTTGTTCCTCTTGAATATCTTCGAAATTTAATTTTTGCTTATTAATCTTTTGAAAGATTAACATAATAATAGTTAATTTCAACAGATACTTACTTTTAAAATTCGGAAGAAATAATTGTTCAGAATCCCTCTTTACCATTAAGGGTTCCTCATTGATCTAATCTTCAATATTTGAAAAGGATTTCTATAATTCATTTAATTCTTATTTTACCTTACCAATCATGCCCATGGCCAAGATTTTAACTTGTAAAATCAATCAACAATTATTAATTTACATTAATAGATAAATTACTCACTTAATCAGAAATTAGAAATAATATCTATTAAAAATAAAATATCCTAATTTGACAGATAAACCGTTGAACAATTGTTAATAATTATTTTGTCTCAATTTGATGGGTATCCCTATTTTTGGAGCAATTTTCGACGAGACCTGCAAAATAATTTTTTAGATTCAGATGCATAATTTTATCCCCTGAAATTTTTATTTGAAGCTTTTTACCTGAAATAATTCTGCCGTGAATTGATAAAGGGTAGTAACTGACACTTTTTGTAAAATTGACTTTTCTATGTTTTGGCTAATGGCAGCAAGTGATACAACTTTTAAATCAACTTTGGTGCAATTATCTACTTCAAAAGATGAGAAACTGTTGGTGGCACATAGCAGTAACTGACAATTTTTTGTGTAATATAAAGGTGAACAGAAATATCTCAATTTGTTCTCTATTACTGTTGCTATTTGCTGTCACAGTATCCAAATTACCAGTAAATAATTTGTAGGATATCAGGTACTTTAAATTATTAAATACTTTTTGCATTTACATCCTAGTCTTTTAATGATTTAGTAAATTCAAGATACTGCCCATAACAACGAGAAGGTAAATAGACAAATAATGGAAAAGGGCAGTAAGTGATTTTTTATTGAAATATATGACTACGAAGCAATATAAACATATATTACAAATTTAGAGCACATTACTTATATGTTTAAATTTTATTTCATATAAATAATTTATAACACAAAGCAGCAGCAAGCAAACACTAAATCCTTATTTACTCCAAACTTTGTGCAAATCAAATCCTGCCCTTTACCAAAACACGGCAGAGTTTTACGATTTTATGATGTGGAAAGATATCGCACCGTAGTGCAATCGCATTTGTTTGCCAACCCGGTGCTGTTGTGTTGTTGCATTGTATAAAAATTTACCCCGGTATTAAATAAAATTTATACCTGTTTTAAGAATAATTACCGATTTATCCTCGTACATTTATAGAGCCTGTAGAACGAGCTTAATCTGTGATTGCAATAAAGAAGGGCAAACGTAATAATTACGGCTGACGGGAGAAAATAAATTAAAATAAAATGAAAGTTGAATAGGCATTGAGTAATACGGGCATTAAAAAGCAGATTAGTTGATGAAGTATCGTATTTAATTGCGGAGCGCTAATGATATTATAGGACGTTGCATCGTGACTGTACAAGAATCTTAATCTCTCCATGGCATCGGCAACGGCAACCGGACGAGCGGTGCGCGATTCCATCCGGCCCTGAAATTACCGCTACCGGCCTTTGTTTTTACCCATCCTCGCCCTGCTGCCGCGCTCTGCCGCCTGCATATTCAATAAAATAATGAAGTCATCAATTTTTATTAAAACGACAGCGAATAGCGAAATGAATACATCAGCTAACTGCTAACGGCTAACGTGAACTCGTGAAACTAAACAGATTGACATGGACGTTTTATAAAGCCATTAGCGTCAGTGGCGCCGATGCTGGGGAGGCAGAGGCACTATGCCACGTACCCGTGCCCATATGCAGACTCAGAGCAAGAATTAAGTAAAATATCAGACTACATTCATTTACGATATTTCACTTACATGCGTTGGTCAGTATTTAAATACATTGACCGCAATTTTTTTAAATAAAAAAATACTTACATAAAATTTATATTTGAATATTTACTATAAAATGTTATTATTATTATTATTATTGTTATCCAAGGTGTTAGTATTTGAAAGGAGTAAATTGGTGACTGAGTGCAATGTGTTGGTGGATGGAGTGAAATTGGAGCAGATGAATGAGTTTGTATATTTGGATAGCATGTCAACAGATGGTCGAATTGATCGAGAAATTGGAAGGAGAGTGAGTGCGGGATGTAAGGTAATGGGTGCTCTGGGTACGTTTGCTCGAACCCTTAACGTATATAGAGATGCTTGGTTGTGTATATAATGAAGTGTGTTAGGCATGGACGGGAAAGCATAAAAAGAGAGTAACTACCGTGGAAATGAGGTATTTACACCACATAAACCACGTATGTGGATATGTAAGACGCGATCGCGTGAAGAAAAATTTGGTGTATGCAGAATGTATGGTTAGGAACAATGTTGTTCAGAGAGTTGGTGTGTGGCAGTTGAGATGGTTTGGTCATGTGAAGAGAATTACGAGTGAACAGTGAACGGCTTGTAAAGCGTATATATCTTGGTGAAGTACAGGGTGTTCGATTGAGTGGCCGTCCAGTGTGTATGTGGATGGATATAGTTGATAGGGTACCAAATGAGAGAAAGTTACCGAGTGAGAAGAGAAAAAGAACATGTATGAACACGATTATTAGTATGGCCGAGTCGAAAAAAGCGTGCTTAGACAGGAATGTGTGGCGAAGAATGACTGTTTCGTATTATTGTGGTCCGGATGTGGTATTTCGCTACCGAAAATAGGTCACTTTAATATGTTAAGAGTGAGGGATTATTATTGTTGTGGATTAACTAAGAGTTCCTAGATGTCACATCTCATTACTTATTAAAAATATGATTAATTTACTCCAATATTTATTATTTGACTATCGTAATGGAAAAATTAAATTGATAAAATGTGTACTTATCGTGTATAGTTTAGTTTCTATCAGTCCCTAGTTATATATCTAAAACTTTATTTTGATAATGTGAATTAATCTTTTGTAGTATACCCTAATAAAAAATAATTCATAATTGTACAAAATAATGGAGCGATAACAAAAACTGTTTAAAGAAAATAGAAAATAACCCGATTTCTGTGCCGGTTAGTATGCTATTTTTCTCCATTCGAATAAAAATATTGCATTTTTTTTTCATAAAATAAAGCAACAATTTTTTAACGCAAATTGATGAAAATATGATATGCTATGGCATTATTTTCACGCATTTATTGCAGACGTAGGAAAAACTATAAGCAACTCGAAAAAAAATTTACTCGAAAGATTTTTGCAATCGATTTTTTTTGAAAACGCTGATTGACATGGTCGGCGATTTTTCAATGGCAGACTTTAAAGGAAGCTTATTTATTTCCATATAAACTAATTGCACGTCAATATTTGTCGCATTAATATTTATTTAACACATCGATATTCATTTTACATGTTATTTTATTGTTTTCAAATAACTCTTAAATTATTAGTAATTAAGAAAAATGTTTTAAATAAAAGTATGATTAGTTTTTTACTGCCCATCCATTAGCACATGAAATTAAATTATCTTTCTTTATTTTTTTTTATTCATTATAACAATATATTTATTTAAGCATAATGGCCCACAAAAATTTAATGAACTCATAGAATAACTAATGAACCGCAAAAATTCGCAGAATATGTTAGGAGTAAATACATGTAACAATACTTTAAATTACATCTTTAACAAAGAGTTTTCTTCCGCAAATGCCAGCTCTCTTACGAGTATGTCTAAATGTGGAAAGTACGTGTCTGATAAAAATAAACCTGCAAACAATCGAGTTCATTAGTTGTTCACAAATACACTTGAATGTTAAACGTCGTTTCACTATTTCGCATATTTTTAATGAACTTAACAAATACGTGAGCGAATAGGAGAGAGAAAGCTTGATTTGATATAGTTTTGTTCTCAACTCTTGCTGAATCCCTGCCTATGTCACGCTGAGATTCGACATTAATGATATTAAAACCCGAGAATCATTCGGTATAGCAACTATAATTACACAAAAAATGAACTAGTCATCTTATGCTCATGTTTTTTTAATTTTAACTAAGAGAGATTAATTGTGTTTTAAGAGTTTGATGACTTTTTAACTGATAATAAACTCGTATTTACACAGTAAATATACTCTTCTAAGCAACAGTTGTCATTAAAAATGTATTGTTCCCTTATTTTGTAATTTATCGTTCATATTTCACGACTTTTCAATATAGCTTTCTGTAAACTTTTACACCTACTACTAATTAACGAATATCATGAACACTATTCAATTTTTTATTATAGTATAGAACAGTGGTTTCCCGTAAGCACTTGTAAGTGCTTCGCGAAAATTTTTGGCAATATAAATATAACTGCGTTTTTGAATTACAAATTAAAATGAATGGACCGAGTGAGAACTGGAACAGAATTACTTTTTTGTTTCATATAAAAATATGTTGAAATTTGTATTGATGGATCCCCAATAATGATAGGAGTTTGGATTTGTGGTTTTTGCACAAAAACAAAATTGAGATTAATTTCAACTATTCCATCTTGCTCAGTGGCACTATTTAACAGATATTTTAACTACGACAGACAAATTATCAGTATTCCATAAACAGATTATTCTTTGTAAAAAGCGAGTAGCAGAAAACAATCTGAAGATTATATGAATTTACTTTTTTTCTATTTTAATTTAATTTAAGTGTTCCCCCAAATGTATTTGCTAAAAAAAGTGTTCCGCGGTATTGAAAAGGTTGGGAACCACTGGTATGGACAGTGTGTTTATTTATATTTTTACTAGAAAATTATTTCTTGTTTTCCATTACATTATTTTCAGTTTCAGTATAAATTACAGCATAATTTCACATATATGCCTAATTTCTGATTTTTTGTCAAAATTATTTGCATATTTCCGCTTAAAAACATTATACTTCAATATACGCATTGAAGAAATTGAATTAGTATGGCAAAAAGTACTGAATACATTCAGTAGTCCACATTTCCATTCAAAGTTGTCTTAACAAGTAGAAATGTGTATAAAGAATGATTCAATTGATGCAATTAGCCCAGCAGTACAAAGCAAATGTATGTAATGGTTGCTTGCAGTAACGTATGTATGTCGTTCGGCGTAAACCCAACATCTTTCATTCCGTATGCATAGAAATCTAATGGCATTTCCAAACGCTCCTGCCTCCAACAGGATGGAGTCAGGACCTAAGTAAGAGGGGATATAAGGAATTGTAACAGATGCTCATCATCACAAATAAAAATTTATACCCTGTGCATGTATTACAAGGAATATACGGGTAACTGGTAAAAATAATTTTATTTATTTAACTTAGCTTCGATCTTTTTTAAATTAAATTTTAAAATATTTTGTATAGTAGTAATGAAGTTTTCAAATTTTGTCTTTTCAAGTTTTTGAAATATTATGTATTATTGGGACATATGTATATGTACATGGGGTCTCGTGGCCGCGTGCCTGAGTGTCTGGTCGCGAATCTGGGGATATTTTAGGGTGGGCACATGATTACCTCTAACCTTATAATTATATAAAAATAAGAATTATGTATTTCGAAAACATTTTTCTCATTTACTGTAGTAAATTTTACATAAAACCGTATTAAAAAAGTAAACAAAGTACTACTCAACATGTCAACCATGCTTAGGGTGACCAGATTTATAAATCGCAAAATCCGGACATTTTTCAAAGGACTGTAAAGCCAGTGGCTGCTCGTGCACCAAAACTTTGGTGAGACAAGGTATCCAGAAAAAAAAGCGCCACAGGCGAATTTTTTTTTTGTTAAAGGTCAAATGCCTCATAATTGAAAGTTACATTTTTTCCAGGGATTTAAAGCTGCATGTTTTTTCCCTTTCATGTACAAAAATAAATTGCTAGATCACAAAACAATTTAGAAAAGAGAATATAATTAACGAATTGTTGACTTACCTGGATAAAATGTCTGAAACATACATAATGCATTCATAATGCAAGAAATAAAATTAATGTACCGCATAAAATTAGAATATATAAAACAATTAAAAATTTAGTAAGAAAATAAATAATACAAACGTCGATACATGATAAGTAATAAATTTGGAGTCGGGTATGAAAACCGGGACAATTATGTATCCCGAAGATGTTCATGGGGACACCGGGACATACAACTCAAAACAGGGACGAATCCCGGAAAATCGGGACGTCTGGTCACCCTAACCATGCTATTATTTTCACAAAAAAGTCTTATGTGGCAACCAGACAGCGCAACATTACGTCATGTGAGGTGGGGTGTTGCGCAGTGCAGCGCAGTGAAGTGGGGATAGTGCTAGCCGAAAAACAGTAGTCAGTCAAGCCCGAGCGCCAAGCGATAGTACACAGTGAGCCGTTGACCATGATGTGACGTATATATTATCAACTCTAAAAATACACATTTTTTTGTTAACTCCTTGTACTTAATCGATGTATAGTTCGTATCCAAATGTGTAATAATTAGAAGAATATCGACGGATGGTGGATAAATTGAAGGAAATAAAATATACTCCTTGTTACAAACGTTTCGGATTTTATTAATCCATCCTCAATGCTGGAGGAAAGGAAGAATAAACATGTTACAGAGTAAAAAACAGCATAGTCCAATAATTACACAGTAATAAATAATGCTTACCATCAGAAGATTGTTACAATAAACTTTTAAATACATGAAGTTATACATGTGACAAAATTAGTTGAATTTTTTTTATACATTGTGCTTTCTGCCGCAGTGTAAGTACAACTGCGAGAGAAAGATACAGAAAGTTAACAAATAAAAAATATACGTTACCAGTACTGTACTGGTTTAATTATAAGTACTTTAATTTTTAAACAAACTTTTTTCTTGTGCAATCAATTTAAGGAGGCTTATGATCCAAAATTTATATCAATATGTACAATTATAAATGTATCATCATGGCATATTACCCATTGCTAAATGTGCTAATCTGCTTTATGATAACATATTCGTACCATGTGAGCGTTTATCAGACACCTCACACTACGGGCACTCCTTGCTGGCGTGGAGAGTGCGCCAAAGGATTCATTTTTGTGCCATTTAATTCGTAATAATTTTGCAGTCGGTCGAGATCAAATCCAGGTTCCCAGAGTCACGACCAGACATTCAGGCACAAGACTACAGGACCCTATACAATTTGGTATTGATTTATGCCATATTACTTCGATGTTCAAATCATTTTAAACAAGAATTCCTAATTAGAATATGTCGTAAGTTTCAAAGTAAGGTTTTTCAAATTTTAATAACCTTTAGGGATTATTTTACCTTAGGTTGCATTTTTGTTCTCATAAAAAGTTGGTATTTTCTATATTTTCTTTTCTACAAAATTTTATTAAACAAATATGTAGCAATAAAAAATTCTGTAATCACTTTTATATTTTCTATTTGAACACAGCACAACTTTTCATCATACACCGAATTCAAACATAGATCAAGCAAAACTTATTTAACAAAAATAAAAATAAATTAAATTTCAGGACAAAGAAAATAGTAATATAATAAATATAAAATCGTAATGACATTGTCATTTAACAGTTATACATTTTTATTCGCTTGGCTTGATAAATAAATGTATTAATGGCTGAAATTCAACGGGCAGTATGGCATTGTTATACACTGCGTCTCCGGGAGTCCAATTTTAAATGGTACACGGCAACAACTGTATAGGGTGATATGTAAGTAACATGCCATACGTTCCACTTAATAAACAAGCTCACAATATATCGGAATCAGCAAACTTTCTTTTCTAACATGCCTGTTGCAATTGTAATAGCACTTCAAGATGGACCAATAACACTTATTTATTCGAATAAAGTGAAAACAACAAGACTTGTCGTTTTCGACGATATGAAGTCACATGCGGAGCATGATAAGACACTTTTTATTAATAATAATGGTAATAATAAATTTATTTATACTGACAATAAACAGAGTAATCCCCAATTACATATTAACAGTTCATAGTATAAACATTTTACAATGCATGTATAACTTATTCTAAATCTTACAAAATATATTAAATACATCAATTTTGTTAGAATTAAACAAATCAAAATCTTTATTTGTAAAAATTACATTATTCAGTACATATAAAATTTCATTAATTGGAAACATGATTTTTTAATTTCGAACAATATAAATCATGGTCTTAATGACATATTTGGAACGGAAAAATTAATTTCTTGTAATATTTCACTCAGACAAATATTTCCATTTACTAAATTTATGATAAATAACATAGATATGAATTCTCTTCTTGTTTGTAAAAGGCTAGTATTAAATATATTTCTATGCTCATCATATGAAACATATCTAGAAAATTCATGAAATCTCTTGAAATAAAGGTGCTTAAGTATTTTTTTTCTGTACTTTTTCTATCATATCAGAATGAGTAGCAGTTGTGGGAGACCAAATTATGGATGCGTACTCCTGTTTACATGTAACTAGTGAATTAAATAGATTAATCAGAGTTTCACATTCAAATTTATTACCCATCCTTAAGATAAAACTCAATTTGCGTTGAACTCCTAAATCTTTAATTAGGTCTATTCGTTCTGTGATTCGATAGAATATTCAAAGTTAATACATTCCCTTTTTCTATTATAACTAAGTTACATTTGCTTATATTGAACTGTTGTTTATTTTTCTTGCACCATGTGCTTACAAAATCTATATCTTTTTGAAAGTTATTACAATCGTCAATATCGTGAATTACAGTATACATTTTTACGTCATCTGCATATAGTAAGCAGCTGGAAAATTGAAGCCCTGAAGGTAAATCGTTAATAAACATTATGGACATAAGGGGCGCTGGGAGTGTCCCTTGAGGGATTCCTGATGTGGGTGTCAATTTTTTTCATTCTTTATTATTATATGCTACATAATGTGTTCTGTTACGTAAATAACTATTGAAAAAGTTTATTAAATTAGTGTCTAATTCAAAACTTTTCAATTTAGTGAGCAGTACAGAGTGGTCAACTTTATCGAAAGCTTTTGTAAGGTGTATACCGCATCTAGTTGGGATTTGCTGTCCATAGCTTTCGCAACATCTTTAGAAAATATACATAGGTTAGTAACCGTTGATTTGTTTTTGACGAAATCGTGTTATTTATCTATTAAAACACTACTTATATGGTTATATAATTTGTCGTATAACACCCGCTCGAATATTATTCAAAATACGGATAAAATTGTTATTGGTCTATAGTTTTCAATGGAAGTTGGACAACCCGACTTAAAAATTGGACAAACTCTTCCTATTTTTAATTTCTCAGGGAAAATATTACTTTTAAGTGCAGCATTGAATATTGCTGTTAATGGTTTCAGTAAGTGTTCGGCAATGGCTTTAACCACATATCCTGGAATAGTGGCTGACCCCGCGGTAGCTTCTCCATGAATATACTTTATGGTATTGCAAACTTCACTTTCTTGTATGTTGGCCACTTTTAGTTTATCTAGATTATAGCTATTGTCACAATCACTTTCAATTATATTATCTTTACCGCTGTCATTGTCACTGTAAACTGAGTGGCGACTGTTTTTGCACACTTCTCCGCACACCAAATGCATGCCGGTGTACTCTTGATTAGCGAAAGTAACAGGAATTTCTAAATATTTAAGTACTACTACTTATTTATGACAACCGACAAATATTGTTTTTTTAAGCAAATTGATTTTCAGATTTTAATTTATTAAGAAGCTGGTTCGTAATTGATCGTCCCATAATTTTCATCAACTATGGCATATTACTTACATAAATAGTATCTTGTATATAAGCTCTAGATAGATATAGAGAGCTTGGTACACTCACATTAAAAGAAAATTATATTTCTACTAGTGATGTACCGCCTATAGTTTTACCCGACTAACCGAATACCGACTATTCGGCTATTTAGAAGCCGATTAGATTAATTTCAAGCAGTATTAAAATCCGTTCTTCACTTCGTTTGTTTTCAATTTAGTGTGTCAGTCTCAAATGCGCCTTTGCCTAACATTTCTTCAGTAAAATCTGCCTTTAATTAATATATAATAAAATAATAACGGCTGGATTCTAAAATACCCGCCACTCTTGAAATTCCAATTTTTTTTATTACAATTCTGCTTTTAATTAAAATATAACAGAGAAACAGAAAACTAAATCGTGGCAGTAGTTATATATATATATATATATATATATATATATATATATATATATATATATATATATATATATATATATATATATATATATATATTGTAAAAATAAAGTCAGATTTAATTATTCTAAAGGCTGTACTTGTGAAAATTATGACTTCTTAAAATTCTGCTTAGAAATTAAAAAAAAATACTTTAATGTAACATCTCAATTCGGGTATATAATGTAATGTAAAAATATAGTTATGATATCTTTGTTCAGATGGTTGCATGCATTTAGAGGCAAAATCATTAATAGTTTTATAGGCACGATTTGTGAAAAATGTGCCTTATCGCTTGCAAGTTTTCAAAAAATACTTTATTATAACGGTAACCTAACGTATAGAATTTAATTTAACGAAACTCGAATGGTTACATTCATTTTATAGGAATTTAAGCCAACCTTTTCTCAGAAAAAATGCTAAAATCACTATAAATATTGCTTTCCGCACCCTAATTTTTGTGAAACTTTTAGTGGTTTTGCAACTGAATGTAATCATAAAAATTAAATTCTTAAGGGCTTTAGCCTTAATAATATGTAATCCAAAAAGGATTTTTTTGTCTTGTTTCAGAGTTTTTTGTTATATCAGATATAAGACTTATAGTAAATAAATATTTTTACTAATTAATTTACTAAAAAAATTGTATATTATTTCAATGCCTTATCATAGCTTATCAAATATTAAGCCGATTAATCGGTCTTATTATCGACTAGTCGCCGACTAATCGCCGACTAGAAAAGTGGTCAGATAGTCTGTTCAACCGACCAATGGTCGGAAGTCCGTACATCTCTAGTTTCTAGACTTTGAAAGTGAAAACTGGACTGTTTGATAAAAAAATATGTTGTAAAATTTTAAGCAAAAGTAAATACAATTCTTTGAGCATGTGAAGCCACCTTTATCAAAATAGCACTATTGATACTAGGAGTATCCCACTCATTAATAAAATTGAACAGTTATGAGAAATATCTACTAATAAGAATGACTACCTAACGAAATCATTTTTTTTTAGTAAAAATATTGAATTTAAATATTGTATAAATTAAAAAATATTAATTTTGAAGGTTAGTTCTTGGTTCTTGGATGAATTCTGTTTGATACGGTCCTGCCATCACCCTCAATGTTGTTATCCATATCATCTCAAATGCAAATCAAATGCAAAATTATACACCTTATTGCACGGTATACTGCACAAAGCATGGTTCGACTAGTTCCAATGAAAATATTCGTGCTGCCAGTGTTTACACGGGTTATGCTTGCTTAAATACAAGTTCAGGCGTTAGTGAAGCAGACGTTCTTGCTCCCAGCATTTCGAGCGTCTGTAAACATATTGCCCAGAGCCCAGACCCAAACGGTGATTTCTACATTCTACACTGCCAATATATTCCTTCCATAAATTTCATACAAGCACAAATTGGTTATTGGTTGGCAAGAGCAAGAGCTAATGGTTGCTTTAAAGTTATTTGATGTAGCTTTATTTTTTAGTTACATATGCAAATATACAAGATTTTCGTTCGTACGCCTGTTTAACATATCGTGTTTTTGAACTAGTGCATAAAACAGTGGAGTGGGCGTTCCAAGTCAAATGCATTCTTCATGTAAGAATGGCATTGCGCAATAAAAAGTGTATGATGTTAAAATCATATGTAATTGAAGTAGTTTCTTTTTGCTACACAAGTTATAGAGTTAATTTATAAGGCGACATTTGTCATAACTCTATTCAGGAAATAATTAGGAACTGTTAACATACTTCGTATATATTGGCGAGTATTTTAACATTTTTGTGTCTCGTGTACGTGATTTGTCAATATTGCCATAAAAAAAACTATCGGAAAGGGCTAGAATAATGTTTTTGTTTGCATGTGTGTTTTTTAATGCAGAAAAAGATAGTTTCCTAGTAGGTGTCGGCACAGATTATAGAGCGAATTGAACTACCTATAAACGAATTAGTATTGCGCAATGTCATTCTTACGTAAAGAATACTATATATTGATACATGCAGTAAACATGAGAATGTCTTTCATCCCAAGTAAAACAGAACAAATTTTTATACACGGCAGCAACACAGCCGCACGGGGTCCATTTAGTGCACAAGCATAGCAGGACAGAAGTGTAGTGTATTGCGGCTGTATTGTACCGTAGCAAGGCGTGTGGCACTATTTGTTAATCAAACGAATCCGGTGCGGTCATACTTTAGACATCTCACGGAAAACAGCTATGTTCAACCGTAGTAAAGTCGAATGTTATTTTTGGTCGTAAATGTGCGAGTACTCGTGAAATATAATTTATAGATAAGTGAAATCAGAAAACTTGTAGAATTGGTATTACTGCAGGGCAGGCTGGTAGAAATTAAATAGAGGCAACGAACAAACCTCGTATTTTATTGAATATCAAAAAAGAGAGACTTGCAATTTGAAAATCTAGAATTAACGCGTAGAAAATTTCATATACATTTTAAATTTTAATAAATATACACCTAGTTGTTTTATTTGAGAATTAAAAGTTATTAATTACTCGAAAACCGAAAGTAAACACATATTGAGCTACTCCCAAAATTATGTAGAGGGGTTAACAAAGCATAATTTATATTATATAACTAGTTGAAATTAATAAGAAATAAAAAGCGAGATATTTGCTGGTATAATTATAGATGCATACCCGTACAGAGTATGCCATTTTCAACGTTATTTAAGATATTTCGGGTAATATTAACGATAGAGTAAAACCTTTTGCACATTCCAGGGACAGCTTTTCGAGGAAAGTTTAATAGTTACCACAGTAATTTTCGATCTTCTTTCGTTTTTGAGCTACAGACAAAAACTCGTTTTTTCTCTAATTTCTAAAATTTCTCATATCGTATTTATTATAATAGAGAAAAATTGCTTAGACAAATTTTGTACAGATTTTTACATATAATATAATGGCCTAATTAGATTTTTTTGCAAACTTAATAATTCTGGAGATATAACACAAACTTATGATTTTTTAAATGGAAAGCTTTTCAATTAGGATATAATAAGTCTACATTTTTTGTCTTAAACATGAATAAATTGAAAATTATTAAGAAAATTAAACTATTACATGTCATTTTTTGTTTATATTTAACATTATTTTCTGCAGTTTTACTCATTTCTTTTATTTATATACTTCAGAAAACAATTTAACCACTTTTTTATATTACGCCAAAGTCAACTGTGACGTAGATAAAAAATAAGAGTTTTAAAAAAAAAATCATGCTATTTTATTTTACACAAAAATCGGTACTAAATTTGCCTAAACAATTTTTCTATAACTATCATAAACAATAAGATATATATATATATATATATATATATATATATATATATATATATATATATATATATATAAATATATATTATCGATATTAGAGAAATAATTTTTTGTCTGTAGCTCAAAAACAAAAGATCAAAAATTCCTATAGCGACTATTAAATTTAAAAATATTACCCGAGATACCTTAAAAAACCATCGAAAATGAAAAATCCTGCACATGACTTTAGAGGCTTTGCTATTATTCAGTAATGGGTAGAGATAGCAAATTGTCCAAATTTCCATTCAATTGTATGAATCAAATTTCATGAGGAACTAAAACAATTTTTAGAAACTGCATTTGACAAAAATAGATGTGCATCCGTCCATAAATCGAAATAAAATATAATTTAGAAAACATATATTGGACATATTTATACCAAAAATAAATATTTTCCACATTTTTAAATAAAAATGCAAACGTTATCATACATAAACAACTTTAAATGCACGTATACTATTTTTTGTTATATTGTTCATATAAAACACTTACTAAAAATAAATATTGGATACAATGTAATACTTACAAAAAATAAAAGCTTTATACTGACCGGTCAATATTTTTGCTGTGCGCGAAAGGGTTAAACCATTTACTCTTTTAAAGATAAATGGACAATTAGCTGCAATGGAATTCACTGTCCAGGATATATTTAGGACTATCAAAAGTTTTGTGTAGACATGTTTACACAAAAAAATTTAAACGTCGTTCATACCAGTCATTTATCAAAAATCTAAAACGTACCCAATAACCATATGTATGAGCCCAAACTCAAAATAGTTCGGCCGGTTTACATTTTCAACAAATTATAAAACCTACACTAATGGTTAGAAATTTCTACAAAGAAATTTCGTCTACTTTAAATATAGATTTAAAACTTAAAAATATGTGGGCCAAATGACAGGTGATAATAGTATGACCGACATATTAAGGGTCATTCTCTAGTCCAGACTTAGTTTCTATCGAGATCATTTACTTATGGTACAATGAAAAACATCTTCGTAAAAATTCAATCGACAATACTCACAGAAAAAATTGTAGAGCGCAGGGATACAATGCCTAATAGAATTAAAGCTGGAATTTCTAATAAAGGCGATGCAACTCAATATTAAATGGCGGAATACTTGAATAACTTTTTGTAAGTTTAAAATCTATATTTTAAACTAGTCGAAAGAAATTTGTAGAAATTTCTCACCATTTGCCTAGGATTTATAATTTGCTTGTTGAAAATGTAAACCTGGCGAAATATTTTAGGTTTGGACTCGTATATAGTTTGTAATAATAATGTCAATAAAAGCAATAGTAGATAACTTACTAAATACCTAAACAATAGTTAAGTGTGCGATTATTTAACACTTTCACTGCGGAGAATTTTTTTCGAATTTTACAACAGTGTGTTTACATATTGTGACGTGCGCCCCCGGGAGAAGAGTATACAACGCCGCCACTGATAGAACGTTCCAGAACAATGACGCAATACCTGGCGCCGCAGTAACTAGAGGCAAATTGCGCCGTGACCTCATTCCTTTGTATACGGGTCATTGTCGCTTCGAAAGCTTCGAGAATGATATGCGCTGTATAAATACCGGCCGAAAGAAAGCGGAGGGACAGTCTCATATATACCAGCAACCAGATATGAACTCAGTGATTTAAATAAACAGTTGTTAACATAAATAAATGTAGTTATATAAATAAGTGTAGTGATATAAATGTTAGTTAGATAAATAATCGTAGTGTTTAAGCATTTAATAATATTCTTAGTGTTTATAATTATTTAATTATAGTGTTATTTGTTTTTATTATCTTTTAATATTTAATCCTTAATTAATTATCGTTTAATAAACGTATTCTTTTACTTAATAATATTTGTCTATGTTTTACACTTCACCCATATAAATAAAAACGTTACAATATGATTGGACAATGTACCAAGTCCAATGTTGCGGTGAAGGTTATTGTCCCTAATTATATTTATTTTAAATATTTCCATCTAAGACTACGTGACTGGAGGTATGTTTTGTAGCTTGACTACTATTGTAAAGATTTAGATTTTATTTACTTCAAGGTCACTGAGAAATTTTCTTTCCCGCATACAATAGGTATAATGTTTTAATCAAGGCCGGTTTTACCATCAGGCGGGTGAGGCGCCGCCTCAGGCCTCCAATTTTAAAATTAGTTTTTGATTTTATTCTTAAAAAATGTGTTATTTTCTCTAAAATCGTCCGAAAAAAAGTGTTCTCAAACTCAAAATGATCGCGGGAAATATCTGATTCCCCCAACAGTTAGGAAAATAAGTGTTGTCATGGAAATAATTGTCATGGCCGCTTCGAAATAGTATGCACAGCCGCTCACGTAGCAGATTTGTCAAAAAAATTGAATATTTTTTATAATTTTTCTTATATAAACGATTACAGAAGAAAATCTGCACATGTATATGATTCTAAAAGTTACATGCAAATTCCAAATTCAGAATCATTAATTTAATTTAATTCTCTAAAACATTTATTTGAAGCATTATTGTCTAAAATAAATAGGCCACTTTTCTGCAAGGAAAAACTATTTTCCCATGTTAAAGTATACAACCGGTATATTTATTATTAAAAATGGATCACAATTACATTTCCAAATTTAATGATAATGACTATTCTACAAAAATATTTTATGTATCCTTCCTTCCTGAAAGATGTTTTTCATGTTAAGTACAAAATCATCTACGCTCGATCATATCTCAAGAGCGAATACAATCACAAGCTACATACATATATTAAATATAGTTAAAGGCACATATTTTGTAATCCATTAATTGTAAAGGTGTTCTTTTAAACTTTGCTGCAGAAAAATCGATACTAAGAAACTAATTTATAATCAACTTTATTTTACTTGTATTTTTATTTATTTTTTATTTATTGTTTAACGCTTTTTCTTACAAGCTGTATATATAAGCAATGGTGTTTTCATGGGAGATCAGACAATTTTTTTCTTGTAAACCTTATAATTTTGTATTTTCCATTCGAAGTTGATGTAGATGAAATTAAGAAAGACACACACAACAACAATGCCTTATCCGGGATTAGAACCAGACACCCTTAAAGCATGAAGCGATAGCGCTACCGCTACTCCACTTGGGTGGGTACTTTACTTGCATGAGATTGTGATTTTACCCCCGTGTACGTACTGAATAATCATTAATTTTGTTAATTGCGTATTTACATTTTTTCCCTTTCTTTATTGACTATGTGGATTTTGAGATTTTCTGTTTAAATATACATTACCGAAATCTGTGTACAAAGCAGACTAGCACACCCATCAATGGGTAATATGCTCTGATGATATATATATATATATATATATATATATATATATATATATATATATATATATACAGGGTGGAAACGAACTTAATGTCATAAATTTAAGGGTGAGTAGTATGACATGTGTAGATTACGAAACTGAAAGAATTTTTTTAAAATTCGAAAAACGAAAATTCGACTTTTCTGAAAGAAACTTTTTTTTACTGCTGTTTTAATTCATATTTCATTAGAAATATGGTTATCAAAAATATATTCAAAATTAGTTGTATAAGATATTATTCTTAATAATTAAATTAAATAGCATTTTTAACGAAAATAATTGTGTAATAGATAAAATAATGCAAATGCGTTGCCAGTGGTCCAGTGGTACCAAAAATGTTAGTTTCATAAAAACTACCCTTAAATATGCGAATTTTTTAAAAAATTCTTTCTGTTTCGTAATCTACACATGCCATACTACTCACCCTTAAATTTATGACATTAAGTTCGTTTCCACCCTGTATATATATATATATATATATATATATATATATATATATATACAGGGTGATTCATCGGTCTGTCCTCTCTTTATAACTGTTTTATTTTAAGTCAAATGGAAAAACTCTTCAAATATAATTTATATAATATATTATTGTCTATCTACGTACTATATGTATTTGTATACAGGGTGCTTCGTTGAAGCGCAACAATATATAACTTTATATATCTTAATGGAACAGCCTATATATATTTATTTATTTTGATAGTAAATTAGATTCCCTTTAAAAAAGTATTAAGTAATAAGGGGTCTAAATTTATAAATTAAGAAATTATTTACGTTCATAAAAAATAGTAGTTCATAGTGGAAAAAACTATAATTTAATACAAATTTTTGATTCTTTTTTATTAATACTTATTTTAAAAATCAACATCAACGATGATAAACTAAGAGTATTGCTTGTTTAAATTCGAAACAATTGATCAAATTATCCTTAGCTTACTGTGTTAATAATAACATGATACAAAAATATCATTCAACGAATAAAGGTAAATAACTTCTTAATTTATAATTTTAGACCCCTTATTACTTAATAATTTTTTAAAGGAAATCTAATTTACTATCAAAATAAATAAATATATATAGGATGTTCCATTAAGAAATATAAAGTTACATATTGTTGCGCTTCAACGGGGCACCCTGTATACAAGTGCATATAGTACGTAGATAGACAATAATATATCATATAAATTTTATCTGAAGAGTTTTTCTATCTGACTTAAAATAAAAGAGTTATAAAGAGAGGACAGACCGATGAATCACCCTGTATATATATATATATATATATATATATATATATATATATTGTAACGTGCGCCCCTGACTTAAGAGTATAGGAGCGCTGCTACTATATAAAATATTTCCGAGCGGTGACGTAATCCCCGACGGCGGAAAAACCTATACGACTAGACGTGTTAATTACACCGGTGACCTGAATCCTTTGTATTCAATGTCATTTTGGCGTCAGAAAGTTCGAGAAGGACATCGCGCTATATAAACCCATCGCCAAAGCCAGCAAAAGATAGTCTGTTATATACATAGAAACAACGAGCAATGAACAATGGGTGATATAAATAAACATTCTACGAGTTGTTAACATAAATAAATGTAGTTATATAAATAAATGTAATGATATAAATATTGTTTAAATAAATAATCTTAGTGTTTAAGCATTGAATAATATTCGTAGTTTTAAATTAGTATTTAATTATAATTATTTAATCATAGTGTTAGTCATTTTTATTATCTTTTTAATATTTATCCTAATTATTTATCGTTTAATAAATATTATTATTTTAATTAATAATATTTCTATGATTTTTACACTTAAAATGAATTTATCTCAAAAAATACCATCATCTATGAACAAAAAAACAAAAAAATCTCACACACTTGATTTTATTTCATTCAATATATTCATGTTTCAAACGTCCGCCATTTTATTTTTTAATTATATAACGTACTACTAATTTACTACCATTGTAAAGCAAATTTTATGTACTTTTATAAAATATAAAGAAAATAATATGTTCTATTTGAAATTTCAAAGTTGGTATCACATCCTCCGGAACCAGAGGTAGCAGAACGCTTCTTGATACATCTTATTGTCCATATTGCCTATAGTAAATTTGTTTATTTGAAGATAATCGCTATCTCACTTAGTAACTGAGATAATTGCTGGTTCATTCTCGCGTGATCACCCTCCTGTATATATAGGGTGGTTTTGAACTTAATGTGATAAATTTAAGGGTAAGTAGTATGACATACGTAGATTACGAAACAGAAAGAATTTAAAAAAAATTCGCATATTTAAGTTTTCATTTTTATGCAACGCATTTGCATTATTTTATCTATTACACAATTATTTTCGTTAAAAATGCTATTTAATTTAATTATTAAGAATAATATCTTATACAACTAATTTTGAATGTATTTTTGATAACCATATTTTTAATGAAATATTAATTAAAACAGAAGTAAAAAAAGGTTCTTTAAGAAATGTCGAATTTTCTTTTTTAGAATTTTTAAAAAATTCTTTCTGTTTTGTAATCTTCACATGCCATACTACTTACCCTTAAATTTATGACATTAAGTTCAAAACCACCCTGTATATATATATATATATATATATATATATATATATATATATATATATATATATATATATATATATATATATATATATATACATATATGCTGGCGTGGAGAGTGCGCAAGAAGAACTTACGAATATGGTGTACGCACTTGGAAAAGCGGAAAGAAACCCTCTTTTGTCGTACTGAACAAGACCAGTTCATTCAAACCTTTCCCTTAGTTTTTCAAAAGAACGCGGATTTGGATGTCGTCTTCCCAGAAACCGTTGTGCATAAATTCTTGATGCCAAAAGAGGGTTTGTTGCCGCTTCTTCAAGTGCGTTCACCATATTCGTAAGTTCTTCTTGCGCACTCTCCACGCCAGCATTGAGTGCCCGTGAGGTGACGCCTGGCCTGACCAGCATACACCATATTGGTAAGTTCTTCTTGCGAGAGACTCATATTAATAAATTAATTTACTTAATCCCTCTGTTATTAATAATAACCTGGCTAATGAAAATACTATCATTACTACAATTGTTTTTTATTCAAAAAACAATATCCATGGCATACTAGATTTAATTTTTAAGTGAATATATGTATAAATTTAGAGAAAAATGGTGAAAATCTCCGAAATTATTGGTTTTAGGCATAGGATACCCTTAATAACATATGAAGATAATACAAAAATACACACAACTGAATAATAAAATATAAGGTGTTCCATTTGAAAATGACGAGTTATGGTCATTTGAAATTGAGCACATTTGATTCGCTTTATTGAAAAGCCTGTATAATTACATTTAAAAAAAAAGATGTCAGAACATAGAGTATAATTACAGTTATACTGAAAAGAAAATTCTTAATTCTTACTATTAAAATAACTTCAGTAAGCCTTTATAAAGCAATGCGTGTATTCGGTCTTTTTTAGAGAAAAAACTGAATAACTTGGCAACGCCGTGGAAAACTAAAACAAAATTCATATGTCCGTATAGGTGAATAAAATACAATTCAAAATGTATAAAAATATATAGGGTGTTCCATTTAAAAAAAGACAAACAATTCTCGCCGAGCCGTAATGCAACACCCTGTATATGTAAAAATAATTTTACGTTATGCTCCTTGAGTAGTCGAATAAATTTTGTTAACAAACTTATGCTGTATTTCTAACGACAAGGGAGATATCGAAGACGGCGATTTCGGTGACTCACCCTGTATATATATATGATAAGACCATAAAATTTGAATTGGTTCTCTAATCGCACATACATGATTCACAACTTCCGGTTAAAAATGAAATGGCAGATACTAAATAATGTTCTGATCACGAATTTAAAAGTTTCTTATTATTAAATTTTCTCAGGAGTCTCACTCAGGAGAAGCACTGCAAACATGTCGTTTAGGAGATCCTTAAGCGCACTGTTTGATACAATGTATTATTACACATTTTGAATAAAGTGCGTAGTAACCGTTCAGTAATTCACTTCTGTGCAGTCTGGGTCGCACAGAAAGCATTCAGTAAATACTGTGTTGTGTAGATTGTGCATGCACAGTTCGTCCGAGATCTGGACGTGTACCCGGCTGTGCACATTCGAGTTCACAGTATGAAGCGAGAAGGTTCGTACCAAGCCCAAAAGTATAATGACAATGGCAGAAAATGAAATATTGATTTATATCTAAGAAGTATGAAAATTTTCGCTAATTTTGCAAATATAATATAAATTATTCTATTAATTATTGTGACGTGCGCCCCTGAGTTAAGAGTATACGAGCGCCGCTACTGAAAGAATGTACCAGAGCGATGACCCAGATGATGCAATCCCCGGCGACGGACCAGCTAGACGGGTTAATTGCACCGTTGACCTAATTCTTTTGTACTCGGTATCACTGTGGCGCCGGATGGTTCTAGAAAGACGCTGTGCTGTATAAATACCGTCTGAATGACAGCGGAGAAATAGTCTGTGATATAGAAGCAACGAGTAATGAAGTCAGTGATATAAATAAGTAGTCTACGAGTTGTTAACATAAATAAATGTAGTGATATAAATATTGGTTAAATAAATAATCTTAGTGTTTAAGCAGTTAATAATATTCTTAGTCTTAAATTAGTGTTTATAATTATTTAATCATAGTGTTAGTTACTTTTATCATCTTTTTAATATTTAATCTTAATTATTTATAGTTTAATAAACGTATTGTTTGAATTAATATTATTTCTCCGATTATTTACACTTCACCCATATAAATAAGCTTTCTTGGTTTCCTAACACCGAATTAAAATCATTGCCAAATCTAAGCCATTTTCGGACGTCCTCAAAGTTTTTTCTTCATATTCATGCAGTTCGCGAACAAGATTGATATTTTGTATAATAAATCTTTAACAGTATCGGGACACATTCGAAAATGAGTTTTAAACTGCCCGTTAGACATATGTTTATTTGCATTGTTCAACATAATTATTTACTTCTAAAATATTTGAATCATACTCCCGTTCTTCGTCCGAATCATCAAAAAATATTTCACGCGCTACCATTACAACATTTGTAAGAATATGAAAATCCATATTCAGCCGTAAATCAAACATACAGTTAATATAAAATCGATATTAGTGATAATAATATAAACTTACATCGAGCGCAGCTCAAGAACAACCAAAAATAACCAAACGCACTTAAACAAAAATCACTACACTAGACAATACAAAAACTATCAAAATGTGAAATTTCAATTGTTTAAAATTTTGATAGGTTATATTTTAAGTCAAAAAAAACGACAGATGATGTTGGGGAAAAATTTGATTTATTTTGTCGAAAATCTTTATAGTTTCAGAGATATTGGGCACCATTTATTTTTTGCCAAAATTTATTTCGTTTTCAAAGGGCCTAAGTAGTTTGAAATTTTGATATGTTATATTATCGGGAAGCGCTACCAACATAACTGACAAAGAACACCAAATCATATTTTTGACAAGTCGCATTTTTTAAAAATCTCAGTGTAAAATTACCGCAATAGAAAAAAATAGTATAAAAAAACATGTTTCATAAGGCTGTTAACGCACGCGTTCCTTGCAAAACTTGCCTCGCGGAGCGTTTTCCAAAGTTAAACCCGTGCGTTTACAGATTGCCTTATGTTTTTTAATATACTATTAATTCTTGAAGTACACATTTTTAATGAAGTATTTAATTACGTAACTGATGTTCAATAGCAAATAAATTAATTCGCCATTATTTTTATTAAAACTTCGTGTCTATCAGTGGCACAAAAACTGTACAATTCAAGGATTAAATAAATATTAAGAAATTATTTTCGGAATTTAAAAAAAAACTTTTTGATTCGTGATCAGTACATCATGTAGAAGTGATGCCAAATGTCATAGGCTATGAATTGCACAGATCAAGAAGAGATGCAGACAGCTTGAGAAAGGTCAGGCAATAGGAGAATGAGAAAGAAAGAGTTTTATTTCCGTGCAACAGCCCATCACGTTTGGCATGAACTCTAGTATTTGCCATTTAATATTTTATCCTTATGTTGTAACACAACCTGTATGATTTATATATTTCATAATATGCTTTAAATACGCTTCAAACAAAGTGAACCTGTTCATCCTGTAATAAGCTTCAAAATGCTTTCCTTTACTATAAATTCCCACATATATTACTGAAATTACTTACAGTTTCTGCAAAATATCAACATTAACCAAAATAAAATATAATAGTATATTAAAGAACGAGTTTTATAAGTCATGTTTATGACAAGTGAGAAAAATGTCTTATAAAATGAGTTCTTTATAATATTTTTTATATTCTGCGTTTCTTATATACTAAAATATTTTTTGAAAAACTGCTACATTAAACGGTGTTAATTTGGGGAAATTTGTATGTGTAATGTTGTAGTTGGTAACATTGGATTGACATTTATTCTATTCTGATTTTTGAACATTAGTAAATGTCATATAGTACCAACCTTCTAAAACAAAAATTGCGTATCGAAATGAAAGCTATATCGATACGCAATTGGGTTCCGTAATGACTTTATTATGAACGCAAAATATAAAATAAAGAATTAACGGATATTCGAAACATTTTTAATTTAGTTTGATAAACCATTTAATCAAAGAGAAAGAATAATACGTTTTTCGTTTTTACAAGTTAAGTTTAAACATTTATAGGTGTTATAAATTGCGTTTGAACAAAGGAAATCAAGAGGAAAATCCATAGAAAACTGCTTTTAAATTAATGCCATCATTACTGACGAAAAACTGAAACAAAACATAAATGAAAAGTACTCCATAAACTCAATTCACTAAAAATTATTTCAATTTCATCGAACCAAACAGCGAGTATTTTAACGGAAGCAAAACTGTAATCGGTCAATTCTCTTCTTTTTTTATTTTTCTGTTTGTATAGTACAGTCTAGAAAATGGAAAACGGAATGTATCAACGTATAAAAACTAAGCATTAGAGAAACGTTCTATTCGCATATCCCAAAACAAACATTTTCACAAATAATTTATTGTAAATAAATAAATAAATAAATAAATAGAACAGAAAATGTTACAATGAAAACAAATATTATATTTTACGCTTCGTTTCAAAATGTGCTAAAATAATAAACCCAAATTTGCAAAAAATAGTATTGGATTTTTGTCAGGGATGTGGTAATTAAATCCACTAGAAAAAATAGATATAACTTTACTAGAGTGGTCACAAAATTCCGCCCGCATTATACCTGGAACAAAGTTTACTTTTCTAACAATAGAAAGACACTAATAGACGTTTCGATAATCCCTATTGAAGGATTACAAAGGCGTAGATAGAAGTTTTCAGAGGAATCTGTTTATGTATTTACATTATCTCCAAATAAAACTTTTTTATAAAAAATTGTATTTATTTCAATATAAGGTGATTTCAGCTGATCTCGAAAAAATAATTGAGAACTGAAACGGTCGATCTCTACCGAATTCAATCTTTTCGACTATCCCCCGCACAAATATATTTGATGTACTAATTTATAATTCCAACTAATTTTGAAACGAAATATAGGTCCTTTTGGACATTGTGGTGCCACACTCTGATCATACATAATTTACTTGCCAAGTTATTCATTTTTGTACATTATTTCTAAACTAGCAATTTGAACAAGTAAACATTAACCAATTTATAACTAGCAATTAACTGTTTCGGGAATTTGTGACCGAGAGTGTACGTATGACTATAAAGTACGCTCATTGAACGCATGTGTTCATTCGCTTTTTACATTTCTGGTGTTGCATCCGTCGAGCTACAGTGCAATGCACTGCGCTAGCGATTTACGATTCGAAACGATGGAACCAAATCGTTTTTCGGTAAAAACGGAATACACTACATGCTAATTAATTACAAGTTTTCTCTCTAAAGAAATATGATATTATATCATAGCAGGTTTGTTCACCTGAATTGTTTGTTTAAATGACAACATCGCGGTCTAACAATGTATAGGAAAAATAATAAGTACCCTATTAAGAAATACAAATTAAAAACATCCTTTTATTAAAATGTTGCATTAAAAGATGTATGAAGCATGGCTGAGCGTAATTATAGCAACAACTACAAAATAAGAACAATGATATTGGATTACAATATTAAAAGTATAATTTTAACTATATTTACAATTCAAAATTAGCTCTTGAACAGGGCTACGACATACGTCACCTTATGGGCAGATTCTATATTCTATGTGCCAAAAGGAATTATACACTTTTTATTGAGCAATACCATTCTTATGTAAATAATACTATAGACAGAAAACACCACAGCGTGCTAGAAGACAAAATACTAATTGCAGCTGGACTAAGTCTATCGAAGTACGAAGAACAAAAAATAGAAATTACGGACCAAACAGAATAATTTACCCATGCTGTAAAGGAATAAAAAGAAATCAGAAATGAAGAAACCACTGAATAGCTAACGAATCAGAAGAAGGAAATACTACGAAAAAATGGCATTCCTCCAGCCGAAGTCGAAAGAAAAAGAGATCAAAATTAATGCATAAATAACTAAAAGAGACCAAAATCAACAGTAGCAACAACAAGACAAGAAGATACAAGAATCGACTTACAACAAAATATATAAAAACATCAAGACAGGAGACATAAAACTAATTGGTAGATTTAGATGTGGAAACGAGGAAAATAAGGACAACACTGGATGAAAAAAAAAATTCTGCAGTGAACATGAAGAGTTATTAATATATCTGTTATACAGGTTGTTCCACAACTAAGCATAAAAATTAAATAGTAGATACAACATGATGTACTGATCACGAATGAAAAAGACTTTTTTTCCGAAATTCGCAAAATTAAGGGCATGGTTCAATGAAGTGTATATTTTTAATGCCACTGGACGTCTCGAAATTTTTAATAAAAATAATTAATAATATATTTGTATTCATTATCAGATATTCAATCAAATAAGTCATTATTTTTATATTATTACTGACATTTTATTAAGCTTATACACCGTGTTGTTAACAATATTATTCACAATTTTTAAATACGGGGTGTTACTGAATACGTGTTATAAATTTTGTATGGTATGTAGGGGATGCAAAATAGACTAACTTTTACTAATAAAATAATATCCGGAAACGCACCATTTTCGAGCTACAGGCTCTTAAAAAAGTAAAGCACCGATTTGACCGATATTTATAAAAAGGAAATGGTCTTTTAAAAAAATTAGCTTTGATATTTAAAAATATATGAATGATCTTTTAAAATAATTATAACATCTTTAAAAAAACATTTTTGATCTTTATGAAAAAAAAAAAAAATTATGTCTATAATATTAAATTTGACATATAATTGTTATCTTTATAGAATGTAATTTGTTATTGTATTCAAAATTTGTTTTATAAAAACAAAGTGTAAGAATACCTAAAGTAGTAACCTAATATATAACTAGTTATATTTTTTTTCATATGGATTAAAAGACAAAGTAAAATACTTCGCTCCGTGTTGGCTCCCATCGACGCTTAATATAACATCAAAACTTTTTAGGGACGACAAGAACTAAATTAACCGTGGTTTTAACTGGGATGAAGGAGGGGCTGGAATATAATATCATTAATTATTTTATTAATCATCATAACTATTTATTAAATGTCTTTTAAAAATATTAGTGATCATTAATTATATAAAAAAAAATCACATTTTAATGTTAAAAAAAAAATAAGTTAAAGATCATTCCATAATTTAAAAGATCATTCATGTGTTTTAAATTTTGAACCTATATTTTTAATGGTAAAGGTATAGTGATCAAATATATTTTTTAAAGGTCGGTTGATTTTTCCCCAAAAAATAATTATCTACCTTAAATTTAGTGGACTGTGACCTGTCACTTCAGTTATTATTTTGTTTATTTTAACTTTAGCATTGAATTGCAGACGCATTATGAATGACCAAACTGTTCGCGATTACTCTAACATGTTATTAATTTACGACCTAGTGTACGGCAGCATAATAAATTAAAACAAATCCTGGTGTTTATTAATGAATATAACAAAATATGAAATATACTCCGAAGGTGCAACGCTTGCATTGAAGTTGGTGGTCGTTATTTTAAGCAATTATTATTACAAAAAATTATAAAAAATGTAAAATAAATAGATAATTATTCTTTTACTGGCTTGGCAATCTCACTTGCATGAGAGAACAAAGAATAGCGAAATCGTTTATGAAAGTCAAAAAACAGGATCAAAAAATTTAGGGAGACCTGGAAAAGGCTGATTGAAAGAAATAAGAGAAAAACGAGAAAAGAAGGGAATCAATTGGAAAGAAATTATAGAAAAAGCGCTACATAGAACGGCATGAAAATCTCTTTGGCAAAATCTCGGCGCTTAAGATAATCGACGAAGAAGAAGAAAAAGAAGAAGTAGAATTATTCTTTTAAGAGCTCGAAAACAGTGCGTTTACGGATATAAGTTCATTAGTAAAAGTTAGTCTATTTTGCGTTTCCTGCGTACCGTATAAATTTGTAACACGTATTCATTAACATCCTGTATTTAAAAATTATGAATAATATTGTTAACACGATGTATAGCTAGTTTTAAGCATCATATTTGCAAAGATTTAGTGGTGATACAATTTAGGCTAATGTTTTACTTTCGCGAAATGATGTTATCCCAAAGGAGAGAAAAACGTAAACTCTTATTTTCATCTCTGTCCCTGTTTTGACAAGGTGAACAAATTAGAGATGTCTGCCGTGTGAATTGACGTAACAAGAGCAAACAGAGGAAAGAATCAGCTGAGAGCTGAGAGTACTCGTACCAAGTTCGATACCAGTAGCGCTCGGTTACAGCGTCAGCTCCGACTGGTAGCTCGTAGCAGTGCGCAACATTTGCATAATTGAAGAAGTACAGGCCACGGCTCTTTACAGAGCTGCAAGCGTGTTCATTCATTCTTATTTCTTCTAGCCGTGTTATTCCCAACTTCAACCTGACGTTTAGTTAACTTTGTTTCAAGTTTATTTGAGCGTTTTTGCCTGAGGAAGAGGAACGGTCGTTGGTCGCTCCCAACTCCCACCGCAAGACCGACGATGTTCTTATATTCGGACGCCCCGACGCCCGACGTCTGACTCTATAAGGCGCAATTATTTTATTTGGATTGTGTTGCATTCATACTAAATTGTCTTTGATAAATGTTTGCTGTGTTTTTACTAACAAAGTTTTGATTTATGATAATATGTACGAAATTAGAGCACTGCCAGTTAGGTATTACCATATTGTAAGTTAACTATTGTACATCGGACACACAACTTTGTGTACGCTAATTACATATTTCTAAATACAGAATTATTCAAATTATGGGAAAACTTATATTTATTATTAATTAACAAACTGTAAATAATACAATACAGTGTCTCAAAAAAGACGCACGTGGTTTTAGGATTTCATTCAGTCCCTACAATGAAACGAAAATTAAGGGTGCAAAATGTTATGATTGTTTCTCGTTATCAAGTCATTGATAACAAAAAACAAATACAAGGATCGCGCCAGAATTATTGAGAATAAAAAATTTGCACTATAATTTTAAACAATTGCCTATTTATCTGTGATTTGAAATTAAATGTTTTTAGTTGACACATAAAATCTCTAAATCAGAGTTTCTTGCAACGGAATACTCCCCAAAACCCAAAATTTTAACGAAACACTTTAGTTTATTTTCTGAGGTACCTAAATATAAATAATTAAATCCAAATGTTAAAAAAAAACTAATAAATACAAATTAAACATTAACACTGATTTATGTTAAACAAAATACATTAAAATATTAAAAGAAAATACTTTTTAATGATTTCATTGCTTTTAGATCTTGGAATTAAAAATTATTTTGATATCAGGCAGTCTGTTCTTGTATCTTTATTTGGTTGCGGCATAATAATAAAGATATTTGGGCTCACATATGTAACTCGTTGTTAATATTAAAAAATGGTTCGACATGGCCATGAGTAAATAATAACATGTTCATAAGATGTTTAAATGTAGTGGTAATCCTAACCCACATCTAATAACGTGACGAATTAAAATATCTTCAATGGAGAGATATACTAGAGTTGTATGCTAAGAGGAAGATTAGCTATGGAAATAGAGTGGCCAGTAGCTTAGTTGGTAAGAGGTAGGGGCGTCACTCCGGCAAAATAAAGGTCCCGGGTTTGAAACCAAATGGCTGATATGATCTTTTCACAATTTATTTCAAATATAGTTTGTTAATATATTTATTTAACTTTATTAAACCGCACATAATTCTTTTGAGTTGACAATTTCAAGTTCATTAGAAAGCTATCAGCTGTTAAAACTAGCAAGAAAGATATTCAGAATAGAGTAGGATGCGGGAGAGAGATAACAAGTGAGACAATGATATATATATATATATATATATATATATATATATATATATATATATATATATATAGTGTGTTAATTAAAAACCTGGGCCTCCAGTTCTTATAGAAAGCATGTAAAATAAAAATTATTGCCAGATTTACTATGTATAGGGCCAGTTCTACAATCGGTTAAGCGTTGCAACACACTGTATAATCGCAAATCCATTAAAAACACTAAATTCCACAAAAATTAGGGCGCGGAAAGTAATATTTATAGTGATTTTGGCATTTTTTCTTAAAAATTGTAGGGCTAAACTATGTACACCTATAAAATTTCATAAATATTAATTTCGATCGTTTATTTCGAAGATTGAAAAAAGATTTACCAAATTTAAACGGCTTCAAACGTCGAGGTAAACATAGTTTACAGCTTTTAATACAAATTTTTGTTCATCCCGGTCTGATTCGAACCTGGGCCTACAAACGTTCATATATATATATATATATATATATATATATATATATATATATATATATATATATATATATATAGTGTGTTAATTAAAAACCTGGCCATAGGCGTTTAACATGGGAAATCAGTTTTTCCTTGCGCAAAAGTTTCCAAATTATTTTAGACAAAAATACTTCAAATAAATGTTGTGGAGAATTAAATTCTGCATCCTAATTAGTAATAAGATTTAATTTTCGACGTTTCATAACCGAGAAAATCAATTTCAAAGTTTTTCGAAAATTTCTGATTTATAGCGATAGCCATGGAACTCAAACAAAATTGTATGACTTCCTACCTGTCAAAAAAGTTTGTGTTTTGTGATTTTCGTCCAGTAACATATTTTTTTGGAAGTATGGAACAGTTTTCTCATGAATAAAAGCTTCAGATTATAAAATGGTGTTACTTTGGACAAAGCTATAGAAAAATACGTGATTTAATAAGTGTACTCTGGTCACATCGACAAATTCCAAGTAAAACAACAATAGAATCTTTTATTAAAAAATACGAAAAGACTGGAACATTCAATTTTAAGAAACAAGAAATTAATAATGTGTCTTATAAAAATGAAGAAAATGGTCTGGCTTTAATTGAAGCAAACCCAACCGTTAGTTTAAGGGAAATCGCTACCGAAGTCGGAATTAGCCATGTAACAGTTTACAATATTTAGAAGAAATATAAAAACTATCCGTACAAGTTTCACTGTTATCAGGAACTTCTTCCACAAGATTTTGAAAATCGTGCCAGTTTTTGCGAAATTATTATGGAAAAAGCAAATGAGAGTAGAGATTTTATAAAAAATATTTGTTTTACGGACGAATGTACGTTCACAAAAAGCTAAATTTATATAATTCTCGGTATTGGTCACAGCATAATCCGCACAACATTTTAGAAACTAATTCTCAGTAGTACATAGAAAGAGTAAATGTGTGGGCTGGTATAATTGGTAGCCATATTATTGGATCGCTTTTTATTGAAAAAATAAATTCCGAAAAATATTTAGAACTTCTTATGGAGAAAGTAGGACCAGAGATTGGTAATTTAAATTTGAAAACTGTGTGGTTTCAACACGATGGCTGTCCTGCACATAATGCTTATGGAGTACGAGAATATTTAAATGACACATTCCCAAACAGTTGGATTGGCAGAGGAGGAACAAACGGTCGCCCGATTTAACACCGTGCGACTTTTTTTGTGGGGACATTTGAAAAATGTTGTAAACAAAAAAAGATTTGTAAATATTGAACAACTTAAAGCTGTAATTTCCAGTGAATGTAGAAATGTAAATGCCAGACAGCTGGATAATGTTAGACATCGCTTTTATAATAGACATGGGTATTGCTTAGCGCAAAATGGAAGGTTATTTGAACATTTAATATAAAATTATATTCATTCTAGTTTTCTGTTTTTTTTTTTTTTTTAATAAATACATTATTCTTGTTTTCATTTTTATTTTATTTTGTATATGTTGACAGCTATGTATTCTAAAATTAAACCATGTATTTAAGAAACAAATTTGTTTTATACATTAAGTTAGGCTAAAAAAAGTTAAATTCTAATTCTGTGTCAATGTCATACAATTGTTCGTAATTTTGTTTGAGTTTCATGGCTATCGCTATAAATCAGCAATTTTCGAAAAACTTTGAAATTGATTTTTTCGCTTATGAAACGTCGAAAATAAAATCTTATTTCTAATTAGGATGCAAAATTTATTTGAAGTATATTTGTCTAAAATAATTTGGGAACTCTTGCGCAAGGAAAAACTGATTTCCCAAGTTAAAAGCCTATGGCCAGGTTTTTAATTAACACACTATATATATATATATATATATATATATATATATATATATATATATATATATATATATATATATCTTAATCTTTATTTATTGAGTCTTACTTCAAATGTAAAGTGTACATTTTATTATTTTTTGATATGCGAGGAACCCCTTTCTAAATCCGGAATGAAAAACTACTACAGTTTTACTCTTGATGCATGAATAACTCCGAAATAGATTTTTATCTCATGAAATGTCCATAGTGTGCAAATTCTGCTAGTGTATAGTGGGCTTTACTGCCGCGGTTTCATTTTGGATGGTATCCGTTATGAGGCCGCAAAAGAGGAGCTCGCGACCGCCTGTCTCCAGCGTACAACTTGAATGCGTTATGGATTTGATTGAAGAACTTTCTTCATTATATTTATAACAAAAAGTTGAAAAGTTCAAGTGCTTAACCTGCTGTCCGCTCTTATTGTTTTAGATAATGTGTTACATCAGCTGTTTACAAATTGCATCTTTTATCTTTTCACATTCAATCTCAAGATATTACACCAGAAACCTAGTTTTTTGCTCTAGCTGTTTACCTACATCTGTTTCTGACGAGAATAAAAACTTTACAAGCATATAAAGATACATGAAATGAAAAACAAAATATAATTATCCCAATTAATAGATAAAATTAAAAAGGTATATAATAAAAATATCAGATTTATGTCGAGTAACAAATGTGCCCGGTGCGGTTGTATTGCTGCTGTGTGTAAAACTTTGTTCCTTTTTACGTGAGTAGCGTGACTTTATATGAACGTTTGTAGGCCCAGGTTCGAATCAGACCGGGATGAACAAAAATTTGTATTAAAAGCTGTAAACTATGTTTACCTCGACGTTTGAAGCCGTTTAAATTTGGTAAATCTTTTTTCAATCTTCGAAATAAACGATCGAAATTAATATTTATGAAATTTTATAGGTGTACATAGTTTAGCCCTACAATTTTTAAGAAAAAATGCCAAAATCACTATAAATATTACTTTCCGCGCCCTAATTTTTGTGGAATTTAGTGTTTTTAATGGATTTGCGATTATACAGTGTGTTGCAACGCTTAACCGATTGTAGAACTGGCCCTATACATAGTAAATCTGGCAATAATTTTTATTTTACATGCTTTCTATAAGAACTGGAGGCCCTTAAACCTGACCAATCACGCCATAGTTCAAAATTTTGTAAAAAAAGTAAAAATCAATGTGTTCTCTGGAATAAAAATGTTGATTGTTAAAATAGAAGTGATACGCTTTTTAGCATTGGCGTACAATTATTTTTATTCGGTTTATTAAATATTAAAATGCCAAATACCTTGATGATAAACAAGTAGAACCTATTTCATTGTCAAAGTCTCAAATACCTATTATCTGCTAATGCTCTTAATATCGTATATGTCCATTGTGACAGGTTTCATTTTTTTCCCCAGAGAACACATTCATTTTTTTACAAAATTTTAAACTATGACGTGATTGGTCAGTTTTAAAAACCTTTTTATAGAAAGCATATAAAACAAAAACTTTTCGCAGATTTACTATCTATGGGGTTAATTCTACCATCGGTTAAGTGTTGTACACTAACTTAAATAACACCTGTATAATACCATCAAAATAAAATTTTTGAGTGATAGGTATTCTAAACTCTAGCCCGTTTTATCGTGTACCTACATTTCGTATTTGTGATGATACTAAGTACACATTATAGTGTCCGTAGACACAGCCAATAAATTATAAGAATGAAATAAATAGAAACACAATAGCCCGTTTTGTATTCTATTGTACGTCTGAACTAATCTTTTCTACGGGTACATGTGTATGAGTAAAATGGACAATATCTACACTTCTTCCAGCTAAAGTATAAATTTAATATTACGAATATTAATATAAGTATTACTTTTGAAGGTTTGAATATTATAGAGATTTTTTCAAATAATTTTATGTTTTTTACATAAAATCAAACACCACAATTCTTTTGTCTTATAAACGTAAAAATGAAAACAAGTAAGATTTGCTAATGTCCAGAAAATGTGCAAAATTTGATTAGAGATGCTTTGCAGAAATCCGCTGTTGTAAGACTCGCTCCATGGCAGAATTCACCCCCCGTAATACCGGCGCTACAGGTGCACATAAAGGAGGATGAAGAAGAAATTCTTTTCACTTTCCTTTGTCTCTTATTATCTTATGTCAATATTGTGGATGTTGAAAAACCAAGCCATGGATATTGAAGTAAAATGAGTTGATGCTTTCAGAGATGAATGACTTACATTATTACTTGAGGGTAGATTCATATACCGCTTTCCAAGTTATTGACTTTTATTACAAAATGTTTTATCTTGTAATTGTGTTTACGTTACTTTTGTACGAGAGACAGTTCAGTAGAGTTCAAAGATTTAATTTATAATAAACCTTAAAACCAATGATTACAAACTACAATTACTAACATTGCAGTAAGTTATAAATATTTATTTGTTGTGATGATACTTGGATAAATAAAAGCTTCAATCGATGATAATTTCTTTATTGAAAGAATTTTATTTCTTTAAATGACGACGTTTCGGCCATGGTTATGTTATGACCATTTTCAAGTCTGAGAAAAAGTTTATGGTTACCTACAACAGTGGTTCACAACCGGTGTTCCGTAAGCACTTGGAAAGTGTTCCGCGAAAATGATTGCCAATTTTAATTTAACTATGCTTTATAAATTAAAAATTAATATGAATGAACCCAGTGGGACCTGCAACAGAATTGTTTTTTTTGTATCATATGAAAATGTGTTGATATTTATAATGATGGAGTCCCATTAAAGGTAGGAGGCGAGATTTGTAGTTTTTGCACAGAAACAAAATTGAGATTTATTTCTACCATTCATTCTTACATATACAAGCTCTTATTGCAAAAACATTGCCCGTATAATATATGGTGTGCTCAGTTTAACTATTTAACAGATATTTTTAATTATTTAAACAACGTCAATCAACAAAATACAGGAGTGATATCTACCAAGCTGTACAAGAATCTAAATGGCAACAATTACCGTGAACCTTGAACCCACAAATGCAAAAACAAGTACATTAGTATCAGAGCCGGATTAATAAATTTTGGGGCCTAAAGCGGAATAATTTATGAGGCTCCTAGTGTCCCTACTACCAAGTTAATTACTTGTAACAAAACTGAAGTATGATTATTGATATTTTAACTTAATTACGAAACGAGTAAAAATATTTTAATAATAAATAATAAGAAGCAAATAGTCAAGCGTCAAAGTTACAATATATGCATATCTTTACTAAATTCTGCTTCTATATTTATAATTGCTAAGATATCCATTCTTTCTTGGGTAATACTAGATTTTAAATATTTTTTCACTCGTTTCAAGCATGAAAATAAATGCTCTGCAGATGCATTTGAAACTGGTAATTTAAAATAAATTTGTAATAACGTTAGAAAATGTTCATTTTAAGTCATTTAGAATTATTTATGTGACATGAATTGTCTTTTTATTGACGTTTTTGTAAAATAATAAATGAAAGATAACGATATTCCTGTATTTCATCATTCATCCCAGTCAAGTAACTATCTAGATTCCAAAATAATAAATATTGGAGCATCTCATTTTCTAAAATCCTACTAATAATAATAATAATCTTTATTGTATCCAAGATTTTACATCTTATTACAATTTAATGGGGGTGAGTTATTTTTACAAGTATTTTCATATCATTCCCGTAGTTTATATTGTATTATTGGAGATGAGATGATGAAAGGGACACACACAAACTTCCATACCTTACCCAGGATTCTAACCCAGAACCGCTGGCACGTGAAGCTATTACGCTACTACCAAGCCACCTCGGTCGGTTAAAAAGTAGTGAACTAAAATACTACTATTTACGATGTATTTCCTTTAATTTATTAATATCAGTTGCATACACCTCAAAGTAACTTTCTTCTAAATCCCGTTTTATATTTTTCATATTGTTTCTATTTTGTCACAATATTTCTTAAGACAATACAAAGTTAAAATACTGGGGCCTCTGTAAAACCGAGGGCCTCTGTAAAACCGGGGGCTTCAAGCGGCCGCTTTGTCCGCTTTATACTTAATACAGCCCTGATTAGTATTTAATAAAAGAAAAATATCACCCCTCACACACCCACAGATATCGTAAAATAGTAATATTTTATGTACCCCGAAACGTGTTTATTCATATGAAATCTATTGATTACTTTCAGGTGGGCGGAAGCGTACAAATTTCAACCGATTTTTTTTCTATTTTTCGTGCTTTTTTCAATATCATATTTTGTTTTTCTACTCCATATAAATTTAGTATGTACTTGTTTGTACAAAATTCATAAAATAATTATAATTAAAATATTTGAAGTACTTTTTAACTCGCCTTATATCTACAACTTGTAGAGCTGTACTATATTATATATACGAGTATATTGTTCGATCGTTAGCGTTTAAGAAATTCATTTTAATACGAATATTTGATATAAACAAAACAAAAAACCAAACAAAGAACACATTGTTGACACGAAAAGAAAAATACTTTAAATAATTTTTATAGAAAAAGCTTATTTCTAAATTATTGTAATTGGAAATAGAAGATAGATATTGAAATGGATAATATTTTATAAATAAAAATAATTGGTTTCAACAATAATAAAAATTGATTACAACAATCAAAATATGCATTTAATAAAAATGCATAATTTTTTCTTTTGATTTTAATAAAACATGATAATAAAACAATGAATATGTGTATGTTTTGTATTTTTACTGTATTTATAAAAAAAAAGTATGTGGTAGGTATAGTTTAAAATCTTGCTTTTGATGGTTACTACTTCCATTTAAATTACTATTATATCGTGATAGAAACTTATTTGTAATTATGTAACTAATTCATCCATATTATCTCATAATATCTTTAATATAATTTGTAATTAATACATAAATAAAAAAATGAAAAGTTTAGCTTAATGAAGATTTGAACCCCAATCTTCAAAAGTTCTTTCATTCCACAGGAAGCCATGCTAACCATTCAGCCACAATAACTGTTAAATTTATTTTTATATTACATAATAAAATATTGAAACAAATATTTATTGACATTTACTTATAATTTTCTTTGATTTATACAATGATAATAAAGTAATTAGTATTGAATGACGTACAGGAGGTAATGTATTATTATCATATTCAATAGCATGGGTTAATTTTCTGCCTGGCACTTTTTATTTACATAAAACTGTTTTCCCATGTTAAACGCTTATGTCAAGGTTTGCTTGGGACAACCGGTAACATACAATGCTTTGTATCTCTGACATTCTATACATTTACTTAAATAGTCTGCAACGAATCTTCGAAGACCAGGCCAATAATATTTACGGCAAATTCTTTGGACTGTACGATCAACACCGTTATGTCCTGCTGTCGGAGAGTTATGGAATTCTTCCAATACTTTCTTACGTTCACTGTTTGGTACTACTAATTGTGGCTCCTCATTATCTTCTTCAGTTTCGTAATGAAAGAGAACTCCATTTGACATAATATATCCCCGATCTGTCCATCGTAGAAAATTTTCATTCTTCGGTTCTCTTTCGAAATCTTTGATTATTTTCTGAAGGTCTGGATCTTCAAGCTGTTTCTGTCTCTGTTCTCGTGCAATTTCATGAGGTAGATCTGCAATAACTACATTTTTTTTCTTTTACAGGTGGTCGCAAAAGAGTATCGGCTACCACATTATTTCTTCCTGGGGTATATTTTATTTCTAAATCATATCCTTGTACTTCCAATGCCCATCGAGTCAGACGTCCTGTTGGTGTCTTCAAACTCATCAACCAACACAATGGTTGATGATCAGACGTAGCCACGGAACTTTGTTAGTGCCCATACCAAGAAGATAGTAAGCGGCTAGCATATTGGCCTTTCTTCTGGACCATCTCCTTGGCATAACGTAGCCCCAATTGCGTAGTCACTTGCATCTGTTTTAATCTTATATGGAAGAAACGTATCAGCTTGTCTCAGAATAGGTGCACTTGTTAATAACTCCATTAAATGATCATAGGCTATTTGTTGTTCAGTTTCCCATTTCCATGCAACTGTTTTCTTAGTTATATTTGTTAATGGCCTTACCACTTCAGCGTAGTTTCGAATAAATTGTCGGTACCAAGAGCTGGTTTGCAAAATAGTGACTAATTCCTTCAAATTCTTTGGAACTGGACGTTTCTTCAGTGCTGCTACCTTTTCCATATTGGCTTTAATTCCTTCAGGTGTTATTATATGTCCGAAATAACGTACTTCGGATTTTACAAAATGTCATTTGATTCGATTGGCACGTAAACCAAATAATTTTAGGCGAGTAAATACTGCATTCAAATCACTCAAATGATTTTCAAAAGTATCTGACAATACGATTAAATCGTCCAAATAAGCAAGTATATGAACACTATCCAAACCTGCTTTAAACTTATCCATCATTCTCTGGAATGTTGCTGGTGCATTCTTTAGTCCAAACGGCATTCTTGTATAACGAAATGTACCAAAAGGAGTGATGAAAGCAGTCTTGTCTTTGTCCATATCACGAACACGAATTTGATGGTAACCACTTCGCAGATCTATAGTTGACATAAATAGAGTTTGTTTTGCTTCATGTAGGAGATCATCAATTCTGGGCAAAGGATACGAATCGCTTACAGTGACTGCATTTAGTTTTCTATAATCGACGCATAGACGTATATCACCATTGCTTTTTGGGACTAAAACTACGTGTGCAGCCCATGGTGAGTCGCATTCTTCTATAGTTTTAGCTTCAAGTAATTTATCGAGTTCGCTTCGTAACTGTTCTTTCTTGACAGGCGAAAGACGATATGGTGGTACTGCTATGGGTATTTGGTTTACATCGGTTACAATATAGTGCTCTACGAAAGGTGTTGGCGCTCCCCCTAGAGCAAAGATATCTTCGTGGTCGTTTATTAACTTATTTATCTTCTTCCTTTGATCAGGACTAAGATTTGTTCCCTCATCTTCTCGTAAGTTCAGTTCTTTGCTGTTTTCCAAACATGCAGTTATTTCGATGCATTTATGTTTTCCAATTTCTTCAAAGGAATATGTTCTATCTGGCATATCTGTAAAGTATCAAAATCCTCCTCTAATATCAGGTACAATGCCAAATTTACAAAGAACATCTAGTCCGAATAACGTATAATTTTCTCTTTCCCCTGGGAATGCGAGAAATTCAATTTCGTCTAATCTTCCCTTAATTTCTACTGGTATGCTTGTAACTCTTACTTTAAAATTTGTTGTAGTACCATCAGCTAGGGTTATGTCTATACTTTTAGTTTTAAATACACATTTATTTTTTGTAAGTTCGTATAATCTTCGTCCCATAACGCTTTTGGTTGCTCCAGTATCAACAGTTGCGACTCCATTAAATTCTAATATTTTAACTGGAATTAATGGACGTTTAATTATTGCAAGGGATTATTTAGTTTCTAAAGACTTGAATTGCACATTTTCGGAACTTTGATTAGAATTACAGCGTGGACAGTGGGGTTTAATTACACCGGGTTTTCCACAACCGTAGCATGATATTTCTGGCCTCTGCTTAGTTCCAGATTTCTCAACAGACTTAGCTTTTTCTTCAAATGTTGATTTTTCTTTCTTCTGCAGGAGTACTCTACATTCTTCAATGTGATGACCAGGTTTCTTACAATAATGGCAACGTATTTTCAACTTTGGTGTTACTTGATTTTCTGATATGAACGCTTCTACATCGCTAGTCTTAGAGCCACTAAAACGAGCAGTGCATTTAATAAAGTTCCCTTTTGGTTGTTCTAAAATCGCTGCTGTTGAACTTCCCTGGACTTGAACTAATTGTTGAATCAAACGGGAAAGCTGTTCTTCTGTCATTATTACACTCATATTCTCTAATCCTTTAAGACGTTTTGATGATCTTGTTCGGAGCATACAGAACTATTAAATGTCTTTAATTTACACAATACTCAAGCACGTAATGTACGAAGAAATACTTAAGTATTTGACAAATTTGAGTATTAATGTTTCACAGAAACGCAAACTGAAATTTGCGTGAGGTGGAACACATCAACTTTTAATATTACAAAACATATATTAACATGAACATACTATGATTCTATATAATACATAACATACTATGATGATATGCTTCTGGTTATAATATATATATATATATATATATATATATATATATATATATATATATATATATATATATATATATATATATATGTATGTATATTTGTAAATATTGAAAATAGCTATTATCTCTTAAATAATTTGCAGACCCACGTTGAATAAGTATTTTTCACTAATTTTAATTTATACTTTACGTTCCTAAATTTATGGACGATTTTTTTTAAAAAAATGTATACGTTCTGTTATATTACTTTTTGACATATTTTGCCTGTTACTGTAAATGGTCGCTTTTTTTCTTGCCAGACATTGAAATTGTAAATATATTTTCTTTGTTCAAAATATGTTCTAAGCTTTTTTAAGCTCGTCTACCTTTCATAAAAAGTCGTATAATAATGATCTATTTTAACGTGGATTTCAGAATAATATTTATTAATTTTTCTGACAGTCAAAGATTTCACTGCATAAAATAATGTCACTTTTACTCTTGTTACGTATATAGTTTTTTATATCTTTCTGTGAGAGAAACCCAATTTCTACGCTTATGATCTCCAGTCCGGCGAACCAAAATCAGATATTAATTTCCCGATTGTCAGCTGTCGCAACAACACGTGTCACCTCCTCAACATGTTGGTGTATGGTGTATATTAAGCTATCGAATCTGGAATCTAGGGCCTTAGGTCTGGCAGGGTTTGGGCTGTGGAATCCAAAGAGGAAAATTAGGGCCACAAGAACACAACGCAAAGCACAAGCTGCTATGCTCGAGCTTCTCATTTGTGAATGAGGATTAATTTCTACTCCGGGTATGGCATTGTTCGAATCAATGGCCACGCAGATATGGACTTGTAAGTGGGGAGTTCACGATCGAATTACATCAATAACAGGGACGAATTTCTCTATAATAATATTAGTAAACTTATATGAGAAATACTAGTCTTGTATACAGAATGTATGAATGGAGAGTTTTCACATAACGTCAAAGTAGATAGCTTCAACGTTAATATTCTGGACACGTGAACATTATTCTGTACATCAAAAAATATTTTCACATATCGTACACGTTATTTTACATGAAAATGGAAGGCGAATCAGAAAGTCATATTTTGATTGCTGAATTATAGAAATAATAGAAAATTTAGTTTAAATAAGAAAACTAAAGTTTCCATTATGTATAAATTATTAATTATTACTTAAAATAATAAATTTCATTTTTTAAAAAAACATTTTTTTTTACTTTAAATACTTAAAATTGAAAAGACAACGAAAGCAGAAATGATTGTAAACCCTTGTTCAATAATGAACACGGATTTTAACACCAATATTTAATAAAACTGAAGACAGAGCAACATTTAACACATCAATAAAAAGGGGCGGATTTAGGCATGGGCTTTATGGGCTGCAGCTCATGGCCAGGCAGGTACAAAGAGCCCCCCGCTATTATTTATTCTGACTTGAGAATTTGTTGTTTCGTTTTTTTTAAGTAAGTACGGGAATTTTTTTTTAAATCCAAAGTGAAAAGCATTATTTTACTTATTATACAGAAATATATAAATAAATAAATAATACAGCTATGTTCATTTATTCATGAAATAAATATTGAAAATATTCGTAATTTTATGACAAAAATGTCTCCGTACGATAATCAAAATATTAAAATTATAACACGTTTACATATGTTTTATATGATAATCATTCTTTATTATGTGGCTATATATAGAGTGTTACATCGTCATTTGTTATTTGTTGTAGATGAAGAATTACTAACACAAATATGAAAGACAGAGTGTCCATACTTTTTTAAATACATAGCTTTTTTGGCTGTCCCCAAATTTTGCCGGTGTGTGTATATTAACAAATACACTCTAAGAAATACCGTGAAAATTGAATATAGTATAAATTTTAACTGTTACAAATTTGGTCAAAAAGTACACACTGCATTGGTTAAAAATTTAATACGCATTTTTTTGTAACATAATGTCACATTGTACTATCCCTACAACACCAGTGTGCATTTTAACCATGTAATGGTATGCGAGGGTGAAAATGAAGACAAGACCAGATTATTTATAGAAAGCATTTGAGGTAGAGTAAATTATGCCACTTACCGATGGGTCCTTCGTCTAAGAACACGCATTAACATGTCTTCGTATTTCACTTTAAATATTAGTTTGCACATCACTTTATACATACATAAATATACGTCCTCGTCCATTCATTACACTATGTATCTCACAAAAAAAATTGTACATAATACGTCGTGTCATGTTTATACATATTATAACGTTTATTTATTTGAGTGAAATATAAAAATAAGAGAAATAATATTAATTAAAATAATACGTTCATTAAACGATAAATAATTAGGATAAATATTATTAAGATAATAAAAATAACTAAAAATAATTATAAACACTGATTTGACTAAGAATATTATTAAATACTTAAACACTCAGATTATTTATTTAAACAATATTTATATCACTATATTTATTTATATAACTACATTTATGTTCACAACTTGTAGACTGTTTATTTATTTCACCAACTATTCACTGCTCGTTGCTTCTTTATATCAGACTGTCCTCGCTGGCTCTGGCGACGGGTATATATAGCGCGATGTCCATCTCGAACTTTCCAACGCCACACTGACATTGAAAACAAAGGATCACTGCACCGGATGTAATTAAACTAGTCTAGACGTAAGGGTTTTTCCGCTGCCGGGGATTACGACATCGCTAGGGAATATTCTACCAGTGGCAGCGCTCGCATACTCTTAAGTCAGGGGGGCACGTTACAGTGCCCCCTCCTTAAGACTGTCCCAGAACAGTTCTTGATGACGAAATCTATATGTATTACCCTTGGTACATTTAGAAGTCTTGAAGAAGTGACAGTCGATGGCCCGCTGGAGTTCTTCTGTCTGTCCGTTAAGGCTAAAGCTGCAGATGAGAATTGCAATACCGGTATACCGGATGAGTATCTCCAACATGTTCCTAAAAATCTTCCAATCCAAACCATCTAGTCCACAGCCTAACTTCGGCACTGCTAGCTTCAAAATGTCATTCTCTAGCAGATGATCCTTCAAATCGCACAGTGAGTTCCATAGACTGTGATACGACGGCTTCTGATACGAGCGTGGTTTTGTGACCAGGTAGTAGATATACCGCTGATGTTCTGTATTGATATCCCTGTCGTAGCGTTTTCCCGGCGGATGTATCTTGGTTAGCCAGTTCTTGTAGTCGTCCAAACTTCGTCTTAAAGACTGAAGCTATGCCGCGTGATATCTTTAAGTCTTCTGATACGAAGTGGCCGAGGGATCAGGAACAGATGAAGATGTCGGTCCCAGTCTCTTTGGTGGTGGAGACTACCTTTGACAAGTATCGGTTGATCGTTCTGTTCATTCGTTCAACCATGCCAACGGACTGCGGATGTAATGTGGTTATCCTCGTTTTATTAATTCCTAATATCTTACAAATATTTTGGAAAACGGCAGATTCGAAATTTCTTCCCTGGTCGGAGTGAAGTTCATGTGGTACACCAAACCGGCATACACACTCTTTGACTAAGGTTTCGGCAATCGTGATAACTTCCTGGTTGGGTAATGGATGGGCTTCAACCCACTTGATGAAGTAGTCCATGACAACCAGGATGTATTTGTTTCCATCGTTACTTTCTGGATATGGTCCGGTTACGTCAATCGCAATGCGCTCAAATGGACTGCCAACGTTATATTGACGCATTGGAGCTCTTCGTCGTCTATGCGACCGTTGCTTCCAGCGCAAACCACACATTTCTTGCGCCAGTCTTTAACATCGTCCTTGCAGTTAATCCAGTAAAATCTCTGGCGCAATTTTTCTAAAGTCTTGTGGACTCCAAAATGGCCTGCTCCACATCCGTCATGGATCTCTTTTAACACGTCTAGTATTCTATTCTTAGGAATAACCAACTGAGTTCTCTTCTCAGTTCCATTGGCATTTTCCACCACGCACTTTAACAGGCCATCTTCAATCATCATAGTGTCCCATTGCGCCCAGTATGATTTTACACTCTGTGAGTGTGGTGCAACGTCTTCCCATATTGGTTTGTTCTCTTTTGCTTTCCATTCCAATAAAAAAAAGTCGGGTCATTTTCTTTGTCCTTGTGTAGTCCATATGGCTGTCAACTATCGTCGACTACTGTTATTCTGGCGACGGTGGAATGTTTCTCTTCAAGTCGACTACAATGTTTGCAGTCATCTTGGCAAGGCCTGCTGGACAATGCATCGGCATTACGATAGCTGGTACCTGTCCTGTTTTCGATTTTGAAATCGTATTCCTGTACGAATGTAATTAAACTAGTCTAAACGCGTAAGGGTTTTTCCGCCGCCGGGGATTACGTCATCGCTTGGGAATATTCTACTAGTGGCGGCGCTTGCATACTCTTAAGTCAGGGGCGCACGTTACACTATGTATACAACCACGCGACTTTAAACGTGTTTCAATAGGCACCAAGTACAAACAAACACTGATTACTAGGATAATGGACTAGCACATAAAACACAGCACAGTGTTCTTCAATAACAATTAAATGTTTATTATGCCAACTTTAGTGTGATTTAACATTGATATGGTATAAATATTTATTATAATAATATACAATTTATTTTTTTAGGGACACACAAAATACTAAATATTATTTACAATAGGCAAAATTTTACAAATTTAAGTGTTAATATCTACACTCATATGTATTTTTCACCACTTACCAAATGGGTGTAACACGACTAACATTTCTTAGAGTCTGTGATATAGCGATACTCATTGATTATTATGTATAAAAGTATTAAATATGAAAAAGTTAGCAAGGGACTGGGAATATATGATGCTAATAGCAATATGGTGTTATTTATAATATTAGAGGCAAATAGTTATATTGATTGTAAGAAGGTAAGAATTAAGGTATTATTTATGAGTGAGGAAAGGAAATGATAGTTTTGTTGGAGGTTATGTAAACGAAGCAGCAGAGGCAGCAGAAGCAGCACCTTTCCGGTAATATCCTTGTCAGATTTCCTCCACGCTTGCCGTCTGCCGTCTCCATCTCGTCCTGAGTTTAAATCACGCCGCTAAATTAAATATGGATTTTTCCATAATCGATATATTTTGCCAGTGATCTCATTTAATAAATATTATAAACGATATAACAGTATCGCTTGCTCATATCCGCTATGCTATGCTAACGGTGCACGGTTTGCAAACTCAAACGATTCATTAAATAATGCCCTACTCGTTTTATTAAAAGTCAAATGAATTAATTATCGCGTGTTACATTACATTTTTGAATATTCAAGTATTAATTAAAAAATTATGTGACATTCATTTTTATCCGTGATGCAGCAATACTTGTAATTGGTTTTTCAAATTTTGTATGTCGTTTGCAAAAAAAAAATTCTTTCTTGAAATATAATAATGATTTCTTCAAATTAATTTTAAATCCGTAATGCTATAAATTAAGATTAGGGTTGGCCTAATTTATATTGTTTCTTTTAAAACATTTTTAATTTTTTTTAATTAAACTAAATTTAATTAATACATTACCCTTACGTATAACAAATTTATTTATTTATGCAGGATAATCCATATATAAATGGTTAATTAAACAAAGCCGAGGTCACACGACTGGTGTACTAGACGAATACACCAATGTTGGTAGGTATACTTGGTAAGTGTAGAAGCTCATGTAAGCCATTAACAATGAAAGGCGCTGATACGACTTGTACAATTTTTTAAAAAATACGCCAGCAAATTGATACAACATTGGCGGGAGTGCACTATGAGTTTTGACCATTATGGATAGCGGTCGTCCTTAAAAAATCGTAGCTTGTGCTGCCTTTGTGGTAATGAGTGGATGTTATTTATTATTTGTTCTCATATAAATCGAGAAACTTAAACATTACTTCATTTGACCACTCAATTTTAATTTTTAATCATTTAAACAATAATTAAACAGAAAAATATTTTTATTACACAACTTTTTCCATCCGCTTATTGATACAGAATGAACAGGAGCGAAGCAAAGCCCAATATGTATATGTACAACTCGTGTAAGCGCAACCACAAAGTATAGACAATATTAAAGTTTTAAATTTAATTTAAGTTTTGATATTAATTTCTTAAAATTCCTTAATATAACTTGTTTTAATATTAATATTAAAACGCAATAATAATAATTTGAATCATGACTTTTTTTCAGCCATGCTTAAGACACATATCCTGTCATAAATAGTAAAACGGAGATTATCGCGCAAAATTTGAGGTTAACATTATCATGATGTCAGTACGCAACCCAGTGTATGAAATCTCGGTTAAGATGAGAATTCTTCGATGAGAGAACTCTCATCAGTTTGATTTGGCTTGGCTGTGCAGTGAGTGGTGGGCGAGTTAATTTATTCCGTGTGCCGGTATAGCTGAGGTTGGCTGGCAGTGCGGGTGCCCTTGCCCTGTGCTGTGCCCTGTGTCGTGCTCACTGCTCAGTGAGGCATCCAGTAAGAGGGACGGAATCTGCACCCGGAAAGAACAACAGTGGCTGAGGCCAAAGCAACCGGAAAACACGGCCGACAGACCGGAAACGACAACAAATGAAGTGCGCTACCATATTCACATTCAAGCTGCCAGTTTTGTATTCAAAACACTGGTTTTTTGTTTTGAAATATTATCAATTTATTTTGGCCGGATCGCAACTTGACAGCTGGTTGTGCGACGAATTTAGGATGGGATATTGTGCACAGATACACTCACAATACACTCACATTTACCGGTTGCCACATAAATTCTACTGAATAACTGAAGTAACAATTACAAATTTCAAATGTTTTAAATGAAACTTAACTTTCGTTATTTTTTTATGAATTTCAATATCAATCACGGCTTGTTGTATTTGATGTAACAGAGGATATTTAATTTTTTAAGACCTAAAAAGCAAATACAGACACCGTTATTCTAATCACCTTTTTATACCACCAATTATTTTCTTTATTGTAATCGGGTTTACTTTTTTAAAAACATATTTTCTTTATTGTAATCTCCCATCCCGAGTAAAAATTATACTCGACCGCGCTGCGGCCGCAACACGGTCGCACCACTTTTGGCCTTGTTACGCACAAAGTACAGCTGCACCGGGGCCATTTGGCAAACAATCACGGCTGCACGCCTTGTTACCTGCACAATAATTAAAAATAACCTATCAAACAACGCTTCCGAAAAGAATAACACTGACGGCTCAGATGTGTCTCGAAGGATGACGTTTGGGCAACAGATCCAAAAGGGCGTCTTGCAAAAACATCTAGTGGAGGAAATCGAAACTAACATTCCCCAGGGGTATCAAATTTTACCTAAATTCAATATATTCGGCCCATAAGCCAAGTAATTAATTATAATTTTTAATAATTGTGTCGTTGAAACCCAAATTATAGTAAATATACTTATAACATTAATATTATTATTTCCAGGAATCATAAATAAAAACTAAGGTAAAAGCACCCGTAATTGACATAATGACATAACACTAATAATTGACACTTTGAATTTAAATGACAATAAAATAAACAAATTTGCCTATTTTTAATATTGCTTTTACTGTTAATATACTTGTATAAAAATCCGTGTTGAAAATATGTAACATCCATTAATGCGAAAACCATCACATTGTACAAAAATAGACTTTCATTGAACAGTGGGATTTTTTTGTATATAACTGTTCAATTGTTGTGTAAATCCTTAAGAAGATATGCTGTAATAAATCGTTAATATATCTTTTTACAAATTTTACTATTGACGGATTTAATAGTAAGTGACCTTATTATATAAAATATTAGTGATTTTAGGTCATGTTTCAATATTATGTGGGGTATCAAATAGCGATACATATTTTTGGCATTTTTTTATTAGTTGACAATATTAACATCTACTGATGATTAGTTTTGTTATTTTTATAGCTATATTACTTCCTAAGATGTCAAAGAATACGAGAAATTGCTTCTATTTTTGCTAAACATTAAACCATATCTTGAAACAACAATATTAATTACACATTTTTATTTCTTAAAATGTCAACCACCGGTGCTTTTGGCTCGACTTTATCTTTTTCCTTTCAAGTCACTGCAGCTTACTTTTTATTTTCAATAATGTTTTTATATTTTGGGATTGATTGAAAAATCAACGATTTTGGAAAAGTTCAATCAACAAGTCGATTTCGTAACGAGAGTTCCTCGTTTTCGTTTCTGTAAGTCTGTCATCTCAATAACGTCAATAAAAATTATAGTGTGACGTAATAAAATCTTGAAAATATATTTTACAATTATTACTGTCACTTTTATTTGTTATGGTTATAGGCACCATGTTTTGTTTATTTAGTATTACCACAACATAAAATTCTCGTTCTTCACATAAAATATTTTTGAAATTTTTGTTTTAATTATTAAGTTAAATTGACGTAAATTATGACCAAAAAAAAAGAAACCAAACGCAATTACTAATTGTAATTAAAAACATATCCCTAATGTATTGTGGTCTATAAATTAACCAATTTAACTTTAATATCTTCACTTTTTACTTTATTTTTGTTTTACTTTTTGAAAAATTTTACTATTTTGATGTGAACAATATTCGAATGGAAAAACTTGTAAACTTCTAAAGTAGGATCTTCATATAAAATTAATTGTGGCGTAAAAAATAAAGAAAAGCTCAAGTGAAACATAAGAACCCGAGAGTATATATCTGGAATGATGCCACTATGCCGTAAAGCACCGAAAATAAAGATTTCATTACAAACCTTCAAGCTTTTTTGTTGTTATTTTATATTTATGATGATTATTTCCTTCTTTACAAGCTTATACAATTGGTTCAATCAATACTTCTTCTTACACAGGTAGTCATACAATGAAGATATAGAAGTAAATTTATTATATTTAAAAAAATACATAGATATTTCATCACGTCTTATTACCCATTACTGGATGTGCCATTCTGCTTTTTATACGCAGATTTTTATTATAAGCCGTTGCCACACGGGCTATATATAAATTTGTTAACATAACTCTTGTGGTCAATAATTGAAAATATGCATGTATAATAAGCAATTTAATGAAATAATTCATAAACAAAACTACGTACAAGTTTTGATTACCACTGGTTCACTGGTAGCCTATTTTTTACTGTCATACCAACGCATGGAGTCTGGCATGGCATCATAAATTTAAACAAGTGTTGTTTTTGTTTGGTTTACTTGTTTCGTTATTTTCTTCATTCACATATATGAAAATGGGGTCCGTATTTCAAAATGGCGATAGCTGAAGGTGTGAATGTAATGAGAATATGGAATAGAGTATATATGCAAGGTAGATATAGAGATGAGGAAATAGTATTAAAAACTCGATTATTTAAAAAACCAATAAAGTCTATTTTAATATAAATGACCTATGATCTCATTTGTTACTACGGTCAAGAACCCAATTCGCTTAAATAAATGGCAGTTATTTAAGCATTCTGCATTTTATTCAATTTCGCTCAATATTTTATTTGGTTTTGTTCAGTATTTTATGTTCAGCACAAAATAATAATTGTTCAGAAAAAAAAAAATTTGTTCAGTATTTAGTCATATTCGTTCAGTACATAAACATTTTTGTTCAATATCTTTCCATATTTGTTCAGTTTGTTCAATAAAAAATATTTTTTGTTCATTTTCGTTTATTTTGACTTCTTCGCTTGCAAATTTTCAAAAACATTTTAATGCAATGGTAACCTAACGTACAGAACGCAATTTGACGAAACTTGGGTGGTTACATTCATTTTATAGGATGTATATATATCATCTAACCCTACTCCGAAAAATTCTAAAATCACCATAAATATTATATTAGGCTGTATTTGTGAAAAATGTGACGTTTTCGCTTGCAAATGCTCAAAAAATACTCAATTCAATTTATAGGATGTACATCATTCTGTGGCCCCATTACACAGTACGTTTAAAAAGGATGCAAACTTTAATTATAATTTAACATTTATCATAAACAAAATTTTCAATATTTTTTTCTTACTAATAGATTAAGTTTCAATTTATATAACCAAAAGTGAAATTTTTGATTTACGTGAAATATGCTATTATAAATTTTATTGCGTCGCAACTACACTGGCCGGCACGAATAACATGTCATTTTTTTTTTAGATAATTGTTGTTATCTCTATCTTATTTTAGACAATTAAGAATTATCTTTAATTAGGAAACAAAGGATTAATTAGCATTATTAAAAGATAGTTTTAGATATCTAACTACATAACGTTGCCTTCTTCCATCTTGAAGTATGCGACCATTTTCTTGCCTTCTCTCGATTTCGACTCGAGTCTCAAATTTCTCGAATTTATAATTAGCAGTGGATATAATAAACGAGTATACTGATTAAAACATTATTTTACTGGTATTTAAATAGTATCTAAGTAAAAAAATACTTAATAATATCATGGCTTATTACCCGTTGCTGAGTGTGTTAATCTGGTTTGTACGCAAATATTAGTAATGATGATAATATATTTGTATAGTGCGGGCACTAGTGCATAACTAGTTTTCCATTTATATAATCAGTGCGCACTAGTTGAGTTTTACGTGTTTCACTTATACTTTTCGAGTAAACTAAATTCTTACTGAGTGCGCACATTCTTGTACTTGTGAGATCATTAGTTCTTGCCAGTACAGTCTGCCAAATTAATATATTGTAAGTTGTAAAAAGAGTCTACTATGTACAATGGATGTAAAAAAATAAGTTTGTTAATAATAGAAGAATTATTTTAAACTTATGTTTGTAAATGTATAAAAGTAAACAGTTGCGGTTGTACATAACCTCCCTATTTGACAGTGACATCTAACAAACTTAAATTGGAGTTTTGTAACATGTTTCATTTATAATGCACAACGCAAGTGTTGTAACAACAACTAGTGCCGGGTATGACGTCATTAGCTATATTAAGTGAAAAATTAAATATATAAATGGAAAACGCTAATAGTTAGCACAGCATTAATAATGATAAAACGAACACTAACTTCCTTGTCTGAACGGGATTCAAACCCTAGAATGGAATGTTTGTATTGCGAAGCGACTATGCTATCTTATCAGAAAAATTACTATGTTGATTTTCATTTTGTAATAATGATTAAACAATCAATAGTAATGTGTATGTTTGTGATAGTATTGGTGTTGTTCCCTTTCACTTAATAACATTTCCGATGAGACGATTTTTCTAAAGTGTGCTGACTTTACAATTCCCTCAGACTCTCACTATATAATCCCCTTGGTTCCGAATCTCTCTGTTGTCCCGTTTCCGTTACCGTACGAGGACGAGTATTTGCAGTGGCGTTACCGGAAAACTACTTGAGCTCCTCCCGCTGCCTTAGGTACGGAGGTAAAAATCACATATCAAAATTTTGATAAATAAGTAAGTTTTATTTTTAAGATCCCTAGAATCTGATTTTATTAATGTGTGTGGTGTGTATATCTGCGTAGATTCTGTAGACACTCGCAACTTAACAAGTAATCTGAAACATTTGAAACCTTACAATCCAACTTTTTTACTAAAATGGGAAGAACCCATTATATTTTCGGTAGTGCCTCGCTGCCGGCAACGGCGCCCGATTACGCTGCCAGCAAAAGATTTTTAGGTTTCACCGCTCTGATTCTATTATTTATTTGCCACAAGTTTTTTTTTATTAAAATTCAATAAAGAAATGGTATATTTTTTTAAATATATCTGACAATAATAACCTAACCTAACGCACAAAACTTGACTCGAGTTTTCTAAGCGTGACTTTTGTGCGTTAGGATAGGTTATTGTTGTTATTTTTAGAGAAATATATTAGCTAAGTTCTGATCTCGACTTCAGTTATGACGTTTTTGACGACAGAAATGGTATATTTTTCTAAATATAACAACAATAACCTTACCTAACGCACAAAACTTGGCCCAAGTTTTCCACGCGTGACTTTTGTGCGTTAGGTTAGGTTACTGTTGTTATTTTTAGAGAAATATACAAGCTAAGTAAGCTGTACGGTGTCTTATAAAAGACCTAGACTACTAACCAGACTGTAAAACATCGGCTGCTAGCTGAATTGATATTCTGTAGTAAGAAATGTTTACATGGATATTTTATTTTAAGGTTATATAAACCGCCGGCAGTGTCTTTTGCTTTACCGAAATAGACACCGGCAGCCATTAATCTATTTGTCGGTAGCCGTTACCGGCAGCGAAGGCAGTGTCTATATTTTCAATTCTCAACGAAAATACTGCTTCTACACCGGTCTGTTCTGCGCCTCTCATCAGCCATTTGTAATTCCTTCCCACCTTAATATCTTTTAAGATTTTCTTCTTCCTCTTCCTCTTCATACATGTGTTTTCCCTTCATTTATAATTTTCTAAATATAATCCGTAGTTAAAATATGTTCAATTCAGTTAATATAATTAACAAATAAACGTCATTATTAAAGAATATATTAATCTAAATTAATGACAGTAGAGTTTTGAGTAGAAAATATTGGTTATATTAGAGTAAACACATATCTAAATGAATATATGTATTCATTGTATTTACTCCAATATAACCAATATTTTCTACTCAAAACTCTACTGTCATTAATTTAGATTAATATATACATTGACAATGACGTTTATTTGTTAATTATATTAACTAAATATATATTTATTTATAGTTGTCATGTATGAAGTTAAGACTGGACCTGCGGATATTTTAACTTGTAAATATATCCCCTTTCCCTTTATACCAATTTTAGATGTTAATGAAGTCTTTTCCTCGTTAGAACAATAGCATATTATAATTATTATATTTCGACTTGTACAAGTACAAATTTTAGGTTCTGCGCATTCAAGGTCAGTCTCAACTTAAAGCGCGGTAGCTATGCCAATAATGTTAAATGTTTATACATAAAATAAAATTTAAATGGCAGAAAGTCATGTGCTGGTCACATAAAATTTAGCCATTATATAATTCTTACACAATTATGTATATTATTTTAATAATACAACAAGAATTCCTTGTTTCTATTATTTTTTGTGCGCCACTGGTTATTTGTATTCCTGGTCCCGATTTGGCTTGGGTTCCGGAACGGCACGAGCCGGAGCTGAAGCCGGAGACCGGAGAAAGGGGTCCGGGATGAACCGAATCTCTAGTCTGTTGTCGTTTGCGGTTGGGTGAGCTGGATTCGAACCAGGTTGGGGAAGATAGAAAAGTAAACTTCGGAATATGCACCGAATATAGCGCATATCGTTGCACTTCAGTGTAATTGAGCTCAATGTGAATTTCAAATGCGAAAGATGAAATAGCCAATTTCTGGTTAGATTTAGTACATTCGAAAGAATTTTAAATTAAAATTGATTTAGAATTCATGAAGTAATAAACTTAATCATTTGTTGCTGGAAATGTTAAAATTGGTTATATGCAAAAAGCAGATATGTAACTTTTTCAAATACTTCATGAGATAAAATTAATGTTTGTCAGCTTATAAAAAAATCAGATTTTCAAATTTCTTTCCATAAATTTTGACATTGATACAAGCAGGAATTGAAATACAATTAGTAATAATAAATACTTTACACTTTGTTGCTATATTTTTTTTAAACGAGAAAAATAACATCTGATTAGTGATTTAGGTGTTGAATTTAATTATCTACAACTTTTATTTTTGTCTAAAATTAATTGGGAAGTTTCTCTGAAGAAAAACATGACTGGGAGATTGTAGAAAACGCGTATTGCGTACTTTTTCCGAGACATATCAGACAGACTGTTTAGTTAAAAAAGTTATAGTTTTGGGGTTGTATGTCTGGAAGGGTGGTGGGAAAGCTACATTTTCTAAATGGCACTGATAACGATGATAAATATAAAGATATACTTTAAGATGTTTTTTACCATCGATTCCTTTATGCCAGTATATTGAAGGGAGCTACGTTTTTCAGCGGGACGGTGCCCCGTGTCATACTGCAAAAACTGTTAAAATCTGGCTTGAAATTTATAATATTCCTACTCTAAACTGTATTTCAAGTAGTCCGGATTTGTCGCCAATTGAGTCATTTTGGCATAAAATGAAAAAGGAACTGCGTAAGAATCCGCCCGCACAGTAAACGAATTAAAAGTAAAATTGCAACAAGTATGGCATAATATTAAACTTGACTAGTGTGCAAAGTTAGTTGATGCAATGCCTAATAGAATTAAAACGCGTAGCGTGGTTATTCGCATATTGCAGCGCAGTTTCCAAGTGACTCGCATGCCACCCGCAACCAAAAATGTGTGACTTGCGAAGAAAACATTTGTTATTAAACTTGAGTTCTAAATCAGTCAGATATTGATGCTGAAGACGAAGTTTACTTTATTCCTTAATGATGAAGAAATTTAAATCACCAAATAAAGCACTCTGTTCTCCTTCATCGCCTCTATCAACTTTTCTTCTGCCATAAGTATTAAAAAAGGACAATAGAAAATGAATAACTGCACAAGACAATCTGACGCGTGCAGCACGAGACGCGTGTAGCACGAAACTGTGGCTCAGCTCAACTACAACGCCACGCGATTATGAGTAGACGCGAGTCGTGCCACGTCGCGTCATGTTTCCAATTTGCGCAGTTATATTTAATCCTACAGGTTACAAAAACACGTGCTGCGTTGCGGCACGACACACGCGCTTTACGCGTCTCAATTTGCGCCTAGCCTTATAGTCAATAAAGGAGGCGGAACCTAATATTAAAATAGTGGCTGAATTAGTCTGGCTCTATTTTTTTATTTTTAATTTAAGCTGAAATTGTATATTTTATGATATTATTTTTGTAGGAATAAAATATCTATTGAGTTTTTTGTAATATATGAAATGCCATTAAGGTATAATATTATGATGGCCGAACTAATATGATTTTGGCCTCGTAGGTAACGGAATTACTAATGTAATGTGTTTGGAATAATTGTATTTACATGCGATGCTAATTTTTACGAACAAGTTCATTAATATATTAGACAAATAATAATTGAATAACATTGTAAAACTTAAAATATTTCCAGTTTATGATATTGAAAATTCAGTGTATGGCACACTAAGTAGGATTTCAGAAGGAATACGGGGCATAAATGAAGCATCTGTTAAAAATAAGATAATTAATAGTAAGCGACATTTAATGTATTTTTAAACAAAAATTGACATGATTTTGTTTAAATTTACAACTCTGTAGCGTTACAGAAAATTACAGAGTAGTGCATAAATTCGATTTATTGTATAATATCATTACTAAAGTAACATTTAAAAAATATATTACATAAAAATATTGGATTGAAATTTACATGTGTACTCCAATATCACAACTGAAATTTAAATAAATTAAAAACAGAAAATTTAATTGAAGGGTCGAGTGGAAGAAGGAAGTAATTTATATTATTTAAAATATTGGACTATATGTATAGATATTGGTTGCAAGTGAGTGGTAATATCATGAATAGCGAAGTTACGAGTAGCTAATGGAGGTAAGTGCATTTTCACGAGTATCCTGTAAGTGAAGCAAATACTGCTTTATTTACTTCTACTTGTAGTTACCCCCTTAATCCGTAAAAATCAGTAATATTTGTTGCAATTATCTCTTTTATCCATTAATATAAGTCACTATTTTTGCTCAATATAAACATAACCTATAAAATTTACTGCCATACGAATATCAGCACACCACATGGCTGATTAACAATATACTCGTACATGTCATGTAAACGTATAAATTTTCACATCCAGTAGTGCCAACCATTGGTAAAAAAATGAACAATAATTACTTTAAATAAATTAAAAATGCATTAAAAACATTAAGATCGACTTTAAAATAATTGCAGATTTAATTAAAATGTACTTTTCTCAGAGCTGAGCAATACTCCAGTACTTTTACTCTAAGAACCAGGTAGAGTACAAGTATAGTATTCTGCACTTTTACTCGAATACATTAAAAAAAATGTACTTTTACTCCTACTTGCGACTTTTTTTGCTCAATTTCCTACTCTGCACTCCGAAATCGTACTGAGTATTTTCCATGTACTCTGAGTACGCAAAATACTCTGAGTACGCAAAATACTCCGAGTACGCAAAATACTCTGAGTACGCAATATAGTCTGAGTACGCATAATACTCTGACTACGGAATGTATTCCGAGTATTTGAAGTAATCTGTGTATTCAACGTACTCTGAGTACAAAAGTATTATGCATGTTTTTATAATCCGTCTACAACGGGCATGTTTAGACAAGCATTATTTCAGTGTATCCGGATACGAAGTATTTTTTCATATTTGTTCTATGTAATTTGTTCAGTACAAAAAATAGAAAACCATAACCCAACCTAACACGCTAAACTCGCGTCTACAAAACACGATTTTGAAAATCGACAAAAACTCAAAAATGAAGGCTGGTGCCGCGACGTCGATGGGCGCCGATATCTTCCGACACCCGTTGAAGTTGATTCCCGATAAGTGGTTTTGAGAATTGATGAAAAATTAAAAACGACGACTGACATCGCGATGTCGACATAAATGAATACTGAACAATCAAGATTAACACTGAACATTTAATTTTATTACTGAACATTTATACTGAACAAGTATTATTTTGCTGAAAATTCACTACTAATACTGAGCATTTATTAAAAATACTGAATATAAAATACTGAACAAATAAATTATTCCCATATTTTTAAAATAAAATATAGAAAAAATATATCATCACGGTACACATTGGTGGATGTGCCAATCTGCTTTTTACACAGATTTCGGTAATGATAATGACATATTTATACCGTACGGGCGATTACCAGGTGTCACCTCACGGGCACTCATTGCTGGCGTGAATAGTGTGCCACTGAGGTTAATTTTGTGCCATTTAAAATTCGAAATATTTAGCGTCGATCGGGATCAAACTAAAAATCTTCATAAATAATAAATCTAATTACTTTTAAATATACTTTGCTAATTCTATATGTAACTCTACACGCAAGAATTAGAAAAAAAATTATGATGTCATAAGTACTCGATACTCGAACAGTATAAAAAAGTACTCTATACTCGGAGTAAGTATAATTCTTTGTACTTGACAAAAGTACGTTGGAGTACTTTGCTTTCCTTGTACTTGTATTCTGTAATTGAATACTTTCGTCTGGTACTTTGCCCATCTCTGTCTTTACTTATAATATGAAAAAAAAAATTATTTATTTTCTTGCTTTTCCTAAACATAAACATCACTCGGCTACTACTGCAGTTTTTATTTTTTTATTTTATTTTGTAATGTTTTGATGACATCCCTGGTCTGTATAAATATTTTTATTATACTATTTCTCTGGCGTGTATAGATATATACAAATATGCATTTGTGTGCGAAAATGTTAACCTCATGCCACTGTAAAATAAAAATATGTTTATAGGTATAAAATTCATAACTAACCCTTTTATAAATTTTTATCACGATTTGAACGTCACATTTCACATCTTGATTCAAATAATTTACCTACATACCGCTGAGCTTTATTGTAGTAGTAACATACCGGTAATAGTAATGGTTATTGTTCCGGCCGGCAACGTTCTTCATTCTTACCAGAGCCACGAGTAGCTGTAGCTGTAGCGCACTTGGTTATTCCGCTCTTTGTACCGTATACCCTATCGTTACTGGAACTGGAATGGATGATTTATGTTGAGAGGAACTACACTATATGTTTATCTGCATACATATTCTACACCTAAATTATTTGAGAGAAGATGCATTCGAATTTACGACGACTTTGACAACAATGAAAAGAAAGAGGACTGTTTTATTATTCATTACAGTCAAGCGGTGGGTTATTTGTCTAAATAAACAAAGATTAAACCTGAACATAAACTATTGAAATAATAGTAAAAAATATTGTACGTGGCTAGGGCACGTTAATTTGTAGCTAATATGAAATGTAGGTATACGCTAAAGCGTCATCACCGATTGTATAATAACAAACAAAAAATCAGTACCGAAAGTGATATTTTATTTGAAGTTCTTGACAAGTCAGAGATACTCTAATACAATAGATATTTTAATCACTCTAACATTATTTTACAACTGACAAACTAAAAAAACCCGAAAATAGTTTATTTATTTATTTTAGTTTCCATGTAATACTGAACATTACTTAAACATTGTTAAAATTATTTAGAATTTTTCATGAGATACAAAGATATTTAACAAATAATTTTGAGCTGACTAATTTTTAATTAATAACTGTTCTGTTCTTTGTTTTTCTAAACTTAATAAGTAAAGAGATATCGCTAATTATTGAAAACACTATATTTATAAAAAAAGTAGATAGAGGTTATATAATATTTTAATATTGAGACATATAGCGTTTTCCATTTATATAATTAGTGCGATTTTTTTTGCACCGAGTGCATAAATATTTGTCCATATTTATGTAATCATTGCGCAGTAGCTGAATTTTGTGTGTTTTATTTATACTTTTTGTGTTCAAAAAAACAAAGTTTGCTAAAAGTATCGCCATTAGTAAGAAGTGTCTTGCTTCAAACATTCAAAAATGATAAGTGTTGTTGATTTTGCTCAATCTACTGTGATTTTTAAATAATTCTTTATTCAAATAAATGTGTTATTGGCGCCGTCTTGAAGTGCTTTTCCAATTGCGACACGCACATTGAACAAGAAATCATTGCAGATTACGATACATAGAATCCTTGTATACGAGGGGCATTCAAATATAAACGAGCCTTTTACTTCTGAGGGCCTAGTAAGTGTGTCGGAGGTAGGCGAACCATCGGAAAAGGTAGGGGGGGATCCGCTCCAGATGACTCAAGGCCCAGCTGACCGCCCGACCGATTTCGTTAGCTGTCCTCACAATGAGCCAAAGAGAGGTTCATCCGTCAATTGCGCAACTCATAATTATAAAGTTTTTAACGAAGGAAGGCGTTAAACCAGACGAAATTCGGAACCGACTGCGTGCACAGTTCTGGGAGAATACACTTTCATGGCCACGAGTGCAAGCCTGGTGTGCAGAGTTCAAAGAAGGGCGTGAAAAAGTAGAAAATGTGAGTCACCGAAGACGCCAAAACTCGCTTGTCAGCCAGGAAGGTGATGTCAACTGTGTTTTGGGATTCTCAAGGAGTTTTACTCGTTAATTTTCTTCACGATCTTCGCACAATAAACGCTGCCTACTACTGTGACCTTCTTGACCAGTTAAGAGCTGCAAATCGGTCAAAAAGGCGCCGTCAGCCCATCCGAGACGTCCTGCTCCTGCATGACAATGCAGGACCCCACACTGCAGTCCTAACAATCCAAAAATTAGCTGAAATGCACTGGACTACACTTGACCACCCTCCCTACAGTCCTGAGCTTTCACCATGCGATTTTCACATGTTTGGACCTCTCAAGGAAGCACTTGGAGGAGAGCGTGAACGGTCAAGAAGTTGAACAGTTTTTGCGCAATTTGTTGGATACCCGCCCGAAGTCATTCTTCGAAAATTACCTGTTCGGTGGGAAAAATGCATAACTAAGGAGAGGAACTATATAGAAAAATAATTATAAAGTGTGATTTCTGCCTAAATGTAAAATAAATTTTCTTTTGCAAAAGGCTCGTTTATATTTGAATGACCCTCGTATTAAGTCACGGAGAAAAATAACTTGTTTGGTCCAACTAAAATAATTTACTTGCATTACTTTTTGCTACGGATACAAATTTAATTGGTGCTACACATCAATTTTAAAATGTACGTATTACGTACAACATAATTAAATTTGCAGAAGTAACAATAAAATACAGCTGCATAATTTTTTGCTACAGTCGCCTATTAATTTTGTTCACAAAACAAATACTTTAATGGTTAGCAAGAATTTATTACTTGCAATGGCAACATATCGGTTTTTGAAACAAAAAAAAAATACATTGTAACTACTTATTTTTGTCACCACAACATTTTTTTGTTGTTACGAATAGAGTTTATTGATGCGCACTGCGTTTTGCGCATATTCTAATCTGATTCGGCGCATGGCATTGCGCATTGAACAAGAACGTGCGTGTTTGAGCTTCTCATGTTATCTTGTTGTGAAGCTTTGGGTCTGGGGCATGCCATATTTATTAATTGTTATTTTGTTTAGTGCATAGTGCCTCACTCCAGAGATACTGAAAGAATTAATTCCAGCCATTGGATCTAGAATAAAACTCATAATTTAAAAGTATTAAAATTATTCAACATCATCTGCATCATCGAGTTACATATTCGAAAATGTTCCAGATGCAGAAATTAATTTAACAAAGTATATAATTAAATAAGTGTAACTAAAACTGTATTTTTTTAGAAAATATATTTTTTGTGAAATAATGAATATATATTTTATTATTCATACTACCAGCTACAAAATATTTAGTTGAAACAGCAATTTAATTAAATAAATGCAGCAAAACTGTTTTGCTAAGATTACTAATGCTAATGCTTTACTTATAATATATGATCCGAATAGTAGGTGGTGCAAGTAAGAATTGTTTCCTTTTACTCATTTACTTTTGCTATGAAAACTAAATGACTATTACTTAAAAACAATGTTATGACGACAAAAAAATTTGCTGTTGCTATTAAAATTTTATAAGCAATAAAACATTTTTTTTCCGTGAGGAACGTATGGCACATTATTTCCATAACATCCTTATAATCAGTGCGCACTAACTTAGTGTTACGCACCATTTCTTGCACTTACTACGATCGTCAGTTCTTGCCAGTGCAATCTGCCAAATTCATATATTTTGAGTTATACAAAGTGTCTGTGTAAGAACAATGGATGTAAAAAGTTTGTTGATAAATAGAAGAATTATTGGAAATATACGTTTGTCAGTAACAGCTAAGAAACTTGCACGGGATTTTTTTAACATGTTTAATTTAAAATGCACCACGCATGTGCCGGGTATGACGACATTAGCTGCACTAAGTGCAAAACTAAATACATAAATAGAAAACGCTAATTAATAATAAAATTTAAAAAAATCCCTAACTTAAAATTAAGTGAAAATAAAATCTAAATACGTATTTTGAGAACAAATATTCTTATCTTCAGTTTTACTTTAAAGGCTAAAGATAAATTAGAATTACTCGACATGTCATCCATGCCAGAGGTTTTAACCCAGTATACAGTGTGTTATTTAAATAAGTGTACAACGTTTAACCGATTGTAAGACTAACCACATACTCGTAGATAGTAAGTCTTACAATAATTTTTGTTTTACATGTTTTCTATAAGAACTAGAGACCCTTAAAATTGACCAATTACGCCATGGTATAACATTTTGTAAGAAAATAAAAATCAATATGTTCCCTGGAAAAAAAATTTAATTGTCAAAATTGATCGTGAAACGCTTTTTTGCATTGGCGTACAATTTATATTCGGTATATTGAATATAAAAACGTCAATTAACTTATTTGAAGAGGTATAGAAACCCGATTAAATGGACAAAGTTGGGCGATATATTATACGACAAATTTAACGATGAAAAATTCTAAACGAGTGAACATCAAATATTCGACTTATTCAGCAAAATATTTTTTTTAAATGGAATTCCATATTTAAAGTAGTACCATTTAAAATATTATTTTATCTGAATATAAAAGTTCATTATCGCTATGCATCTAAAATTAAAAACAAAAGAGTTATTTCATATTGAAATTTAAGTATTATATTTCTTATTTTAATACAAATATGACATTGTTGCTATAGAAACAACAAAAACTAACATTTAACAAAGAAAAATTTATATTTTGTTTATTTATTTACATTATTGAGAGATGCTGTCAACTAAATAAAAAGGGCATATATTTGTCATCAAAGAAATAGTCAACATTTTTACCAATTTTTTTAAGTTTTACTCATACAAACCAAACATTTTTATTAGCAATTATTTATTTGTTTGATCAGTGTTAGTTAATAATTAATTTCGTTATTTGTTTTTATTATTAAATTTATTGGTTAAAAACAATGATTTTCTGACCCAGCTTATTACCTATATGTGCACGGGCCAATCTACAGTTGTTTTGAGATTTTGGTATTACCTTTGGAACCGATTTTCACGCGTCACCTCACGGGCATATAAAGTTACCGTGGAGTGTATACACAGTTCATTTTCGTGCTATTTCAAAATTGGAAGTAATTTTCAAGTTTTATGTCGGTCAACTTTGAACCGAGACCGTATGAAATACCTACAACCGGTTACTTAGCATACTCAGCAATGCGACTCCCTTTAAATTTAATTAATTTTATCTGAACAAATATGGCGTGTTATACTTTGAAATTATTTGGTTCAGAATTTCTGTTCCATAAATAAATATAACGAACTAGTCTAGTTGGTTATAATTTTTAGTTATTTTTCTCCAGCAAATATATTTCCGCGCTGTTTGAAACTCTTTAAAATTTATTTTTAATAGTCTGTTTAAAAGTTTCTACGTTAATTACAAATTGGAAGATAAAGAAAAAAAAAATTGAAATCAATTTCTGCGGTTCTAATATATCTTCCGGAAGATTCCTAATGAGAGAACTCGACTAACTACCAAAGAAGTCAGCGAAAACAGGAAAATTAAAAAGTCCAATGTTTGCAATTTCATACTTCACATATGATAGGTTTTATCAATTTATGGAATTTGTGATTGTAACAACTCCAGATAAAATCTAAACTACCTCCGACAAAGTTACAAAGTGCTATTTTTCTACAAATAGATAGATGTCACGTCGGTACATTTGGATTTTTAATTTAATTTCTGCTCAGACTTAGCGACACTAGCGTTTCAAAAGGGCTAGGATTCAATGAGTACAAAAATATATTTGTGTACAATAAAAAGTTGCATTAAAAAAATTACTAAGGTATACAAAAGTTATTCAATAAAATACAAGCGAACAAAATATAGATGATAAAAACAATAAAAAAATTGCCAGTACAAAAAGATTAATTTGAAAAATATCGTACGTACAATATAGAAAAATTCATACAAAAATTAATAATTAACCTTACCCAAATAACCCTTTTTTGTTGTACTAATTTTTTTTATGTAAATCGTATTTTTTGTACGTTTCAATTTTATTGTCAAAATCAACCATTTTTGTACTAATAATTTGTTTTTGTACAAATCCATATTTTTATTGTACAGAACATCCTGATATTGTATTGTACACAATAGTGTATATGTGCATCAATCATGTACCTTAATTTATCTGTATGTGAATACTTGTACGCGCGATTGATAATTAATTTTAAAATTTCACTCCATTTCAATATAGACTTCGTACGAGCTGGTATTCTTTTGGTAGGTTTTATGGAGTCTCATGGCCGCGTATCTGAGTGTCTGCTCGCGAATTTGGACAACCGGGTTTGATCTTGACCGACGCCAAATATTTCGAATTTTAAATGGCACAAAATTTACTCCTGTGGTGCACTTTCCACGCCAGCAATGAGTGCCCGTGAGGTGACGCCTGGTAAACGTCCACACGGTACAAATAAGTTTTCATCATTACTGAAATCTGTCTACATAGCAGATTGGCACACCCAGCAATGGGTAATATGCCCTGATGATATATTTATTTATTTTACTTATACGTTTAAGAAAGATATATCATATGAAAAACGGTACGAGGTGTCATTTTCTGATAAACAAGCCATTTTAAATTTCATTAATAAAAAAAATACTTGAAAGACATCCTGTCTTTTCACATGGTAGCAGTGCTCGTATGGGCGAGTAAATGCTAAACTCGACGTGATCAAGCGAGTAAATAAATACCAAAGCGCTGAGTAACCTTACATTACTTACGGTTTATATTTTTCAAACAGTGGTTTCATCACCTGGAAAATAGATCTAATAATAATTCACTGTGTTCTTAATACCCTGTAGATCTATAAAGTATATTTCCGCAACTATAAATAATTGCTCATCAAAAATCTGTAATGCACAAAAAATATAGTAGATAAGAAGATGAATTTGTTAACATAGATATCTTGTTTAGCTAACTAAGCACTAAATTTTGACTATACATAGTACTACTATATAATTTTGTACGCATTTTATAATGTATCAGTAGTCGGTAAATGTCGGATCCAGTACCTGACTAAAATAGTCAGTCTGACTATAAGACATTTTTGCCATGTAAACGTATCGGAACTAAAATGTAGTTACCAATTTTCTTAAGTACAAATTGCTATTTTCTTTATTATTAATTTTCTGCTGATATAAATAGGTTGTAAAATCTACTAACAATTTCATCGCCAGTATATCATCGTTCATTTTTTAAATGGAATAATATATGAATTTCTATATTTTCTGAAAGTAATTTAAATTAGCTTTCAGTGATGGTAAACACTTGCATTTTCATCAAAAATAAATCTATTATTAATTTTTCAAAATTATAAATACACTATTAGTTAGATATTTGAACCTTCTTTGTTTTAGGATATATTTTGACGGTTACGAATAATTATTCGAAATAGAATTCAGAATTTTCCTTGCTTCCTTCAGTAGAAAGTAGTATTTAAGTTTGCCCGCAACTTTGTAATTTAAAATATCGATCTAAAATTAATAATAATAATACTTAAAAAAAACCAAAGTAATAGTATCGTGGCTAGGCAGTGGGATATCTTTGTTTTTATTAAAGAAACATTCTTGATTTATTAATCCGAATACGTAGCAACTTTTCCTTACTCCAGATAATTGCCCTAAACTTGTCTTTCCCAATCTGTTCCTTTCCTTTCATTAGATTTTCTCAAAGATCCAACCACAGATCCTTGAGTTTGAAGAAACTCCTTGCGACAGGTATCACTAAAACTAAATTTTCCATGTTCTTATCCTTCGTGATCAAAAATCAGTTCCAGTTCTCGCAGACGAAGTCTGGTGCTAATGCTATTCGCTATTGACACTTGCTTTGCTAATCAGATTAATGCATTAAGATATTTCAAAGCCGAGGTATGTTTATCGATACAGTGCGTGGAGTTGGTAACTTCTGAAAACGAGACACGCCTAAATAAAGATGGTCAGATAAGTGTTTCGAGAGCATACTAAACAGAATGTACGAGATGATGCCAGTCAAAATATACCAAAAACGTAAAAATTTTAGAGCTTCGAAATTATAATGTGATTATCCGCGATTTATTTATTCTTTTGTATGTGAAGCTTGATATAGAGTTATGGCCGGTTGTAACAATATTTAACTTGGCATTAAAGAAATATTAAAATTAACATTTATATAGTTATTTATGCAACAAGAGTGTAACCAAAGTTTTATGACATGAGGTCAAGTATTTCGTGACGAGGCTTGCCGAGAAAAATTTGAATTCGGACCTTCCGAACCACAACCAGCCACTCATCGTAACACACAACATAATAACAATACATATTGTCAACCAGCATAGTGCTGAGGCAACGATGTTGTTTCGCAATTTACTTACTTAAATAAGAGTTAAATATTCTGAGATTTTTTCTGTAAACAAATTTACGATTTTTATTAAGTGAATATATGTATATAGAAATTTGAACAATATATATTTTTGTCAGCGATTAGTAACAACTAGGTCACAAATAATATAAAATGTACATTTCTATATTTTTGTTGAAAATCCACGGATTTATACTACAGCTCAAATGACAGTTAATGATTGATAATAATTAAAATAAAATTTATAGATTTAACAAATTTAATTTATTATTATATTTAATTAGGTTATTACGAATAACACTGATATAATTCTTTTACATAAAAAATGTAAACCAGAGCTGGACAGTACTCGAGTAAAAGTACTCGAAATTTGTACTTGTGTACTTAAAGTATTCGAATACAAGTACTCATGAGTACTTTTTAAATCTACAGTTACTTGTTACTCATTACTCGTTCGAACTTTTGTACTCGTTACTCATTACTCAAAAATTTACTTTGTCTTTAATTTTAGTTGAATTTTTCTGATACACCTGGAAAAAATTAGGTATGCAACCCGACGAATAAATAATTTTTCGTAATGCATCACACAGCACTTAATATTCAGATCAAAATTATTTTCTTTTGCTACAATCATTATTTCGCCCAAGCAAAATGCTTTATTTGGTATTAATTTGATGATTTTAAAAGGGTCTTTATAATTTTGTTTTCATTTAATATTTTATAATTATATTCTCATTATATTTAACAAATGTAGAATATACATTTTTTGTCCTATTAGCTAATAGGAGTACTATAAAATGTTGTTTAATACTAGTATAGTATGAGATTATTTTTCTTTCAGAATTATTTAATATTTATTTTACTTTCAGCTTCCAAAAAAAAAAATTTAAGTACATTTTGTGAAAATATAAATATAACCTCTAAGTTCCATTGAGAAAATTACTTAATAATTTTTATTACAAAATACTTGTTGTTTTCCAATGAGTAATTGATATGAAGACTTATTAGTACTCGTGCGCACGAGTTGAAGTACTCGAACAAAGTTACTCATGAGTAGAATCAAACAGTACTCGTATGCGAGTACTCATGAGTACTTTTTCTTAGTACTCTGTCCAGTTCTGAGTATAATCAGTATATAAACTTGAAAATGGTTTCACTTTCTTATTCCATAAATAAATATATGTATGTATTAATTTTTAAACTAGTGCTTATTATTACAGACTTAAAAATATTTTAGTTTAGTTCTAATGTATGAATAGAAATCGCTAAGTTCCCCAATCAGAATTCCTTTCAAGTAATAAAATTTCTTGATGGCTAAAAAACTTTAATACATTCTTTTGTGGATGGAGTTTTTCATGAAGAACTTAAAACAACAATGTTGTTATCACAAGAATAGTAAAACAGTATTTGAAATGAGAATAGACTAGAAATTGTTTGTAGAGATTGAAACGTGTGACGAGGCCACAGTGATGAGATTGCCAAGACGTTCAGTGCATAAATGAAATCATATTATTGAAAGTTTATTGAGTAAACGTGAGTCTGCAAATATGATAAATATGGAAAAATATATGCCAATTATCAAAGTAGTTCAACTACAAGAAGTATGCAAAGACACGTATTTCACATCGTAATTACATTCAAATACAGGATGAGCCATAAAACAGTTCCACATTTCAAATCTTTATTGTACAGAAACAGGAATAGAAACAAGCACCCTTTCGCCCTATCGCATCCCAGCTGGACGTTGTAACACAGGATGTGCCTGTAATCTATTCCATGTAAATTACGTCATTGTCTACGCGTAACAATGATATAGTTTATGGCACAAAAAATTGTATATTGCATATGTCCATTTATTCTTATTTTTTTTTTGCTTAAATTAGGACAAACTATTAAAATTTGTTGTTTAAATGCTTCAGAATATAATTTAATTTTGTTAAAATTCTCGTTTCCTCATATGTCTCCCATTTTTGTTTATTTATTATCAATGACTCGGATTGATAAAGTATGAAATCATTTTCGTATCATGAAACCCTAATGAGCATGTGTAATATATACAAAGTTTATATTGTTTATATTCTCTATGCATTGTCTATATTTGATATTATATTTTATATTGTTTACGTATGTATGTAAACAATAATATATTACGCGTAGACGCACATCCCTTGTGATGAGCGACAGCAACACGCGGCGTCGCTCATTTTTAAGTTTAATTGTAAACGGTTATCGCTCAGTCTTGAATGATGTCCAAAATGTGTCCTGGCAAAAAATATATTAGAGGATTATTAATGTCAGGGGTACAGGCAAGATGTACACTATGGAATGATTAAAATCTAAAGTATAAAAAGAAATTCAAACGGTATAAAGATCATATTTTTCATATATGGAAAGAACTTGATTTAAATTACGACTTCTTGTCTTTTATTTGTTTTGTTCCTGAAAATTAATTTCATTAATCTAAATTTTTTTTATTAATAAAATCATTGGAATTGACCTAAACATCATCGTAAATGGAATAAAACTAACGCGTCAACGCTTTACAAATATATAAACAACACCGCTCATCGCTTACAGCTTGCCGCTCGCCGCTCGCCGCTGAACGCGGCCTTAGAGACGTTTATTGTACAGAAACAGTAAGGTAGCATACACATTGACCAGCGGAACGCGGTGAGCGATGTGCAGTGAAAAAAATATTTTCAACAATAGCTTTTACACGATAGTCATTAAATAAGCGGTGAGCGATAGCGTTACGTAGCGTCGCTCATCTTTAATTTAACTTGAATTTCAAGCTATATCACTAAGACTTGAATGGTTAGTAAACGCATTAAGATGCCCAAAATGTGTTCTGTCCAGAAAGATATTCGAGAATTATTAATATCAGAGGTACAGATATGACCTACACAATAGAATGTTCAAAATCCGAAATATAAAAAAGTAGTCCTGAGTATCAAGTGATATTTCTTAAATATGACACAAATTTATGAACTTCTTGTCTTTTATTTCTCTTGTTCTTGAAAATGAATTTCTATAATCTAAGCCCTGAGGTACAGCAAATTTCATTATAACACAAGAGAGTATATAATTTACTTAGTTTTTTTTCAGTGTTTTCTAAATAATACTTTGTGGTGGACGGTCGTCAATAGCGATGCACTCTTCAAGACGATTTCTAAATGTTCACATAACTCATTCGGTAATTTCTGGGGAAATAACGTCTAAGATTTTAAGATCGGTGTGTATACCTTTGATGTTAGATAGCTTTCAGGGCGCAGGGTATAATTTTAAGCGACTTCACTGCACAGGGAAATCAGCTACGCCAGAAAGATTTCTTGCAAAACTTGCATGAATCTCCGCTCCGTGTGAACTGTTGCTGCATTCTGCTGTAAATAGGCTTCGACTCCGACTAAGAACTACAGTAGATAGTCTAACAGATGACCTCGGGCAATGACCAATTATTGGTCATTCTTACAACATGGAGATCCATATTGGTTTTGTGAGAAATGTTTACATGTGCAGTTATGTCGCCTAGCGTTACTTATTCTTGGTTATTTTTTATATATAATTTTTTTCTCTAGTTATTAATTTGACCAAAATTGCACTGCTTATTTTAAAGGAAACACTCTTGTGTTGCAATATTTTTTTGTATCTAAATGTGGGACTTCTTTTTGGCCATCCAGTTTTATAATAATATGTATTTATAAAAAAAAAACATGATGGTAAAAATAATTTTCTATAGAAATAGTTGAATGAGTAAAGTGTGCTCTTATTTTTCCAATTTATACATTTTTCTTATTCAACTATTCATTAAATTATTCTAATTGCCCACGTAAATCAAATTTAAAGCCAAATAATCTCCCATGGAACTTGAAATTCAATTATTGTAGAGCACAGCGACAGAAGGAGCTATTTTTAACACAAATATTCAATAACCTGGGATCTATTTACGTTGTCATGTAGAATCCACTAGAAAAATAATAAGATGCAGCCACTTTGCGAATTACTGGAACTTGTTCTCTGTTTAAACACAATATGACGGTACATTTTTCGTTTCATTTTATGACATGTAAACTCTAAATTTAAATACTCCAAACGATATATTTCTCTTTAAAATAAAACAGTTATATTAAAATTCATAAAACTTCAAATTAAGAACCACAAGTATTTTCTTTCCTATATTTGAAATTAAAATAGCAACCTCAATCTGATAAAACATCCAATGAAATCTATCTCAACAAAATGAGGTTAAGAAAAAGAACAGAAACAAATAAGCGCAGTCAGATCAATTGAACTAAAAGTGATCTCGGAAGTTAGTAGATGAAACGATCAACGTGCAAGTAAGTAGTTTTTTCTCTCCAGAAATATACAAATAGAAAATTTCGAAAGGTCAGATTCGTTGAATTTTACTGTAAATTCTAGTATTTCGCAAAAAGCATGCATTTTGTTATTTTTCTATTAAGCTGGATGTATAGACTAACCCTAGATTAGTTATTTTTTAGCGTTTTTCATATAACTACGACAGCGTTTTTTACCTGTGAGACATCTTTAGCGGGTCCACAATTGCACGGAGAAATAATATACCTAGAGTACCAGATGAAGCTGTAAATCAAATGTTCAAAAAACAATAATTTCCCTCTTTATTTTTCCTTCTTAAGTTAAAATATAATTAAATTTCCACACTTTACAATTGTTTTTAAAGGTTTATTTTCTAAGGGGTCCGCTATCTCAATTGTTAATACAATGGGATCCGCGGTTTAGAAGAGCTCTACGGTACAAACAAGGCCGTAATTACATACAAACGCAAGAGACCTAAGATGGGACCTAAAAAGTTGAGGCCCACTAAAAGTGATTTAAATTAAAACGATTATTCTAGCCCTTCATGTAAACGATAGAACTAATTATAAACTTACTGTTTTTATGAGCTTCTTATCTAGGTAGCTCATGGATTATGACAAAAAAATAAACAATTGGTTTGTTGACTGTCAATTAGAATTAAATTTGTATTTGAAATGAATATCCATACTTAAAAATAAATTAGAGTAGTAAACTAAGACAAAACACAAGAAGGTAAACTATTTTACTTTTAACTGACTGTCACAAATAACGTAATTGTTTATTTTTTGTATACTAGTTTATTTTTAGTATACTGTTCTGCCATGGATTACGACCAAAAAGTATACTTGAATTAAAATCGGACATTAATACTTTTTAACCTTGGTGATGCCTAAAATAAAAATATTACTTTTCATTTAAAATAAATATTAATAATAAAATAGTTATTGTCTAAATTTATTCCCAGTAGTCTACAAATCATTTATGAATAAATACAATATCGGGTGGCTATTAAAAAACGAATCCTGTTTGAAACTTCATAACTCCGGAGTACATTGAGATATCGATTTTAAAGTTTTGTCGAATTATCTTAAAATTTCTTCTAATAATGGCACCTTACGAAAGTAAATCTGATTTAGAGATCATTGCTACTTGTGGCCATGAAAAAAAATTGGCGTGGCAAAAAAATTAAGAATTTGCAGGAAAGAGATGGTCATTTTCTAGAATAAATCATGCTATTAGGCGATTGATAGAAACTAAATCGATTTTTTGAAAATTCTGAATTTTCGTTATTTACAACTAACATCCCATTCCCAGATCTTCAATCCAGTTTCTATCAATCGTTTAATAACATGATTTATGCTAGAAAGTGACCATCTCTTTCCTTGAACTTCTTTCGTGCCAATTTATTTCAAAGTTATTGCAAGTTGATATAAGTTGCAATAACCTCTAAGTAAGATTTACTTAAGTGAGGTGTAATTTTTTAAATAAATTTATAAATAGGTACACATACTTCATAAATAGGAGTCCATACTTCCGTTAATCTATTTTCATAAACTGAGTTTAACCTATAAAATTCACATAACATACAACATGCCTACAGCCGTAGAACCTTTGACGCGATAATTGTACAATGTTTGAGATGAGTAGAATGTAATCAGCTAGCTACTGGCTACGTGTCACATTACGTACTACTACTTGTCGCGGCGAGTGACAAACAGCAAAGGAACTTGTTACTGACTCATTGCAGTGATTTCCATGTAGCCAGGGACTGCCCATATTGTGAAAGGGGTAAACATAATATATTTCGAACCAAAGAGATATTCTATGCTTTCTATTCAGTACAATTTTAAATACTTAGTCACAATTAAATTTTAAATTACACTTGTGGATAAAGATATAAATGTACTTACGTTTATCACTCAAATAACTATGGAGAAGGCAAAACCAAAAAATGGACACTTACCTGAAAAAAGAGAAAAACAATTAGTTACACATTATTTATTTTTTTAAAAAAATTAGTTGCCGAGGCAAAAATTCAACTATCAAATGTCTTATTAAGGACAATTAATAGGGGAATAATGGTAAAGATTAATAATTACCAATTAGCATACGGTTTAGTTACAATATTTTTTTCACACTCATTAAAAAAAGTTTTTTTCATTAAAATAAATTCATAAAATATTTTTTACACAATAAACGCGTGAAAAAAGTGCACTGTAAAGTTTATTTAATAGATTTTTGTGTAAAATTTTGAAACTAAATAAATTATCTAAATAAAATCTTACCAATATTTTCAAAATAACAATAAATGTAATACAAAATAAGAAAAAAAATACATTTCGAATTAAAATAAAACTCAATAACCCATACATTATTGAAAAGAGAAAAAAATATCGATTTTTTTCAGAATAAAATTAGATATGGATTCCTTATATGTATATATAAGTTTGGATTATATCTCGCAAATTTACGGATATAATTTTTTTCATATTACAGTGATTAAATAATAAAAATATCTATCTTTTATGTTTGAAACCTTTTTCTCGATTATCTATTAATAGTTTAGAATTTATTTGAAAAAGAAAACAAAAACCATCGAAATTCAGTTTTTCTTCATTATTTAGTAGCCTATGAGAATGTTTAGAAAAACGAAAGCATACCTATCTGAGATGGCCTCCGACATTGTATCTCTTATAGGTTTTGACATCCCAATGGCGGCAGTTTTAAATGGGACACCGTATAATAGTTATAACTAGTTTAATAAAATTTGAAATTTCTATATGATGCTTTGATAGTGGCACCATGTTTTAATTTCTCACCTTTAGAGCATTGTAACAAAAATTTAAATACAAATTTCGAAAATCCTTTATCATTTCACGTTTTTTTATTGTTTGTTTTGTTATTTACATATATTGTTATATTTTGATTGTGAAAATCATCACAGTGAGTGCATTTTTAAAAACCTCGATTTTTATATAAATTGTAGTGGCTAAAAGCAAAGCTTGTATTTGTTGAAAACAGTTTCCAATAATTGTAATTATGCATTAAAGAGCGTAGTTTGAACATATATAGTTCATTAGCAAGTTAAACAAATATTTCCACTTATTTAAAAAATAAAAATTAATAAATTTGAAAAATATCATAATACGACGATTGCAATAGGATTCTTGAGAAAAAGACACATGGTCGATATATTTTAGAATTTTAATTTAAATAAGTTCAAAATAATTCCCTTCGACAATAATACACCTAATTCATCATTTTTCCCGTCCGCTTTTTACAAGCTCCCAGTAAATCTTTCTTTCGAATGCTTTCAAACTAATTTCTGAGAAACGTAAAACTTTTAGATTATTGTAGCGTGCGCGCTGTCGACGCCACTGAGCGAAACGTAACTAGACTTGTCGGAGGCGTAATTATTGCGCGTGCAGCTGAATAAACAGATAGGGAGCTAAATATAATTAATCACGCTCGCCTGATTATTTTATATTCGATGTTTTTATCGCTTCGAAGGTTTTCAAAAGTTCAAGATTAATGAGAGCAGGTATATAAAGCGGGAAACAGCTCTGCGAGAGTTAGTTGAAATCATACAATTGAGTGGTGTGAAATAAATAGTGATATAAATAAGTAGCCTACTTTAGTCAACAGTTATTCTACAAGTTACTCTACCAGATAGTCTACAAGTTAATCTCCAAGTATGTCCACAGGTATAGTCTACAAGTTAGTCGATAACGGGTTTACATGCTTAGTGAAATAAATAGTTAGTGATATAAATAATCCAATAGTGTTTAATAATATTCATGGTCTTTAATTAATTTTTATATTGGTTTCTTCATAGTGTTCGTTATTTTTATTAACTTTTTCTATTTCGGTGTTTTTATAGGTATATAAAAGCACTGTAAACTCGTCGTAAGCGCATTGTTTAATAGAATGTATTAATGTATACAATCAGACAAAATTCACAACACACAATATATAAACTGTCAAAATGTGAAGTTTTAATTGTTTATCGGGAAGCGCTACCAACATAACTGACAAAAAAACATCGAGTCATATTTTTGACAAGTCGTATTTTTTTGAAATCTCATTCTAAAATTACCTCTATAGAAAAAAATAATATAAAAACATGCTTCATAAGGCTTGTTAAAGCAATCGTCGTTTGTAAAACTCGCCTCGTGGCTCGTTTGACAAACTTGGACTCGTACGTTAACAGATTGCCTTATGATACTTGTTTTTTAATATATTATTATTATTATTATATTAAATAATAATATTTCTCTGATTTTTACACTTCGCCCAAATAAATACACATTACATTATAAATCATGATTAGGTACTAAATGCTTTCTAGTTAATTCCAAATTTTCGATCACAATGATACTTTATAAAATTGATTAACTAAGTTCTAAATAACTTATGTTTCGCAACTTACTTTCAAAAGACAGATAAACAACTATTTAAAACAAGAGTGCAAATTTTGTTTCCCACGGCTTACCAGATTTTATTATTCTCAATAATCTAGCGTTCCAAAACTCACGTTACTTAAAAAACCTGTAGGTAACTTCTAACTAATTTGACTTTCGCATCTCATCAAAAGATTAAAAACTGTTTAAAATGAGAGTGCAATTTTGTTTTCCACGGCCTACCTGATTTTCTTTTTCAATAATTCTAACGTTCTACTACTCAAGATATTGAAAAAATAATAATTAACTAAGCTCTAACTAACTTAACTTTCTCAACGTAATTTCAAATGTAAGATAAAATAATTAAAGTGCAAATTTTGTTTTCCACGGCCTATTTGATTTTCTTGTTCTATTCTTTTTATTTATTTACAGAACCAAATAATGACTACAAATTAGAAAAATATATTTGTAAAAGTAATACATGTATATGAAAATATTCGTCCGAAAGTTGAACAGTTTATTTTGGAAATAAGACTCGTACTTATTTATTTGTAAGTGAAATTTGTTTGACTGTTCCACTTTAATTTGTCGCAGTGAAATTGTCAAACATTAAATCAATTTGAATTTTCCAATACAAAACAATGTTTGAAAACCAAAAACTAGCACTTCATCGGAGTAGTAAAAAACTAAACAATATTTACACAATTGAATTTATTGGCGCAGTCAGCTTTCATCGGTTGAGTCGCAATGGAATTTATCTGTAATAACCATAGGTTTGCTCCGTATTCGTTGCTACAATAGTTCCGATTTGTAACATAAATCTTTAGCTGAATTTCAAGTGTATATCTGTTTGCGCGATTATCTACAGAATTGTATTATGAGACGGGACTCCGTATTCACATTCGCTGTTTCACGTCGGAACAGATTTTTCTTCTATTAAAATAGATTATGTGATGTGTTACGGCTATCGACATACAATTTATGTTTCTATTTTCGATTATTTATCTCATTTTAAAATGGCGTCTCATAGAATGAAATGAATAATAATTTATACATATAAAATATTTGTTATTTAGTAAAACGTCCTTTCTCATAATATTAAACTCCACAATAATATAATTTTGAAAGAACCACTCTTCAAATTCTTGTTTATAAAGCAAATTATGGAATACATATTTTTTTTTTAAAATTACATTTCAACAAGTCTGAAGTTTTGTTTGAAGTTTATGCTTTTCTTAAGAAAAAGCCAACTTTAATATTCTTTTTCTATTCATATTAGTATTAATAAAAATAATATTTCTTTCTTTACAACTTTTACTTGAAAACTTTTTCAATATTTTTATCAAAGAATTTGGAAAATCGATTGTATTATTTAAAAATTGTACTCTCAATATTTTAGTTTTATTTTTTATGTAGTTCAATGATATTTTTGATGTACTTGATACAGCGTGAACACTAAAAACCGTGACATAGGCGTTTAACAAATATTATCTCTCCCGGAAAATATTATGTATTTCTTTATAGACAAAAATTTAGAGAATAAAATTCAGAATTTTTGGATGCTAAAATTTTTAAATTTACGCATTTAATGCCCAAGTAAACTAAATTTAAAGACGTGGTAACAATGAATATAATTTGCGAATATTTCAAAAAATGAATGTCATATAAACTGTCAAATTAAGTAACACGTGAAAAATAAGTATCTCACAGTTTGTCAACGCTCATTTCTTTAAATTACATTTACGCGCATCAAAAGTGAAAATTTAAAAAAATTAACACCTAGAAATTTAGAAGTTTTCTAAATATGTATTTTTAAATCACTACATAACGTTTTACGGTTTCTAGTGTTTACCTGTATATATGTAATATAAATGCTAATAATTCTTAAATTTTTTTTGTTTAGTCTTTCTTTTAGGATACCCAATGTGATCTTTGTTCTTATATGATTCCATTACCAGTCACTACCCTGAATACCCTGTATATTAGGGTGTTCATTCAAAAAATCACAAACGATAGTGAATAAATTAAATGGAACACGTGCCATTTAGTGAAACACACGAGACGAGATCGAGACGAGAAATATAATATATTGATCTCGTCGTCCCGTTTTCGGATCTGTAATCTCGATCTCGCACATTTTTTTGTGCCTCTTCTCGTTCTCGAGAGAGTCTCGTTATAAAAACAAGCGCTTGCGCACTGCGCATATACGTAACAGTTTACCTACAAGAAGCACCAGTTATACCGTCGTCCGTGTATTTTATACAGTGGTAGAAATTTAACCACAATAAAACGAAGAAACATTAAATTCTGCTCACCAAATTATTTACGGCCACCATAAAATGTGATTACATAGTTACTAAATATTCTAATTTGCCTCTAAAATAACTAATTTATCACCATATTGTGATCACCAAACTTTTTCAATACGAACATCTATTAAAGCATTCCTGTCATCAGTAAAACTAATTAAACACTACAAAATTCTTGAAAGTAAAAATACATTTTATCATCAAAAATATAGCACCATTTAAGTATGATTTAGTCATCAAGATATTGATACACGGGGAGCCCGTCGTCAATCAATTACTCCACTTCGCATAGTGTTGACTTAATATAACATATTGTAATGTTTATTTATATGGGTGAAGTGTAAAAATCAACAGAATATTATTAATTAAAATAATACGTTTATTAATCGATAAATAATTAGGATAAATATTAAAAAGATAATAAAAATAACTAATACTATGATTAAATAATTATAAACACTAATTTAAGGCTAAGAATATTATTAAATGCTTAAACACTAAGACTATTTATTTCAACACTATTTATATCACAACATTTATTTATATAACTACATTTATTTACGTTCACAACTCGTGTTTATGTACCTATTATGTATGTATTGGGTTGGGTTGAAAAGCAGCCTCTGGCTGAACCCCCGCCTTTGATTAATATCAATAAAGTTTATTATTTATATCACCAACTGCATTGCTCGTTGCTTCTATATATCAGACTATCTTTTGCTGGCTTTGGCGACAGGTTTATATAGCGCGATGTCCTTTTCGAACTTTCTGACGCCACAGTGACATTGAATACAAAGGATTTAGGTCACCGTCTAGCTGTATGGGTTTTTCCGCCGTCGGGGATTACGTCACCGCTCGGAAATATTCTACCAGTAGCGGCGCTCGTATACTCTTAGGTCAAGGGCGCACATTACACTGACCCCTCCTTAAGAATGTTTCGTATCGGAACAGTTCTTGATTACGAAATCTACATGTATTACCCTTGGTATATTTAGAAGTCTTGAAGAAGTGACAGTCGATGTTCCGCTGGAGTTCTTCTTTCTGTCCGCTAAGGTTAAAGCTGCAGACGAGAATTTCAATACCGGTATAGCGGAAGAGGATTTTTAACATGTTCCTAACAATCTTCCAATCCAACCCATCTAGTCCACAGCCTAACATCGGTACTGCTAGCTTCAAAATGTCATTATCTAGCAAATGATCCTTCAAATCGCACAGTGAGTTCCATAGACTGTGATACGACGGCTTCTGATACGAGCGTGGTTTTGTGACCAGGTAGTAGATATACCGCTGATGTTCTGTATTGCTATCCCACAGTCGTAACATGGACCTTGGGTGGTCACTTCTTGTAGTCGTCCAAATTTCGTCTTAAAGACTGAAGCTCTGCCGCGTGACATCTTTAAGTCTTCTGATACGCAGTGGTCGAAGGACTAATCTGAAGATACGGTGAACAAATCTCGATGTCGTCACGCCATACCGCGCCTTGTGACCAAAGGAATAATTTTCGATGAAGTCTTCAAAGGTCGGCTCCTGAGCTATGATCCGGCGAACCGTTGCTCCACGATGTTCTTCATTGTTATCACCAGCGAAAGGGGCTAGCCGATTAAAGTGTACTAATCTCGGCTTCCCGGTAGGTGCTTTCCTAATTCTATGTATTACGTCGTTTATCATTTTAATTTCTTTGCAGCTTTGTTGATTGTAAAGCCACACTAAATCCCCAGGTTGGTATCTATCTTTTTCTATCATGATGTCATACTGGTCCTTCATTCGGGCGTCGGCAGCTTGAATGTTTGTGCGGACTTGTTCATGAATGTCGTCCATTCTTCTCCGTAAGTCCGTATCGTAATCTTCCCCGCAGGTTTACTGCCGTACAACAAGTCACATTGTAGGCGCAACTCACGCCCGAATAAGATGGCCGCAGGAGTTTGCCCTGTTGTTTCATTCACGGATGAACGATAAGCCATCAGGAACAGATGGAGATGACGGTCCCAGTCTCTTTGGTGGTTGGAGACTACCTTCGACAGTATCGGTTGATCGTTCTGTTAATTCGTTCAACCATGCCATCGGACTGCAGATGTAATGCGGTTGTTCTCGTTTTATTAATTCCTATGATCTTACTGATATTTTGAAAAACGACAGACTCGAAATTTCTACCGTGGTCGGAGTGAAATTCACGTGGTACCACAAATCGGCATCTACATTCGTTCACTAAAGTTTCAGCAACCGTAGTGGCTTCCTGGTTGGGTAATGGATAGGCTTCAACCCACTTGGTGAAGTAGTCCATAACAGCAACGTTGTATTTGTTTCCGTCGTCGCTTTCTGGAAATGGTCCGGCCACGGCAATCGCAATGCGCTCAAATGGACTGCCTACGTTGTATTGACGCATTGGAGCTCTTCATCATCTATGCGGACCGTTGCTTCCAGCGCAGACCACACATTTCTTGCACCAGTCTTTAGCATCTTCAGTCAAGTTAACCCAGTAAAACCGCTGGCGCAATCTTTCTAGGGTTTTGGTGACTCCAAGATGGCCTCCAGATCCGTCATGGATCTCTTTCAACACGTCTGGTATTCTACTCTTAGGAATAACCAACTGAGTTCTCTTCTCAGTTCCATTGGCATTTTCCACCACACGCTTTAACAGGCCATCCTCAATCACCATGGTGTCCCATTGCGCCAGTACACTCTGTGAGTATGGTGCAACGTCTTCCCATATTGGTTTGCTTTCTTCTGCTTTCCATTCCAAAAACATTTTCAAAGTCGGGTCATTTTCTTGGTCCTTGCGTAATCCATCGGGCTGCCAACTATCGTCGACTACTGTTATTCTGGCGATGGTGGAATGCTTCTCTTCCACTCGACTACAATGCTTACATTCCTCTTGGCATGGCCTTCTGGACAATGTGTCAGCATTACGATGGCTTTTACCTGTCCTGTGCTCGATTTTGAAATCGTATTCTTGTAGTCTCTCAAACCACCTGGCCACCTGACCTTCTGGATTCTTGAACTGTAGCAGCCACTTTAAAGCGGCATAGTCAGTTCGTATCAAAAATCTTCGTCCGTATAAGTATTTGTAGAAATGCTCCACGGATTTCAAGACTGCCAAAAGCTCTTTTCTGGTGACACAGTAATTCCTCTCCGGTTTTGACAAGGTCTTACTAAAGTAGGCAATAACCTTCTCTTGTCCGTTTTGTTTCTGGGAAAGGACGCCACCAATTCCAACATTGCTGGCATCTGTGTCTAGTATGAAGTCTCCTCAGGTAAAGGATAGCTTAGAACAGGTGCGCTTGTCAAGGAATGTTTTAGTTCTTTAAACGCAACTTTACAGTCCATTTCTCAGATAAATCTTCTTCCTTCTTCGGTAGGGCTTGTCAGTGGCTTAGCTATGTTGGCGAATCCAGGTACATATCGTTGATAGTAAGTACACAAACCAAAGAAGCTTCTAAGTTCGTGTTTGTCTCTAGGTACTGGCCAGTTCCTTACAGCCCTTATTTTCTCCGGGTCAACTGCAATACCCTTGCCAGAAGCCAGAAACCACGTGTCCCAAGTAATGAACTTATTTTTGGAACAGATGGCACTTCTTTGGACTGAGCTTCAAGTTAGCCTGTCTCAATCTTCGGAAAACCTCTTCCAAATTCTTCATGTGGTCCTCGAACGTGTTTCTACCATAATAATATCGTCGAGATAAACCAAACAGGTTTTCCAGGATAGCCCAGCCAATACGGTATCCATGAGTCGTTCAAATATTGCAGGGGCATTGCAGATCCCAAATGGCATTACAGTAAATTGCCAGAGTCCGTTCCCGATGGTGCAGGGTGTCTTCTCCTTGTCCTTTGCGTGCAAATCTACTTGCCAGTATCCGCTCTTTAGATCCAGGGTGGAGAAAATCTTTGATCCAGCCAAAGTGTCCAGTGTATCGTCTATTCCAGGTAGCGGGTAGCTATCCTTCTTCGTCATGTTGTTGAGTTGACGATAATCTATGCAAAATCATGTAGAGCCATCCTTCTTCTTCACTAACACCACTGGTGAAGCCGAAGGACTGCTTGAAGGTTCGATTACACTTTCAATATTCATTTCCTCAACAATTCTTTCAGCTTCCTCACGCTTCGCAAATGGCAGTCTTCTTGCTGGTTGGCGGATGGGTCTTGGGTCTCCGGTGTCTATTTTATGGTGAACTATATTAGTTCTCCCTTTGGTTATCTTGTCGAATTGGAACCATCTTGAAAATTTCCAATTAATTCTTTGCCTTCTGGTTGATTGAAGTGTCTAGAACTTTTTGAGATGTATTTCCCTTGGCCTTCACAGTTCGAATAATCGACGATACTGCCAAGAACTCTTCCACAATTGTTCCTTGTTTAAGAACCGGATAAAAATTTATGTTCATTATCCGAACTGGAATTACCTGGCTGGCCTTGACCAGTGATTTTCCGACAACTCCAGTGCCAGTTTTGGCATCATCATTCCTGGGCTCAAGCATAATAAAACTTCCCTCACAGAAACTACCATCTAAATGTGCCTCCAGGGTAGTTTCACATCGTTTTGGGAGGATTACGTTTTCGGCCATTAGTACGCGCACAGCCTTGTCGTCTCGTGGATTTAATACGAGTTATTCTTCATTGACCATCATTACTCCCTTCTTCAGATCAAGCTTAAAACCATGCTTTGCCATTACGTCCACACCGAGTATTAATTCATCTTCAACTTCAGCTACCAGCGCACCAAGTTTAAAGAAGTTTTTTCCAATAGTGATGGTGACATCTACTTCTCCTAATGCGGTAGCTTGTTCTCCCGTTGCTGTGCGTAATCTCCACTTAGTTGGTCGATGACACGTCTTGTCAGTTTTCTTTATCAAGTCGAGTCTAATTATAGTCTTTATCGCACCCGTATCCAGTAGCATTTTCAGTGGCCTTCCGTTAATAGAGCCATCCACGTAGATGCTATTGGCTTTTCCGCCTCCTTTTCTTCTGTTGTCGATTCCATCTTCTTTTGCATTTTTCTACAAAGTCTTTGCGGATGACCCATTTCACCACAATTCCAACACCGAAGTTTCTTTCTACCAGTAAACACTTCATTTACAATTTGTCGCATCGTCTCTTCCAGATCTTCAGTGTTTCCCTTTCTCTCAGCATCCATATTTCGCACTCGCGATTAATTTCGTGAAGCTTGTCTGGCAGCTTCATGTTCTAATGCATATGTAGCGACATCAAATTATCCTCGTCAATGTCGTCATCACTCCGTAGATGAATGATTGAGTAGCCAAGCACTCCAAAACACTGTCAGGAACTGTAGGATGTGCGAGATGAACCAAACGGGCTACGTCGGCTTCAAATTCTTGCAGGCTTTCTTTTAGACTCTGATACCGGTTCCTCATCTGCGTCTGCTATACCTGCTCCAAATGCGCATTGCCATATCACATATTCAATCGTTTGACTAATTGGTCGTAGCCCTCTTGTTCTTCTTCCTTCAGCGTTTGCAGGATGTCGATGACGATCAACGCTGAGGCCTTCTCCGCCGACGTCCAGTTATGTGCTTTCGCAGCCACTTCAAATTGTTTTAAATAGTTCGGCCACGAAGATTTTCCATCAAATTCCGATGTTTTTATATGCATTGTTGAGGTAGTATCTGGTTTTACTAATTTCCTTTCTTCCAATACACTTGCCTTTGCTATACCGGAATTTCAAATTGACAATGATGTAATTTTAGCGAATTTCTTCTAAATTCTACAGGTCTTCTTCGGTTTTTCTAAAAATTTCTTCTAATTTTTCTTCTAAACTTCTAGAATTTTCTTCTAATTTTTCTTTTAAACTTCTAGAATTTTCCTCTAATTTTTGTTCTAATGTTCTAGAATTTTCTTCTAATTTTTGTTCTAATGTTCTAGAACTTTCTTCTGCTTTTCTAGAACTTTCGACCTTTCCTGTTTTAATTCTTCTTTTAATGTTCTAGAATTTTTTTCTAATTCATTTTCTAATGTTCTACAATTTTCTGTCATTTCCTATTTTAATTTAGCAATCTCGGACGGGTCAAGTAAATAATCTTCAGGATTTTCATCATCATCGGTTAATGCCTGCCGTAGATTTCTTCGAGTCTGACTTCCTTCCTGTTGTTTCCAAATCCCGTTCTTCCAGTTCTCTCTTGAGATCATTTACTTTTAATTCACTTAATTTTAATTGTTTAGTCGCCATTTTATTTATTTTTATTTACACTGCACAGTGTATTAACAACCCCACACCTAACACCAATTGTAACGTTTATTTATATGGGTGAAGTGTAAAAATCAACAGAATATTATTAATTAAAATAATACGTTCATTAAACAATATATAATTAGGATAAATATTAAAAAGATAATAAAAATAACTAACACTATGATTAAATAATTATAAACACTAATTTAAGACTAAGAATATTATTAAATGCTTAAACACTAACAGTCGAATTCTCGAAAGGGTATTAGCTTAACACCAAAATGAGTGTTAGCTAACACCGCCTTACCACGGTATTAAAAATTAGCCTAACCCCAAATTCTCGAAACAAAAACGCGGGGGTTACGTTACATAATTATTTTCTTACTATTAGTTTTTACCAGAAAAAGAAACCACACAACATTTTTAAACAGAATAATAAATTGTTGGCACACGGAGAAGAATTAAACAAAAATGTAGCAACTATCGCATCACATATGGGCGATATTAAATGCCTTTTGTATCAAATTGTACAACATTTAAATAATATAAAATAAATATAACATATATAAGTATTTAAATTTGTTTTCAATTTAATTTTACATTTCTTTTCAAATGAATTAAATATTATTACGATGTATTCAATCCAGGGGGGATGACCGGGAGTAAATTAACTATCAATGAGTAAATAAGCGAAAAATATAGGTATGTAGGTAACAAATTTTATTCGTTAAAGCATCCATTCACTAACATTTCACGAATCTGTATACCGGTTATGTCATTCGTATTATTGTATATATGTTCCACCTCGTTAATTAAATTTATATGTACATCCGGTATACCAACTTTTCTCATTGTGCATATATTGTGCAAAGCACAACATGTTACATATATATTTTTAACACGAGTTGTGTCATACAATAGTGTACCATCAGAATTATCGAGATATTTAAATCTACTTTTAAGCACACCAAACGCTCTTTCAATAGTGTTTCGCGTTTTGATATGTGCCGTTTGGTATCTCTCTTCAGCTGGAGTAGAAGGTTCTCTAAAAGGAGTTACTGCAAGGTATCCACTATCTCCTAAAATATTTTTTTTTCAGTTTTTCTTTTCTATATTAACTTATTTAAAAATATATGTACCTAAAAGCCAACCTTCTCCATCCCAGTTCGATAAGTATTCTTTCAAATTACAATTTGTCCATATAAATGAGTCATAACTGTTACCTGGCCATTGGACTACCTCATTTGTAAAAATTAAATTACAGTCGCACACAGCCTGAATGTAAAGACTATGGTATCCCTTACGATTAACATAATTTTGAGGATCAATCTAAATATATGTAAGTTATTAATAATTGTAATTAAAAGTACCTACTGATAAATTTTGCAAAAAACTTACTCGAGGCGGCTTTATTCTAACATGAACGCAATCGATGCAACCAATAACATTTGGAAATTTCCCGATTCTGTAAAATCCTGTAACAATATTCAATTTAAATTAAACGCTATTTTTTCGTATCTAATGAGAGAAAGGTAGAACCATGACTAGAATCTGCAGAGCCGGTTTGAGGCAGATGCGAACGGTCCAGCCACACCAGAATCCACGCTTTGTAAACAATTCATATTTATTTTAATAAATTAATGTAGTTCAGTATTTTTGTATTCTTTATGTTAAGGCAGAAGTTATATCTTATAGCTCTTTAGTTTATAGAAAAAAAAGATTGATTACAACAATAAAAGTATTGATTAAAATAAAGAAAATTTGATTACAATAATTAAAATGACTAATAACATAAGTAATGATATATTTTAGTTTTCAATATTTAACGCACTTCTTAAATTGCTGTCCCTACGAAATGTCTAAGCTGCCTAATGCCTTGGCAGTCATTCAATTTCAAAATTTTATGTAACATATAATGAAAATGGCGAGAGGTTTTTTTTTTATTTGAGAATCAAAAAGCTGTCAATCTAATGGCGGAAGTTCTTAGATGTTCAGGGAAACTGTATAGAAAAATAACTTGTATATGAATTATAGTTTAACAAAAAAAAACGGTTTATATTTGATTGACCCACGTATATTTTTCATTTTTATTTTCAAATGCCCCGTGGTAAAATCTTGCATATGGCCCCGCAAAAGATCAAACCGGTCCTAAGATTCTGAGCAGTGAAATGTTAAATTTATACTGATTTTTGTTGCAGAAACGTCATCTTCTGATTCTTCTGTAGTTGGAAATTTTATGTAGTTTCCAGATAATTGTTCAATTGCGTTACAAACGTTTTTTAATATTCTACTGCAACTGGACTGACTAACATGAACCACATCTCCCATTACATTCTGAAAACTTCCACTTGATAAAATCGCAATGCCATCAACACCTGCGTGTGAACAGACAGAGCATTTGATGTTTTAGTATTTCTTTCTAGAAATGGTGTAACCAAATCACAAATTTCTAGAATGGTATTACGTGGAAGTCTATATTGTCTAAGATATAAATAAATTAAACATCTATGAAATATTTGAATAATAAAATATATCATTACTATTGCAGGTAATGGTCTGATATATTATCGAGGCTAAGATGTACTTGATGTCTTCTTGGACAATGTATTCTATTTGGACATTCATCGTTATCTGCCTCTCTTTCTACATCATTAAGTAAAAATCGTCTCATTTTGTTTTTTTAAATAACAACACAACTATTTCCAACTAAAACTGATGTCGATAAGTTTTGGTGTTAAATTTAACCTTTTTCAGACAGTGTTATTCTTTGTGAATAGAATTAGGTTATTTGTTTTATGTTGCCATGGATATGGAGAGTATTAGCGATGTTAGCACCGGTATTAGATGAGTATTAAGAGTTTGGTATTAAATTGTTTTGAGAATAGGGTTAGCGCTAACAATGGCAACTAACACCGGTTTTAACGCTAATACTCTTTCGAGAATTCGGCTGTAAGATTATTTATTTAAACAATATTTATATCACTACATTTATTTACATAATTACATTTATTAAGGTTAACAACTCGTAGACTGTTTATATCACCATCTTCATTGCTCGTTGCTTCTATGTATCAGACTATCTTTTGCTGGCTTTGGCAACGGGTTTATATAGCGCGATGTCCTTCTCGAACTTTATGACGCCACAATGATATTTAATACAAAGGATTCATGTCACTGGTGTAATTAACACAAAGTCGTATGGGTTTTTCCGCCGTCGGGGATTACGTCATTTCTCGAGAATATTCTACCAGTAATTTTCACTGAGATGAAAAAGGGAATGAAATGTTGTACATAAATTAGTTCTGTTGAATGCAGATTTTTACAAAAGTCCGTTATTTTGCTTTTTCTCACTTTGGCACCAATACTAATCGACTCTAAATAGGGTCAAAAAAATATAGTGATATGATTTTCACATTCTTGAGTTTTATACACGAACATGATTTAGCGACTCCAGCCCCTGTAATTCGTTGTTGCGTGCATTTTTAATTTAATTTGCGAATCAAAGCTACAAAGTTACCAATACTTTTATTGTGAGATTTCTCGCTTCTCGAAGTTATTATATCGGTCTCCCCTCGAATATTAAACCGTAATCTCGCTCTCGTTCTCGTCTCGCATAATGAACGAGACGAGACGAGATACGAGAGTACTCTCGCCTTGTCGTGCTTGTGCATCACTAGTGCCATTGTTGAGTTTTCTTTATTAATCAGATCAGATATAGTTTGTTTTACCAATTTTAACGTATTATAAACAATTATTATAAAAATACAAAATTCATTTAAAAGGTAAGAGATATTAGCGTCAAATATAAACAGATAATTAAACTTATAATAATAACTACCGTTTTCACAATGTCTTTTAAGGATCACCTGATATACTTTCATAATTACTAAAGAATTAGTTCAAAACTACAAACCTACCCGTATATACCAAATTAGATTTTTAAAAAAATATGTCTTGCTTTTCGTTAGGGAAAGTGTAATACAAGAGAGAAATTCTTTTTTTTTTCAAAATTTACTAGACTAGATAAAATTAATATACATATGTGATCATTCACGTGAAATAAACTCGGATATATCGAATTTGTTAGTGTTGATGCAGTGCGCGCAGAGTGAAAAAATATGGTTGAATACCTTCGCAAAAAACAGATTTAGATTTAAAGTATTTAGCATGACTACGCGCTCGATGCTCGATCATTCCCGTTCGCTTCCATCCGCGATGGCGATGAGGATGATAGGAATATATTTTATTCCATGTGCGATTTATAAATTGCTTTGCAGCCAGTCACTCGAGTTAATTTGATATCGAAACGAGTGAAAACGCAAATTGCGGGAACCGTATTATAAACCTGTTTCTGCCAAACATCATAATAATTATTATAAATAAAATAAATATACAGGATATTGACCGCGACACCGGAACATAGAACTTTAACATGTAAAATCTTACTTTTGTAAAATGCTGCTTCCCCAATTGTTTTAGGTATAAAACCTACAAATAAATGTTATAGAGCATAAAATTCTATATTACAATCAGTAAAAAATATGTATGCTCTATAACGACAGAAATTAGTTATGAAAATGTCGAATATCACCCCAAAAGTAGTTATAGCCATGGATTTTAAACTAAAAAATAACAAAAATGTTAGCGATTAACTGGCAAGCTGTTAATTTATATTTGTTACTACTTGTAATTTCTGTTAAGCTTAAAAATTATTTATTTAAATTAATAAATAATTTTTCGCTTGTACAGATATTACAAATAATACCAAATAAAAATATATTAACCTAACTAGACAGGAAAAACGTCAAACATTTGTTAATTTATCTGTTTCAATTCCATGGCTATTGCTATTGTAATGTGTGCCCCTGACTTAAAAATATACGAGCGCCGCCACTGGTATAATATTCCCGAGCGATGACGAAATCCCCGGCGGCGGAATAACCGAAACGCGTTTGTACTGGTTTAATTGTATCCGGTGGGGTGGTCCTTTATATTCGATGTAAAGATGGAGAACATTCGAGAGGAATGACGCCGCGTATATAAGCGCGTCAGAGAAGCCAGCGAAAATAGTCTGATATATAGAAGCAGCGAGCAATGAACAGTGGATGATAAAATAAACAGTCTACGACTAGTGGACATAAATAAATGTAGTTATATAAATAAATATAGTGGTATAAATATTGTTTAAACAAATAATCTCAGTGTATGCGCATTTGATAATATTCTTAGTCTTAAATTAGTGTTTATAATTATTTAATCACTGTGTTAGTTGTTTTTATTATCTTTTTAATATTTATCCTAATTATTTATCGTTTAATAAACGTATTATTTTAATTAATAATATTTTTTTGATTTTTTACACTTCACCCATATAAATAAACGTTACAATTGGTGTCAGGTGTGGGGTTGTTAATAAACTGTGAAGTGTAAATAAAAATAAATAAAATGGCGACTAAACAAGTAAAATTAAGTGAATTGAAAGTACGTGATCTCAAGATGGAACTGGAAGAACGAGATTTGGAAGCAACAGGAAAGAAGATAAAGCTTCAAGAAAAACTGCGGCAAGCGTTAATCGATTCTGGTGAAAATCCTGAAGATTACATATTTGAAATTCCGTATGACGAGTCCGACATTTGTAAACTTGTACAAGAACATTTTAGAAAATTAACAGAATTTTCTAGAACATTAAGACAAGAAATGGTAGGAAATTTTAGAAGTTTGGAGCGGAGATTAGAGGAAAGTTCTAGAAAAGCGGAGGATAATTCCGGAGCACTGGAAGAAAAATTATTGGAACATTCTAGAACATTGGAAAGGGAATTGCATGAAAGCTCTAGAAAAGCGGAGGAAAATTCCTGGGCACTGGAAGAAGAATTAATGGAAGATTCTAGAACAATGGAACGTGAATTGAATGAGAGTTCTAGAAAAATCAAAGATTCTGGAATTCTTGAACAGGAATTGAAGGTGAATTCTGGAAGAGTAGAGGAGAAGTCTGGAATTCTGGAGCAAACATTGAAACAAGGATTGGAAAAGACTTCTAGAAAAACTGAAGAAAGCCTTCAACAATTTGAAGCCAACGTAGTTTGTTTGGATTGTCTCGTACATCCTATGGCTCCTGACAGCGATTTAGAGTACCTGGCTACTCAGGGATTCATCTCCGGAGTTCGAGACAGCAATACTCAGCAAGCACTGCAATTATGCCGCCCAAAAACTATGGTTGACGCACTCTCCTATGTATCAGACCATGAAACTGCCAAACAAGTTTCACGTAACCAATCGCGAGTGCGAAATATTTATGCTAAGGGAAATGAAAACAAAGAATTCATAGATGAAAAAGTGCGACGAATTATAAACGAAGTGTTTGTTAGAAGAAAGGAATTCCGCTGTTACAAAAGAAGACGGAAGCGAAAAAGAAAGAGAACGCGAGAGAGAAAGAGAGCGTGTACAGCAAGAAATTAAAGAAGATATCTAGGAAGAAATTCCAGAGGTAGAGAAAGAGAAAAGCCAACTGGAAATGAATAGTGCTCAGAGAAGCAGCTGCGATTACATCTAAGTAACTTCAAAAAGATGCCTGAAAACATGCAGAAAGACAGAGAAAGGAAATTGAAAGAATGCGAAGTAATGCCGACGCATTGTCCAGAAGGCCTTGCCAAGAGGACTGCAAACATTGTAGTCGACTAGAAGAGAAACATTCCAACGTCGCCAGAATAACAGTAGTCGACGATAGTTGGCAGCCCGATGGACTACGCAAGGATCAAGAAAAAGACTCGACTTTGAAAATTTTATTGGAATGGAAAGAAGACAGCAAACCAAGATGAGAAGATGTTGCAACCACACTCACAGAGTGTAAAATCGTAGATAGATAATTCTGCAAATCTTTATTAGTAAAATAATGAATGAAAAATCTTATATTTATGAGAAATATTGAATGATAATGAATGTAAAGTTTTATTGGTTTTTTTATATGATGCGAATTTTTCGTGATAAATCGTTCTTGGAAATGTACTGTTTAAATTAAAAAGCACGCACGAATTGGGTACTTAAACATTTTGAAACGCATCAGCTTCATGAATTTAAACGTTACTATAGTCCGATTTACGTAAAAAATGGCAGATGGTGCCTATGAGCCAGCTGGCTCCACACGCTTAATTATCAAAAATGTATATTGAATTACAGAATAATAAATTTTGTCACCGTTGTGAATAACTACTCCTGACAACGTCAAAGTTTAGGGTATTTTTTTTTCTATAGTAATATTGGTTTAAATTTAGACCAATCTCAAGGCAGTTTTTATTTCTTCATCTAAACAACGCTAATATTCTTACGTGAATCGTACTATAGAATAGAACGGAGCAAAAGATGAACGGGGCAATGTAAAAATATGACTACATATATCAAAATTAAAAGTTATTTCTTTTTCTGTACCGATCAAGGTTGTCATTGTGACTATTGAAAAGACAGAATTTATTTCATTCTTCAAACTATGTCTATTTTCTGATGTGAGTCGAATAAAGAATTTAGATAGGGGCGAAATTTGAACGTATCCATGCGCACCAACTTCATGGGCAAGAGTTGAACATTACGAAAAAGAACAAAGCGAGAAATAAACAGGGCAAGGAAGGAAGAGATAATGCGCATATTTCCAGAAAAGTATCATTTTCTCTAATACTGTTATATTTGTATGCATTATTAGAAAGAAAATACTAATAATAATGTGGGAAAGTACTCATTAAACTTATCTACATAGTCCTGAATTGAGTGACAGTAGTAAGATACGAATTATTATACACATAAATAAATAAATTGTAGTAATATTGAAAATGTTAATTCATATTACAGTAGAGGCTATTGAAATAAACATTCGTTTTATAGACGTATACTTTAAAATTCCCGCCACTCTTCCTAGGAAATGTAGTCTTAAAGTTGTGTAAAAAAATTATAGATTCATAAGTAAAGAATCTTTCAGAACTTATATTAAATATATACATATTTAAAAATCTGTTGTGGCCAGCCCAATACCTCTCGCCATTTCCGTTTTTGGTTACAAAACAAAATAAGGCGCGAGCAGTCATGTGATATTGTTGGCCTTGACAAGCAGATATGGTGGCTCGTGTCAGAACAACATTTAGTAATTATGTACATAGATGTCAAATGTCAGAATTTTTCATTAAAAATTTCAAGATTTTCTAAACTCAAGTAGTTAATTTATCACCAGGAGTGTGGAATTTACTTGTCGAGGAAAATAAACCACATAGAATTGGAAAATCACAAAATTTAGAATGAAAACTTATGGTATTTGACATCTATGTACATAATTACTAGCTATCCTTCTGACACGCTCCCCCATATCTGCTGGTCAAAGCCACAAACGTCACATGACTGCTCGCGCCCTATTGTATTTAACATTTCTTGTATACCTACACTCTACGTCAAAAATTCTAGTTACATCTATTCTTTATATTGAGATTTTTTTTTAAATTTTAAATTCATTCTATGAAGAAATTTTGTCCTACTCTTCTAATTTTTCGAAATGTTTCCAATTCATTGTCAGATTTGACAGTATTTTTGAAGGGTATATGTACTATACCTATAATTTATATATTCAACTATTAATACAATAAGAAATAATATAATGTATATACTTCCCACAAAAAATCTTTAGTAATACCCTGGATTTTTTACACTAACATTTATCAGTCAGTTACAAACTTTTTCATTTTTCAATTGGTTTCCATGACATTATTTGTGCTGTAAGATTTATTACAGCTTATATTTCTTTTTCTCTAAATCTATAAAAGATATAATAAAATATGTATATGTATCAGATTGAGAATTTGCTCTTCTTTTACTAGCAAGAACAAAATTTATCAAAAATTAATATTTAGAAGATTTTTTTAAGAGTCTGCTACCTTCAGTTGTCCAATTATTAACAAAATCTTTTCAGCTCTTCCTAGTAATGTCCGATTGAGAAATACGTAGTTAAACAAATATTAAGTACTAGCTGAACCTGGGCCGCCTTGCTGGCCCTAAGTTGACGTTATTCATGTATATACTCTGTGCTCTAAGCAGAGATGTTCACGTGTTGTATAAGCTAGATGCCTAACTCCGTGCGCAGAAGTGAAGCCAGCAATTTCGTGTGGCGGCCATTTGTTAAAAAGTCATGTAAGTATTTTACGTCTATTCAACTTTATGGATTTCTGGCAATTTAAAAGTATTTATTGTAATATATAACTAATGTTTTGAAAGTACAATTCACGATTATAAAGTGATCTACTTACGGCATCAACTAATAGCCCGGGAACGAGATAGAGAACAGTAACGAAAATTTTGTCAACACATTAAAACATTTATTTGTTGATGAAACTGGCTAAAATTTACAAGAAACGTATGAAATTAACTGAACATCATTTATTTATACTCATAAATTTATCTACAGCATTAATTTTTATACGAAAATATTTGTTTAACAGCTAAAAGCAAGGTTTGAAGTTTTCTCGTTACCTATCGTTCCCGGGCTATGCAGCCGTTTTTGAATTGTATTGTAAAAAACTGTGTTTTTTAGTTATTGTGGATTGGGTAATTTACCACCGAAATGCCAGCTTCTTGTTCAGCATTTAGTTGCAAGAATAGATTTCAGACTGGGGGAACGGTGCAGTTTTTTGGGTAAGGTTATGTACTTTTTCAATCTAACTATATAACAATTAAATGGAAAATAAAGTTAAAATATTTGTTTGTGGAATGAGAGTAATATAATTTATGTAAATACATTATTTTATATCTTTTAGATTTCCTTTGAAAAATAAAGACATATTAAAATCTTGGGTTATAAATATAAGGAGAAAAGATTTTACCCCAACTAAAGCAAGCAAAGTTTGCAGTGATCATTTTAAAGAAAATGATTATTTAGTAAGGCCGGGAACTTACGTTCGAAAATTGAAACCAGATGCTGTCCCTACGATATTTCCCGCTTTTCCTAGCTATTTAAAACAAAAAGAAAATAGCAGAAGGGTTTTAAAAAAAATATCGTTAAGTCAATTTAACAGCGAACAGCGTATGGAAGTTGATTAACAAATACAATGTCCTAGCGGAAATAGTTCAGCACCTAATGAAGAAGTTGATGAGGAAGTTTTAGAATTTGAACAGCGAATTTGTGTGGCAACTAAAGTAGACAAAGAAGTACAAACTGATGAAGATGCAGTTGAAAAAAAAAATAAAAGTTAAAATAAAAACTTTGCTGCAAAAAGTTAGGCGACGAAATAAAAATATCACAAATTTTAAGGAACTGATAAAAACATTACGGAAAAAAGGCCTTCTACAACAAAAATCGGAAAATTTATTAACACAGCAATTTGAAGGTACTACTCTTGAAATTTTTAAGAATCAATCTAAAAATTTCGGAAGAAAGGCAAAGGGTTTTAGATATACTCAAGAAATTAAGCAGTTCGCTTTAACGCTTCATTATCATTCTCCTAAAGCATATGAATTTTGCAGGTTGGTGTTAGAAAATTTTTGCATGCCAAAGCAGTTTATTTTTAAAATTAATTTAATTCATTTCTATTTTTAAAATATTTCCAGAAACATCTTTTGCTTGCCACACAAATCGGCCCTTACGAATTGGACATCTTCAGTAAATGCCGAACAGATTTTGCAAAGAAGTTTTTGCGACATTAGCAAAATTTGAATTAGTAGACCGTGACTGCAACCTTATTGTAGATAGTATGGCAATACGAAAGCAGCTGATTTGGGATGCAAAGTTAGGAAAGTCTACAGGTTACTGTGACTTTGGAGAATGTTTTAGTCTTGAGAACGAGAAAAATCTAGCTATCGAAGCTCTCGTTTTTATGTTGGTTAGTTTAAACGGTAAATGGAAATGGCCAATTGGGTACTTTATGCAAACCAAAAGTACTTCTTCGGTACAAGCTCAATTAATTAAAACTGCCATAGTACTAGCCAGTGTTGCTGGATTAAAAATTTGGGGAGTTACCTGTGATGGGACAGCGACCAATATTTCGACTTTCGAATCTTTAGGTTGCCATGTAAACGGCGCTTACGAAACTATAAAGAATTATTTCAAGCATCCTAACAGGGATCAGGGTATTTGTTTTATACTTGATGCCTGCCATATGGTAAAATTAGCCCGCAATGCATTAGGAACGTACAAGAATTTTAAAAGTAATAAAGGCTTAGTGGAATGGCGTTTAGTTGAGCACTTAAATGAGTTTCAAGAAAACTTGGGTCTTAAACTGGCAAATAAATTAAGCAAGACCCATATTGATTCGAAGAAAAATATCATGAAAGTGAAATTAGCTGCTCAAACTTTTAGTTCCTCTACGGCTGATGCCCTAGATTTTTTAAATAAACTTGGGTTTAAACAATTTCAAAACTGCGAAGAAACTGCAAATTCATTAGATGCATAGATAGAATTTTTGATTTTTTAAATAGTCGCAGTCCATTTGGAAAAGGGTATAAGAAACCGATCTATTTAAATAATATACATTTTTGGGAAAATTGTATTGTACCCTCAATTAAATATTTGTACACGCTAAAAGATAGTAATGATAATTATTTATATACAGGGCCTCAAAAAACTTTTATTATCGGTTTTACAGCGGCAGTATTATCGGTGTTAAAAATTTCACAAAACTTGTTGTCCAATAGCCAACATTTCAAGTACTTGCTAACTTATAAGTTTTCACAAGATCACATAGAACTATTATTTTCTCGTATAAGAAAAAGATTTGGATCAAATAATAATCCAAATGTACAGCAGTTTAAAACTGCTATGAAGCAAATTCTTATAAAAAATAGTATACAACCTTCTGCTGCTGCAAATTGTGTAGCATTAGATTTAAATTCAGTTGGTAGTGTTTTTGAAATAAAGTGGTCAAAAAAAAATTTAACAAGCACAGAAGATGATACTCTTCTTTATGATGATAAAGAAGTAGATTTTTTTTGCAAATTATATTCTGGTATCAATAATAGTTTATTTACAGAGGCAAAAGACAATATATTATATTATATAGGAGAATATATAGTTAGAGGCCTTTTAAATAAAGTATCATGTAATTCGTGCGCTGAAAACTTATTATGTTTAACGTTGGACCATAATTACATTCATAAATATAAATTTTCTGTTTTAACTGATTTAAAAAATAATGGAGGGTTAATTTCCCCATCAGAAAGTGTTTTTAAAATAATTAAAGCTACTGAAACAGAAATTAATATTTTCACTAATAATTTAAAAACACTTTCAAATACAAATAATATTGAAAGAAAAATAATAAATTTTATAATTAATCTTTTTGCCAGTGAAAAAAATATTTTTCTCAATTACAATGTGAAATTGCACAGTATTGCAAAGTGGTCCAATCAGAATCAAATTGTCAGCAAAAGACATAAATTAAATAAACTAATATTGTTTTCTAATCAATAAATAATGTTTAAGAACAAGTATTGTGTTTTATTTAATATTTCACCAATTTAATTACAATTTATTTGTGATAACCTTCATATATCAATCATATTCTGAGTTTTATTTCATATTTACCGTATAATACATTAATATTTTGCATTTTTAACAAATGGCCGCCTCTTGACCTTCAGGCTTCACTTTTACGTGGTTTGAGACATACGAAGTTAGGTATCTAGGTTATACATAAACATTTCTGGCTCTAAGTAAGCCTTTTGCAAACAGTAGAACGGAAAATTGATGTGGCAGTTGGTAATGAGTTATAGGAATACAAACTGCTTGTGAAGGATGACAATGGGAAGATATAATCGTATGTAGCTGATTCGTATTATATGCGGCACAGTGATACTTGTATATGGAATAATATTGTAAAAAAATTAAATAAATATTTTATGTGAAATGAAAATTCGTGTGAATTTATAGTCATTCTTTATTAGACAATATAGAGATTAGTTTGAAGTTTGATGTAAATGTTGTAATTTGACATGAACATTTTTTTATTTTTTTGTCATAATCCATAGCAAGCTTTATGACAAAAACAAAAAAGTATATAATTTTTAAATTTACATATCTCGCTTATACAAAGGGCTAATTTAATAATACTTGATGTGCTAGACGCAGAAATTAATTCTCTAAAACTTTTATTTGAAGCATTTATTTCTAAAATCAAAATAAAATCATTTTATTCAAGAAAAACTGTTATCAACTTCTAGTAATGTACCACTTCCGGTTAGCCTATTTTAACCAAAATCTATTATGTTATTTCGATTGACATAAAAGTCTTGTCTACCAAATTTGAAAACTTTTGGATTATATTTTAAAACAGTTTTTCATTAAAATCTATGATAGGCTTCATGTAAAGTGCCACTTCTGGAAATTGTGTAATAACCAGAAAGGGAGGTGCACAACAAGATGTTATAGGAGTCCTAAATACAAAATGTCATCTTTCTACGGCTTACCGTTTTTGAGTTATGCGAGATACGTACGTACGGACGTACGTACGTACTTACGTACGTAGTACGTACAGACGTCACGACGAAATTAGTCAAAATGGATTCAGGGATGATCAAAATGGATATTTTACTTACGTACAAGGAAGTAAAAATATGTATAGTTTAATAATCGTACAAGGAAGTCGTGTGGTGTCCACATCAGATTTTTTGTTTTTGTAATAAAGCTTGCTATGGATTAGGACAAAAAATTTAAAAAAAATGTTCATGTCAAATTACGTTAAATACGTGCAATTTTATGATTCGTACAATAACAAATATATTTTTATTGTGAAATTAGTCATATTCATTGTTGTAATCAAATATTTCTTTGTTGTAATCAAAACTCTCTTTAAAAAGAACCGGGTTGGATTAATGTTAATTTAAGAATGATAGTAGTAAATGAATTATTTTTAGTTCTATATCAAAATATTAAAAAAATATGTATAGTTTAATAATCGTACAAGGAAGTCGTGTGGTGTCCACAACAGATTTTTTTAAATAATAATAGAAACAGAAAGCACTCCGTGAGCACTTTTAGTTCAAACAAAAAAATCATTAAAATTCAATGGTGGGGGGGGGGCTTGCTATCGTTCAGATGACACCTAAAAATTAAATTCTTTTTATCTTTTGTACTGGCGAAGCATTTTTTTTTAAATAGAAGCAGAAAGCACTCACTGAGTACTTTTAGTTCAAATAATAAAATTATTAAAATTCTATGATGGGGGTGGTATCGTTAAGATGGCACCCAGAAATAAAATTCTTTTTATCTTCTGTACTGGCGAAGCATTTTTTAAAATAATTATAGAAACAGAAAGCACTCCCTGGGCACTTTTGGTCAAACAATAAAATCATTAAAGTTCAATGATGGGGGTGCTATCGTTCAGATGGCACCCCAAAATTAAATTCTTTTTATTATCTGTACACACACATACATCCACACACACACACACACACACACACACACACACACAGACATCATCGTAAAAACATTAAAATCACATTCTAGGGACCTTAAAACATACTTAATCATTAAAATCTGGATATGCGATTTTTAGCATGAATCCAATATCTCTCTTAGCGAGAGGTAAAAATGAAAACTTTTATGATAGTACGCGGAATTAAAGTTATGATTTATTATCTTTTGTTTTCATTTTATTAAGATTTTGGGGCACGCCCAAATTAAATTCTTTTTATCTTCTGTACTGGCGAAGCATTTTTTAAAATAATAATAGAAACAGAAATCATTCCCTGAGCACTTTTAGTTCAAACAATAAAATCATTAAAATTCAATGATGGGGGGGGTGCTATCGTTCAGATGGCACCCCAAAATTAAATTATTTTTATCTTCTGTACACACACATACATCCACACACATACACAGACATCATTGTAAAAATATTAAAATCAGATTGTAGGGACCTTAAAACGTGCTTAATCATTTAAAATCTGCGTATGCGATTTTTAGCATGAATGCAATACCTCTCTTAGCGAGAGGTAAAAATGATAACTTTTATGATAATACGCAGAATTAAAGTTCTGATTTATTATCTTTTGGTTTAATTTTATTAAGATTTTGATTTTGGAGCACCCCACATTAAATTCTCGAGACATGATTAATAAATTACATTTAATTTTAAAAAGCCAAAGTAATCTCCAACAAACTATTGATTTTCTTAATACTGAATTTGAAAAATTATCTCTAGATAATGAAATGTTTAAAGAGAAAATTATTAAACTCGAAGTACGCTTAGAAGAACTAGAAACTAAGGTCTCCGAAATTACTGCTTGCAATAATAACCCGAATTTGCAAACAGAAAATAATTCATTGAATCCTGAAGTAATGCAGGCTGAAATCTTAAATAGACTACACCGAGCTAATAATATTTCAGAATGTACTACAGCATTAAACCATTCTTTAAATGGGCATAACGAAGATTGCACGAATTATAATTATCAAGAAACAACCAAAATCTTAAAAAATATTCCAATCTCAAAGTTTCAAAATTATAGCGTTGAACGCATTGGTAACTATCGAGATGAAAAATAAGACCACTGAGAATTAACTTTCAAAAAAGATCAGATGCTATATTTATGTGTAATTAAAAATAAAAAACTTCTTAAAGGTTTAAATATCTCTGTCAATATTGATCAAACACCTATGCAACTACGAAAATTGAGAGATGTTAAAGATGAATTGAAACAAAGATTAGATAAAGGAAATAAAAACTTAACAATAAAATTCATAAAGGTGTTCCACAAGACGTTACTAAATCATCGAATATTGCAATTAACAGTTCTGCAGATGATATTACCAATAATTCTGGATAGCAACTACTGAACAACTTCTCCATTTCTTTTCAAAATATTCAAGGAATGAAAAATAAAATTGATGATATTAATTTACTTCTACAACATGAACTATCATCTATGCCATGTGTATTAGCTTTTAATGAGCATTGGCTAAATGAAACATATATAAAATTAATAAAGATAGACGGATATGAACTAGCATCTTTCTCCTGCAGAACGTCTATGGAACGTGGAGGCACATATATTTTTATAAAAGACAATATTAAATATTCTGTGATAAACAAGTATGATAATATCATTGATCTTACGGTATAACACAAACTACATATTTAACACTTAATTTTTGTAAAACTAACTTCATAGATTTCAGTCTAACTAGCATTGATTCAAACAGAATGAGTGTTCAATACAAACAGATACATTACACTACATCAATTAGTTTGTTGGGAATTTATGTAGACTTCAATTTTAAATGGCTTACTCAGGCGTCTAACCTTATTCCTAAACTGAATAAATCTATCTTTTGTAGGAGAATTTTAAACAAATGTATTGACAAAAACTCGCTAAAAGGTGTCTATTATAGCTATTTTTATTCCATTGCAACTTACAGTGTATTGATATGGGGCAACTCTTAACTTATAGATGATGTTTTTATTATTCAAAAAAATGCTATTCGCATATTATGTATCTACGACCTAATGAATCTTGTAGGGGCAAATTTGTTGCATTAAATATTCTTACGATACACAGCTGTTATATTTATCTTCTTTTAAACATATGTTTACTAATCTACATAAGTATAATTCGGTGTCCCAGTCTACTTATTCTACACAAAATTCAAATAATATTTTAGAAATCCCATACCACAATACAACTGCCTATGAAAAAGGTTTTTACTATTCTAGTATAATATGTTATAATGCATTACCACAACGTTACAAGGAATTAAAGGTAAAAAGATCACTGTCTTTAATTAAACAAATTCTCATAGAAAAGGAATACTACAACTGTAACGATTATTTTAATGACTGTAAAAATAATACCTTCAGTTATTTGTAATTTTTGTTAAATTTAGTATTGTTATTGTAATATTAATTAATTAATAATATTAATAATTCATAAATCAGTTAATAAGTTTGTTAATTACTTTCCTCTTTGTAAATATTTAAAAATAAAAAATAAATAAATATTTCATCACGGCATATTACCCATTGCTGGGTGTGCCAATCTGCTTCATACACAGATGTCGGTAATGATGGAATATTTGTACCGTGCGGGCGCTTACCAGGCGTCACCTCACGGGCACTCATTGCTGGCGTGGAGAGTGCGCCACAGGGGTCAATTTTGTGCCATTAAAATGCGATGTAATTTTTGGCGTCGGTCGGGACCGAACCCGGGTCCCCTAGATTCGCGACCAGACACTCAGGCACACGGCCACGAGACCCCAAATATTTAAATTAATAATTAATTATTGTCAACTATTGTAAAATATATTTTGTATTCCATAAGTTGTTTCTGTACAACTTTTTTGGAATAAACTATTATTATTATTATTATTATTATTATTATTATTATTATTATTATTATTATTATTATTATTATTATTATTATTATTATTATTATTATTATTATTATTATTATTATTTATTTCACATTTGTTGGTACATTAATAATTATGTTATACGGCAAGTATATACAATATGTCACTATTGCTAGGTAAATATGTACATTTCATATTTTATTTACAATACATTGTATCTCATTTCGGGGGGAGGGGGCTGTTGTGGGCTGTTTGGGTTCATCTGGTCCCTCTCTGTCGTCGGGTTGATCTGCATCCCTATCTTTCCCCGGTGGAAATCATCTGGGTTGCTGGGCAAGCCTCCTTTTCTCCCTTGGCGGTTCTTAGAGATATGGTCGTTTCAGGTTGGTAAGTATTACTCTGGTTCCGTTATTTGGTCATTCTTTATATTAAGGACCTTTCGAACTATGTTGCAGGTGGATAGTACTGCAGCTTTTTGGAGTTCTAGGTAAGTATTTTTAGGTAGGTTTAATTTCTTAATACTTTCGTGTAATGTATGGGGTATTTCACCCATGGCGCCAACTATAATTGGTACTATAGTAATTTTATTTTGGTTCCAGAGTTGGTGAATTTCCGTAGCAAGTTGAAGATATTTTTGAATTTTTTCACCATGTCTCGCGTCGATGTTTTTATGTATGGGGATCGCAATATCTATTAGGTATGTTACTTTATCCTTCTTATTGGTGTATACAATATCGGGTCTGTTATGTTCAATGGGATGGTCAGTTTGTATTGTTCGATCCCAATAAAGTTTAATTTCGGAGTTCTCTATGATGGCTTCTGGCAGATATTTGTATTTTGCTACGTGTGTTGTAATGAGGTTATTTTCCTCACATATCTTCCGGTGAATTATACGCGCAACATCATTATGTCTGTTCGTATACTCTTTGGATGTTATTACCGAACATCCACTGATAATATGTTCTACTGTTTTTGGGGCTTTCCCACATAACCTGCATCTATCATTCTTGATGGTATTGTCTTTAATAATATGTTTGCGGTGGCTTAATGTGGGAACTACCCGATCTTGGATGGCCATTATGAAACCTTCCGTTTCCTTAAATATGTCGTTCTTAAGCCATCCATTGCTGGCTTTCCAGTCTATGTGGTTTTGCCCGATACTGGTGGGATATTTCCCATGTAATTCCATACCACTCCATTCATGGATCTTTACCTCGTCTGTTTTTATTTGTTGTTGTGGGTCGTATTCATGGTCTAGTAGATTGAGAGGCGTGTAATTATTGTCTGTCTCTATAATAATTTTGTGAGGGCTACTTATGTCTTTTTTATGGTAGAAGTAGTTCCTCAGGTTGTGTATTTGCCTTAGATGAAGATTTATTAGGTCCGTTATTCCTGTTCCTCCTTTCGACCTGTGCAAGTGGAACCTAATAGTACTACTTCTAGGGTGGTGAGCTTTATATTTCGTGAAGAGTGTTCTGATATTTCGCTGTATTTCTTCTAGGTCTGTTTTGCTCCATTTAACTACTCCGAAACTGTATGTAATCACCGGTAGGGCATACGTGTTGATTGCCTTGGTTGTATTGTATCCCGAGAGGTTTGTACTAAGGATTCTTTCGGTTCTTATTAATGTTCTTTGTTTAAGGTTTCTTTTTACAGTTCCGTGGGCAATTCCTCTATTTTGTTGCATTCCGAGGTAAGTATAGGTTTCTTCTTTAGCCATTCCTTCTATTGTTTCCTCTTGGTCCTGTGTATTGACACTGTATCCTTCATGTTCTTCCCATTGGCCTCTCTTCATTATGTTGGTCTTGCATGTTTCTATGCCGAAATGCATCTTGATGTCTTTGGAGAAAATCTCTGTTTGCTTTACTAGTATGTCCATGTTTTCTTTACTATTGGAAATGAGTTTAATATCATCCATATAGAGGAGATGGCTAATATCTCTATGGTTATCTTCGATGACATATCCTGCATGGTGGCGGTTTAATATCGATGTGAGGGGATTTAATGCTAGGCAGAACCATAGCGCACTCATAGCATCGCCCTGGAATATGCCTCTTTTAATATGTATTTTACCTATTTCAGTGTCTTCTGTTTGTTTAGTTTTCATTGTTAGTTTCGTTTCCCATCTCTTCATCAGTTGTTGAAGGGTTTGCTGTATGATTGGGTTTATTTTATATATGTCTAATGTTTCTATAAGCCATGTGTGTGGGACACTATCAAATGCCTTTCTGTAGTCTATATATGTGGTGTATAGCGGTTTCTTATTAGTTTTTGCATGTTCTGCAATTGTGGTGTCTATAATGAGTTGCTCCCTGCAGCCTTGACTTTTCTTTTTACACGCTTTCTGTTCTTCAGCTATAACTTTGTTTTCTTCAAGGTGCTTATATATTTTCTCGGTTATTATTGAGGTGAAAAGTTTATATAGAGTAGGAAGGAACGTGATAGGTCTATATTTAGAGGGGTCTTTGGATGGTTTTTCGGTTTTTGGCAATAGGTACGTTATTCCTGTAGTTAGGAAATCAGGTATGGTGTCTGGGTCTTGTAGCATTTTGTTATATAGTGTGGTGAGTGGGTTATGGATATTAGTAAATTTTTTGATCCAGAAGTTTTGGATCATATCGATACCTGGCGCTTTCCAATTTTGTAGTCTTTTTATTTGTTGTTCTGTTTCTGAGATTTCTATAGTCTGATCTAGCATGTAAGGGATATCAGTTGTTTTGCTCCTTTCTTCTCTTATCCATTTAGCTTGGGATTTGTGTGATTGTGGGTTTTCCCATATATCTTGCCAGAATGCTTTAAGTGCTTGTTTGTCCGGCATGGTGTTATTAATTTCTTCAGTTGTATCTTTTTTTCTTAAGCTTCTATAGAATGTCTTTTGGTTATTTAGGAACAATTGGTTGTCTCTTTTTCTTTTGTTACTTTTCTTGTACTTTCTAAGCCTATGTGCTGTTATATTTAGTTTCTGTTTTAGAAAGTCTAGTATTTTTTCAGGCGTGTTATGTTCGTGTGTTTTATATGCCTCTATTGTCACTTGCGCCTGCTTGTTTACTTTTTGGGTTATATTGTTGTTTCTTAGTTTTTGTGTAAGTCGTCCTATGTCTGCTCTCAGATTTTTAATTTTGTTCTGAATTCTTCTTTCCCATGGTGGTGTTTTCACGTTTGTGTTGTCTTTCTTGTCTTTTGAGATGGGTTTAATGTTATGATATTGAAGGACTGTTGAGGCTCCTATATATATAAGATCATGTAACTCATGGAATGTTAATTCATCTTTTATTTTGAGGCTAATTATGTCATTCACTCGTGATATGGTGTTTTTTGTGTTCTTAGTGAATTTTAATTTCTGGAGGCTTGGTCTTGCTGTTGGTTCTGTTCCTTCATAAAGTATGTAGTTAGTGGTAAATATTTTTTCAACCTCATCTGTTTCTGTAGACGTTTCTGTTTCTCCTTGATTTTCTTTGTTTTCTGGCTCGTTGATTATTATTATTATTATTATTATTATTATTATTATTATTATTATTATTATTATTATTATTATTATTATTATTATTATTATTATTATTATTATTATTATTTTTATTATTTTTATTATTATTATTATTATTATTATTATTATTATTATTATTATTATTATTATTTTTATTATTATTATTATTATTATTATTATTATTATTATTATTATTATTATTATTATTATTATTATTATTATTATTATTATTATTATTATTATTATTATTATTATTATTATTATTATTATTATTATTATTATTATTATTATTATTATTATTATTATTATTATTATTATTATTATTATTATTATTATTATTATTATTATTATTATTATTATTATTATTATTATTATTATTATTATTATTATTATTATTATTATTATTATTATTATTATTATTATTATTATTATTATTATTATTATTATTATTATTATTATTATTATTATTATTATTATTATTATTATTATTATTATTATTATTATTATTATTATTATTATTATTATTATTATTATTATTATTATTATTATTATTATTATTATTATTATTATTATTATTATTATTATTATTATTATTATTATTATTATTATTATTATTATTATTATTATTATTATTATTATTATTATTATTATTATTATTATTATTATTATTATTATTATTATTATTATTATTATTATTATTATTATTATTATTATTATTATTATTATTATTATTATTATTATTATTATTATTATTATTATTATTATTATTATTATTATTATTATTATTATTATTATTATTATTATTATTATTATTATTATTATTATTATTATTATTATTATTATTATTATGATGCGACATTTTCACTCTCACCCTGAGCAGAGGTTCTATTATATATACGGCTATAAAACAGCAAGTGTATATAATATAAGATAAAATTTTAAAAACATTGAAGTTGTCCTGATGTTATGGCTCTCTTCTACTATCCAGGTATAGTTTGTTTCAAGATATTTGCAAACGTACCTGCTTCGACTTACGCAGCGGGTGGCTTCTTAAATGGGCTTGATGGGTAAAATGACAGGGTTGTAACAAATTATTTGAAATCCAGCATACGAAATAATTGTGTAGAATCTAATGTTTCACTTTTAAGAAATGCAGAACAAAGAATATAAAATAAAAAGTTATCAACACATAAATAGAATTTGCACAAAACTGAAGTTTCTTTGTCCCATGGTTGCCACATTTTTTTCTATAATTTCGTCTGAATTTGCACAACCGCAACTGAACAAGTCAACAATCGAATGGCATTACACCAAATTTCCACAAATTATAAATACAAGTAGGTATATTAATTAACGGGATTGTAAGAAAGTGCCATTATAAATTTTGCTAATCCTCCCCTGACGCATACGAACATTTATACCATGCTGTTTTGCGGTGTACAGAGTCATTACCAAGGCAGGTAGATTTGCAAATATCTTGAAACACACTATAAGTATTGTGGTTATTTGAAATTTAACACTTTTCTTACAGTGCTGCAGGTGTCTAGTAGGACTGCTTTCTGTAGTTCACGGTATAAATATTTCCCGAGACCTAGTCTGTTGATGGCATTGTGCAACTCGTATGGGATTTCTCCAGTGGCACCAAGGATTACAGGTACTATTGTTACGTTTTCTTGTTCCCATGTTTGTTTCATGTCGTTAGCTAGAGGTATGTATTTATTAATTTTTTCCTTGTATTTAGGTTTCACATTGCCTGCAGCTGGGACTGCTATGTCTATAAGGTAAGTACATTTATTTTCTTTGTCTTGGTAGACTATGTCGGGCCTGTTGTGTTCCACTGTTTTGTCCGTCTGAATTGTGCGATCCTAGTATATTTTTGCCTGGGGTGTGTCTATTATCGCTTGCGGTGTATATTTGTAGTATGGAATCTTTTCCGCTCCTAAGATCTTGTTGCAAAGTCTGTTGTGAATTATCTTTGTTACATTGTTATGTCTTCGTACATAGTCTATCCCAGTTAGTATAGTACACCCTGATATAATGTGTTCTATATTTTAGTTTGCACCGTCACACATTCGGCATTTAGTATTCGTCACGGCTGGGTCTTTGATTATGTACTTCCTGTAGTTACGTGTGTTTATTACTTGATCTTGGATCGCCATTACGAAGTCCTCTGTTTCTGCGTGTAAGTCACTGTGTTGTAACCATTCGAAGGATGCTTTCTTGTCTATGTGTTGTTGTTCTGTTATGGCAATGTACCTCCCATGTAGTTCTTTATTATTATTATTATTATTATTATTATTATTGTTATTATAATTGTTATTATTATTATTATTATTATTATTATTATTATTATTATTATTTGTACTGGCGAAGCATTTTTTAAAATAATAATAGAAACAGAAAGCACTCCCTGCTCCAGGCGGCACTTTTTTGGGGCGCATTTTTTTTACTTATGTAATAATTATTTGTTCAAATATATTTATAACTAAAATATTCGGGGTAAGCATTTCTGCCTGTAAAATGTCACATTGTCATTTTTTGACAGGTAAAATTTTGAAGAAGTTACTTTTATAAAATTTTATATTCAATTTGCTCATTTACGAGAAGTGTAGAATAAAATATGATAATTGAATTAGATGCAGAATTTCATTCCCTACAACATTTTTCATTTGAATCATTATTATCTAAAATTAATGGGCCACTTTTGAGCAAGGAAAATCTGTTTCCCATAGTAAACGCCTATGGCCCGTTTTTCGTGTTACACCCGGTATACAATTGTATTTCCTTATCATACTATAATTTAAATTAATAATAATAATAATAATAATAATAATAATAATAATAATAATAATAATAATAATAATAATAATAATAATAATAATAATAATAATAATAATAATAATAATAATAATAATAATAATAATAATAATAATAATAATAATAATAATAATAATAATAATAATACAATAAAACACACGGTGATTGCTTTATTGGGTTATAGACTGCGATAGTGTGACGTCAAAATCGAGCGGGAATTACAAATCTTCAAAGTTCCGCATCCGGTTTTGTAACTGTATATTGAAAAAGTTTATTGTAAGCCTTTCATAGCGCGAGCTAAATTAATATAGCTGATACCTACCCTACCTAATATGAAAGCTATAAATTTCAATGATATGTGATTTTGTTACATATTCCTATTTACTTATTAATTATATTACCAAATATTATCAGTGTAATAAAATTAGCTTTATAGGATACAATTTTTATTTGTATAAAAGTTTTATATTTACCTACACATGACATGTGACATCTTTTTAAATTTGGCGCTATATACGGGTCACAACTCTTTCAAAATGCCAAATATTTAATATTTAATTCATTTATGTATGTCTACGAGAAATAGTACAGATTTACAAGTTTTAATAATCGAGAGATCAGAAAACAGATATGAAGACCGTAAGAATATTCATTAATAATAAATAACTAATATTGCAGTTTAATATTGCATGTGGAAATAAAGTATTTTTATTATTTAAATTGAAATTAAAGGAACCAAAACGTGTGAACTTAAATAGTCCAACGAACACTTTGCCAGAGAAAAACACTTAATGTGTTTTTTATTTTTGCGTACTATGTGCCATATTTTGTTAATAAAAATTTGTAATTTGTAATAACCGTGTAATTTTTTTTGGTGTCAGTAAAAGAACAGTTCCAATGTATAAATAATCTCGTTGGCTGATCTGTTAATCCCAAAAAGAGGACATCAAAAACGATATTAGTACTTTATTTTTTACTTCTATTGTACTTACCGTCTATAAGTGTATTTTTAAATTACAACTAAAATGACAGATTTGTGTTTCACTTTTAGACTAAGTTACTAGTTTCATAAATATAAATATTCTTAAAAACTGTGTCATAAAATTGATTTTGTAAACGCGAACTAGGAAAAATTATAGAAAATGTTTATTTTAAAACAACCAGTGCTTTTTTAGAGAAAAATGTTATTTACAAAAATAGATCCCGAAAAAGGAACTAAATTAACGGTAAAACAAAATTATATATATATATATATATATATATATATATATATATATATATATATATATATATATATATTAATAGTAACCTATATATTTTTTTAGTCCTAGATACTGGTTTTTATGATGTCAATGATATAAATATTGTACAGGATTATATGACAATTATTCCGAGAAAAAAAATTGAAATAATGTTATAATATTGAAGAAGGTACCACTGTTACGTAATTAAATTATATATTATTTTTAATAACATTTTTCTTGAAATAATTGTTATACAACACTACAATATTTATATTGCTGAAATCGAAAACAAATTATGGACTAAAAATTTGTATAGGTTACCATTTAAAAAATATAATTTTGTTTCACCGTTTAAGAACCATTGATTGAATATTAGATTTGTTATTACTGATAAATTAACCCCATATTGCTGATATTTTTTTTGTATGTAACATATTTCTCTAATCATTAGTTCGCTCAAAAAGGAACTGGTTCTTTTAAAAGAACCACCTGTATATGTATGTATTTGGAAGTTGATAAAAATAAAAAACAACAAAATTATTATTTTTATATTGAAATAACTAAAATATATAATTATTTTAAATTTTATTATGTTATTGTAGTTTGTAACTAGATATTCAGAGACAATTTGAATAGATAAATTATAGTTACAAACACATTATCATATGCAGTATACGAGATACGCTAGTAGAACTATATTACATTATTCAACCTCAATATAGTTGCTTATCTAAGATTACAGCGCAATATCACCACACTTATTGCATGCAACGCTAGCATCGAGCTCAAAAAAGAAACAATTATAATTACATTCTAAACACTTCACTACATATCACCCAAGGATAATTTAATTTAATATCATATTATCCAAACAACACTTTAGATGAAGTGACAGTGCAGCGACGTTGCCAAGCGCTTGCAGGAAGGATTTCACAGTTGCCAAGTTGCAATAGAAGAAGAGTCTCTTTACAAAGCACAACTGCTTCTTCCGTTTTAACATTATGTACTCGCAAAACAAAGTCAAGATATTTTTTATAAAAAATAATTATTTATAAAAAAAAAAAAATTGATTAGATATTATAAAAGCAGGAAAATATTCTAAGAGATCAACAGAATTATTTATCTTATACACTAGCGGTCGTTGAAAATGCAACACCAGAAAATATTAGGAATACATAAATGAGATTCAACATAGAATTTGTTTATTATTAGTAGGGTAAACGATTATAATTTGACAACTCTAAACAATAAAGAACAAGAGAAAATTAATAAGAACTATGTCCTCCGCGCTCATTAATTACCCGTTACTATACGCCGACATGGACTCAATAAAATTGCGAAAAACATTTTGCGGTATTTCATTTCATCCTTTTCAATTGCAGTCTACATTTCTTTCAGCGTTTACACCGTTGGTCGAGAACGCCTCACTGATATTCCACAGATTTTCAATTGGTGACAAATCTGGAGAACGAGAACGCCATGGAAGCACTGATATTCTGTACTGTTTAAAGAATGGAAGTACTCTTCTCGCAAAATGTTGTACTAGAGTTTCACTTATGTACCGCTGACTGCCTAAAGTACCTAGACTGCGTATTAAGCAAGATTTCCAGTTATAACATATTGCACCCCAGACCATAATGCCTTGTGTAAGCGCCGTATGACGCACACAAATGCAAGGCACATTCCCTCTTTCACCCCAACGTCGTCTAACCAGTATCCGAGAATCATTTTGGTATAAACAAAACCGCGATTCATCAGAAAAGATAATTCCATAGTCGCCTTTCTCTGCATCAGTTCAATCCCAAAAATATATGGCGCGCTGGCAAAAGAAGTCTTAATGGTGTCCAGCGAGCGTGCTGCCGAAATTACACCAAATGATGACGAATACGTCGTCTAGGGGGAATTTGATTATCCTCCACCATTGCTATGCTAAAGCCGGAGCATTTTGAGTGCGATCGTGTAAAGCTAGACGAATAAGATCACGATCCAAGTTTGTGCGATAATTAGGTTTGAACATGTATATTTCTTCGAAGACTATATTCGGCGATTCCAAATTTTAATCGTTTAACGTTTACACTATTAATAATAAACAACTTGTGTGCTGAATCTCATTTATTTATTCCTAACATTTTTTGGTGTTGTATTTTCAACGACCACTTCTGTAGTTTACCTACCTTTACATGATAAAAAATAAAAATTATATGCGCGATATGTTTTTATACTTACGCGGATGAAAAAACGGTATCCAACAATTTTAATTATTGATTTTTAACAAAAATGTTGTTTACTTTCGATTTTTTTCATAAATATATGATTTATCCGCACAATAACATTACAAAATAAAAAAAGTTTAGCAAACATTTTTTCCTGCAACAGCAAACTGAGCAAAATCAACAAAATTCTTTTTGATTATTTATTAGATTTTACAGCTACAATATACAGGGTGATTAATCGGTCTGTTCTTTTATAATAACTCGTATATTTTAAATATTATGGAAAAATGTTTCAAACGAAGTTTATTTTAAATTAAAATGTCTATAAATCTACAGTTTGGATCTTTCTACAGGGTGTTTTATTTTTTCGTAATGGGATGCAACGTTATATTTTTAAATAGAAAATCCTATATATTTATTCAAATTTAAAAAATACATGAAATTTGCCATCCAATAGTGTAAAAACAATCATATGGAACGTTATTAAAAAATTCTATGCCGAATATTTTTTTTTTTCAGAAGGCTTTGATATTACATATCAAGTGTAATAATGAAATATCGGATTGAAATAGATGAAATGTTTAACTAATTAATCTTCTTTAAATTTGAAAAGTGTTGTGTAAAAATAATTAAATGCAAAGCTTTCTGTATTTAATACAAATGTAATATTTAAATTCACCATTGTATTTTTTAATAAAATAACATATGATTGTTTTTATACTATTGAATAGCAATTTCATTTACTTTTCAAATAAAAATATAGGTGTTCCATTTGAAAATATAAACTTACATACCATTGCGTAAAAATAGTACACCTGTACAAAAATCCGTACTGCATATTTATAGACAATTTAATTTAAAATAAACTTCGTTTGAAACATTTGTTCCATATTTAAAATAATCGAGTTATTAAACAAGAACAGACCAAAGCATCACTGTGCATACAGTAAAATCTCCCTTTACGGACACCTCCTATGAACTCTCATTTTTACTTAGTTCCAGCTGTTTTAGATTAGAATAACACTATCGTAAATCTCCTTTGGGCGCAGTATTTTCTCCTAAATTAACCTAAGTTGACAGATAAAACATGTGACGATGGTCACTGAGCGTGGTAGCCTAATGACTAGCGCGTTGGCTTCTGAGTGTGGGGTTCAGGGGTTCGAGTCTCACTATCAAAATATTTTTTTTATTTTTTTATTTGTTCAGTAAAAAGATAAAAGACACAAACCATATATTGGATATTTTGAATTATGTTTCCATTGTTGTAAATAAATATTTGTTTTGTTTGTATATATTTTTTTGTTGTATTAATAAATATATTTTTTTACTGTTAATATTTATGATTGATGTCTGTACATGTCAGGTGCGGCATGGCCGAGCGGCTAGAGTGCTTGACCAGCGCGCTGAGGATCGGTGGTTCGATTCCTCATGAAATATGATTTTTTATATTTTTTTATAGCATGTTTCGAACATGGCAGGTATTTGCAAGATAGTTAAAATCATGTTTAAACTTATTTTGAAGTTTTTAACGGTTTTTCGGGGTATAAATACGGGCCCAAGCGATAGTTTATTCAGAGAGTGTGTGCTCTCTCAAGTGAGCGTTAGCTCTACGTCGAGCCTAGACGGTGTGTGCCGTCTACTGCGAACCTGGTGAGTGCCGGGTAAGCAAGTTGATTATGACCTTGGCTGCCTCTGACTCAGCGCTGTTGGTGTGTGCCGGCAGCTCGTGAGAGAGTGCAGAAGGTGTTCCGTACCGGTATCCGTAACCGGTTGTTTCCGTACAGTGGGGTCTGCCACTGTGTACCGTAATCGCGATTGTCGATGGGTGTTGGTGTGTGCCAACACGATTCCGTTCCGTTTCGAAATCGCGATTGTTGACCGTTACCGTTTCCGTTCCGTTATCAACTTTGGTGTGTGCCATTGTTGACCGTCCGTACCGTGTTCCCGTAACTTTGGTGTGTGCCATCGTTACCCGTTCGTGTTCCCGCAACTTTGGTGAGTGCCATTGTTGCCCGTCCGTACCGTTGCCCCGCGACCTTGGTGTGTGCCATTGTCGCCCGGTCGGACCGCGTTGCCTCATTTTATTATTCTTTTTACCATCGTGGCCCGTTTATTGTCGACCATTTGTCAGAGCGAAACCAGCTTGCAAATATTGCCTGTTCTATGGTAGGATTTCATTTCTGTATTTCTATTTTCGATGTTTTGTTATCATTATCACCATCTGTAAATACGTTTCATTCTTATTTTTTAATAAAGATGTTCAAAATTATTATGATTTCTTTTTGTGGAAATGAAACTGAACCCTATCTCCATTGAGCTACCCAAATCCTTTTAGCGTTGGACCATCTCTCCTAGTGCTGTGTTTCCGACCGACCGATTGGCGCCCGAGCAAACCGTTCTACAGCACAGGGACAACAGAAGGACGTCGTTCCACGCTACGATTTCGCGTCCGAGCGAAATGGCATCACAAATTGGCGCCCGAACAGGGACTGGCGTCACAAATGGCGCCCGAGCAGGAAATGGCGTCACAAAATGGCGCCCGAGCAGGGACTTTTATTGACAAAAAGAAATCACGGGAGAAGACTGCAGGAAGACATCGCAGCCGTCCGGTGTCGATTCCGATGCAGCCCGTTAAATTCATGATGTGAGAAGCATAGCCTCGCCCCCAGGTACTCGGGGCCATGGACGGTGGACAAACGTCTGTCTGCCCAAGTCTGTGACCTGCGGGGCGTACAAGGCCGCCGAATTCGTCGCGTCCATATGAAGGACCTGAAGCCCTATGTTACAGACATGGCCGACGACCGGCGAAGAATGGTTGCCCCGACCAACCCTCCAGGGCTGTCTACAGCCACCCTGTTGAAACGGCTGAAGGCCGTTCCACCGCTGCTGTTCCTCCTTCCGGTCACCCCTGAGCACCCCGGTCCAGTCCCGATGATGTGCTGTTCTTCGACGCGTCGCCGCAACCAGTAAGCCCTCCAGTGCCTGGGCTCTTGTCTCCGTTGACCGCCACGCCGACCGCTGACCGACCAGAGGGCATCACCAAAGACCAGCAGCCATCCAACCATTGGGACCTTGGAGGCCGTCCAGGGGACCGCGGGAGTGACAAAAGACACTTCAAGTGTTTAGTTAAGGTTTGTTGGGTTTACATTAAGTGGGTTTTTTGTTTTTTTCTTTATTTTCTCCGAAGTGAGAGGGGGATGTGACGATGGTCACTGAGCGTGGTAGCCTAATGACTAGCGCGTTGGCTTCTGAGTGTGGGGTTCAGGGGTTCGAGTCTCACTATCAAAATATTTTTTTTATTTTTTTATTTGTTCAGTAAAAAGATAAAAGACACAAACCATATATTGGATATTTTGAATTATGTTTCCATTGTTGTAAATAAATATTTGTTTTGTTTGTATATATTTTTTTGTTGTATTAATAAATATATTTTTTTACTGTTAATATTTATGATTGATGTCTGTACATGTCAGGTGCGGCATGGCCGAGCGGCTAGAGTGCTTGACCAGCGCGCTGAGGATCGGTGGTTCGATTCCTCATGAAATATGATTTTTTATATTTTTTTATAGCATGTTTCGAACATGGCAGGTATTTGCAAGATAGTTAAAATCATGTTTAAACTTATTTTGAAGTTTTTAACGGTTTTTCGGGGTATAAATACGGGCCCAAGCGATAGTTTATTCAGAGAGTGTGTGCTCTCTCAAGTGAGCGTTAGCTCTACGTCGAGCCTAGACGGTGTGTGCCGTCTACTGCGAACCTGGTGAGTGCCGGGTAAGCAAGTTGATTATGACCTTGGCTGCCTCTGACTCAGCGCTGTTGGTGTGTGCCGGCAGCTCGTGAGAGAGTGCAGAAGGTGTTCCGTACCGGTATCCGTAACCGGTTGTTTCCGTACAGTGGGGTCTGCCACTGTGTACCGTAATCGCGATTGTCGATGGGTGTTGGTGTGTGCCAACACGATTCCGTTCCGTTTCGAAATCGCGATTGTTGACCGTTACCGTTTCCGTTCCGTTATCAACTTTGGTGTGTGCCATTGTTGACCGTCCGTACCGTGTTCCCGTAACTTTGGTGTGTGCCATCGTTACCCGTTCGTGTTCCCGCAACTTTGGTGAGTGCCATTGTTGCCCGTCCGTACCGTTGCCCCGCGACCTTGGTGTGTGCCATTGTCGCCCGGTCGGACCGCGTTGCCTCATTTTATTATTCTTTTTACCATCGTGGCCCGTTTATTGTCGACCATTTGTCAGAGCGAAACCAGCTTGCAAATATTGCCTGTTCTATGGTAGGATTTCATTTCTGTATTTCTATTTTCGATGTTTTGTTATCATTATCACCATCTGTAAATACGTTTCATTCTTATTTTTTAATAAAGATGTTCAAAATTATTATGATTTCTTTTTGTGGAAATGAAACTGAACCCTATCTCCATTGAGCTACCCAAATCCTTTTAGCGTTGGACCATCTCTCCTAGTGCTGTGTTTCCGACCGACCGATTGGCGCCCGAGCAAACCGTTCTACAGCACAGGGACAACAGAAGGACGTCGTTCCACGCTACGATTTCGCGTCCGAGCGAAATGGCATCACAAATTGGCGCCCGAACAGGGACTGGCGTCACAAATGGCGCCCGAGCAGGAAATGGCGTCACAAACATTAAACATTTATTAACTTATTTCTTTCAATTCCATAACTGTCGCTGTTTTTAGGGTGATTCCCAATATTTTTATACCTAATTTCTACCGTTACAATGCATGCAAATTTATTTTTGCTTATTGATTCAAATACAGAATTCTATGTTCTACAACTTTTGTTGGGAGGCAGGAAATTGGGAAAGTATGATTTTACATGTTAAAGGCCTATATTCTAGAGTTCGAGTCACTGTCCTGTATAAAAAATAACTGTATCTGGTTGAAACTTATGTTTTATGAAATGTACATAAACTGACTTTATCACCACGATTTATGAATTATCAGCACTATGTTTTAATCTTATTCATTGTGAAAACATGCATGAGCCAGCCTTCATGGTATGTTGCAGAATTGTTCTTTCATGTATTTGAAACGTTCAACATGTAGGTATTGTGCAAAAATAGCTGCTTTCTCTTACATCCATGTACCATACCGTAGAGCGTAGAGCATTTAAGCAAATTTAAGCAACAAAGTCTCGAAGAACCAATTTGCAAACCTATGCCGTGCGACACGACGTGCATTGTCTGCAGGTCACGTAGACGAGCTATATAGCAGGCAAGGACGAGTCATGTATCCTGTATCCTGCAGACACGACAGACGTACACTATACGTATACGAACATGTCTGTTTCAGCAAGGAAAAGTATTAATAACGCCAGAGGTGGAAAATTCACACTGGAAAAGGAATACTTTCGTACGACAGCTTTTGTTTGAAGAGCATGCATATAACGCAGGCAAATAGTTATTTTATGAAAATAACTTTTTATTAGGCAAGTAACATTAAGTATTATAGAAATATACCACATTCAATCATCAGGAAAAATAACAAACTAACCTAACACATAAAATTTAGTATGCCCACAATACTGGGAACTATATAAAACTATACTTGGCGCGACTTTTGTGTGTTAGATTAGGATTCCTAATGTTGCAACTTTTATCTAATTTAATCGAATTCGTATCTCTAATAGTATATGGTGGGGGCGATTTAGATAATAAACTTAATTTAAAGAAATGGTAAAAACTAATTTAGTAGACGATTATTTGAACAGATGAGCGTCTAGTAAATTGTTAAATCAAAGAACATGTCAAAAATAGGTAGCTAATCGATGCTCATTTTTCGAAATAACGCAAACTTAATTTGTTCTTATCACATCTTTGAATAAAGTTTATTCGCAAACTAAAGCCGTATTTTTAAAAAAAAATTGACACTGAAAGGTTCAGAATTTTATTCTCTAAAACAATATATTGGAAAAAAACTGTTTCCCCATCTTAAAAGCCTATGTCATTTATTTTCGTATTCACCTATCATAATGCACTTACGTGCATAGAAATCGACCACTTTTCAGTTTTGAACTTAATTATTTTATTTATTTAGAAACTAAGACGTTAGATTAAAATAAAACTTATGCTCTTTGAAAGATCATTTAATACGCTTTAACATGAGCCTAAATTAATTAGAATTCCTTTCTTGTTCTCAAACCAAAAGTTCTAAAATGAAATGCATGAAACAAATTAACATTTATACTTAGAAACTGTGTTATAGTCGTGATAGCAACAACTATATCAACGACATAAATATGCGCTGTTTTTGATATTGGTTTCTGCCAGGGACTAACAACGAAAATTATTTAGTTCGTTTCCACTCTGAACGAAAACGCCATATTTCGTTTCCACTAGTTTCGTTCTTTATACGTTTTCGTTTTCGTGAATCGAAATTCAAAACCGGTTAAAACCAGTTAGTCCTTTTTCTTTTTAATTTGTAGCAAATATTATGTTTTAAACTAATTGTTGATTAACAAAACAATTGCACACATTATATTTATAATATGTTATATTTTAGTTGAAAATTAAACAAAACAATTTTTTATCGTATATTAGAACTTAACATAACTAAGAAGACGAATTCCACCAGTGTGTGCAAATGAAATTTATCGCAGCCAGTGTTCACTAGATGAAACTACGAGTACACCATTTAACTTAACACATAACAGGTTAGTCAAGAAAGAGTTACTTTGAAAGTCCGTTTGTTTGAAACTCAAAATACTAATGACCACAGACACTTGATACCATATTTAATTAATTAATGTCAAAATGACAGGAACATCACTAGATAGACAAAGCAATAGTGGATTAAATATTCCATTTTTCAAGAGAGGAAGCTAGACGCTGTTGTAAATTGTATTTCGAGTTGCAAACAAACTGACTTTCAAAGTAACCCTCCTGTGACTAACGCTGTAAGATATCAGGAAATTCAATAATATTTGCGTGTAAAGTATTGCTATAAATAAAATTAAATTTTAAATCAAATAACATTTAAAATCGGTAACCGATATTAATTACTTTGTTTTCAATCATGAACGAAAACAAATTATGTCGTTTTCGTATTTATAGAAATTTCGGTTTATTTCGTTTTCGTTTCCATTTCGTTTTTAGTCCCTGGTTTCTGCACATAATAAAAAATAAGCATTCTTGATAATGCAGGCTCATGTTAAAGCGTAATAAATGATCTTTCAAACAGCATAAGTTTTATTTTAATCTGAGGTCTAGGTTCTAAAAAAAATAGTTAATTTTATAACTGCGAAGTTGTTGATTTCTATTAGTGGTGGGTTCCGGAGACGGATAGTTTCGGTTTCGGATCCAAAAATATCCAGATATCCGGATAATTGAATATTAAAGTATCCGGATCTCGGATCCAAATCTCAGTATCGGTTTTTGGATCCGTATCTGAGTATCGGATTTTGGATCTGAATCTGAGTATTGGATTTTGGATCCGAATCTGAGCATCGGATCTTGAATCCGGATTCAAATATCGAATCTTTGAAACGGATTTTAGTATCGTATCGTAGATGCGAATATGAGTATGTCATATTAATTTTATATGTGTAATAATACAAATTTGCAGTTTTTATTCATCCTTTACCGAATAGGACTCTGTAAAAGTATAAATTCTTTTTCTTTACATTTGCACAAACTACCTGGCTATTTTAGAGGGGTTTGTCTATTCATAATGAAGAATCGTATCCAGAATTAAAATTTGGATCCGGATCCGTAAAAAAAACCTTAAACCGGATCCAAGTCCAGATCCGGATCTAAATCCGAATTAAATTTACGGATATCCGCTTCAATATCCGAACATCGGATATCCTAGGAAACGGATATTTTGAAATCCGGGTACTCGGATATAAGTTTTGTCGGATCCTCACAGCACTAATTTCTATGCGCGTAGGTGTATATTCTCGAAAATTAGTCCATCTCTCAAAATCATGCTAGCCAAATACACGAACTCACCTGATTTAGCTCGTAGGATAAAATTATATATGAAAGTTATTTACAGAATTTTGTATAGTAGTAAGCAAATAAAAAGTCTTCTAAAGTAGAATAAAATTCAGACAGTTATCGAGAATTTGTAACCCAAATTCCCGCACTCAAGTCCATTATTTGTAATTCTTTCTACGCCACTGGCAGTGGCAGACCATAGCAGAACTCCTTACCAAAATTGTCGGAGTTGTTCAGGTGCAAACATGCAGCGTGATGGCCGTCCAGAGTTCAGTGATGGCAACGGGAGAAAGAAAGAAAAACAGCGGTTAACAATGCGCACGCTACGCCGTAAGATGCGAAAATTAAAGGGAACTATTTATTCACCGGAAACGTTAGAAAAGCGGGACAATTATTTATTTCGTTTCATTCTTTTACGTTTACGTTACGTTGCTGTATGGAAAGCAAGAATACCAAGAGTAGACAGCCGTTGTTTCAAGCTTTGCAACTTTGTTTTGTTTGTGCTAAATGAGCTTATTTTCAGTGACAAATTTCCATCGTCGTAATTGTTAAAGATGTCTTTGAATTACGGAATTCTTTACTTTCAATGAACGAGAGGCTATAAAAGTATATACATTTTTTTATTTGGAACATTTTTCTCGATTATTAATAGTTTAAAAGTCATTAGCAATATAATAAAAAAAATGAAGAAATTTAGTTTTTCGTCATTATCTAGTAGGCTATGACTATTATTTTTAGAAAAATAAAAGTACGTGGATACAAAGAAAATAACATCCCAAAGACGCAGAAAACGTCGTAGCTCTTATAATTATCGAGATTTCAATTATGGCAATTTATAGTAAAAAATATGACAAAAAGAATAAATTAAAGGTTGTGCCTAGCCTCCCGTATTAATCTCGGTTTTGTAATTATGTTGTAAAATTAGCTAGATTATAAAACGCCTGGGTGTTTTACAATATGCCTAAACGTTTTATAAAACGAAAACAACGAAACACTCACAGCCACATTATAATATGGCTATTATTTTCGCTTTCAATATCTCTAAATATAATAACAATAACCGTAGGCATTTTACAATCTGGCTATGACATACTATTATGTGACATCATTACAAAACCAGGATAATAAAAAATGTTTAGTGTCACTGGCCAACATGAAAATTTTAATAAAAATAATTACGAATTAATTAATTTATTTATTATATACCCCGTCCAACAGGCGAACCCAAATTATGGACTAGAGAACAAAGAAAATACAACATAAAATATCAGTTACCTAATTAAATAATTCATTATTTTTACTGCCGGCCAGCGGTACAAAAAATATACACCTCAAAAAAAAAACATATTTTTGACTGAATCAGCACCCTCAATTGGTGCACAATTACTATTGTCATTTAGTGTCAATTATTCAAAAAGATAAGAAAGTATAACGTCTCTAGTTCAAAGGGCTTAGGGTTTATTTTAAAAAATCGCAAACCTAATTAAAAAATGAGTATAAGTACTCGAAATTTTGTGGACAAGAGTTTATGGCGTTAGTATATGTTACCATAAGTTACGTTTAGTAAAGTTGTAACCAAAAAATGTTCACATATCGATGAAAATAGCACATGCGAAGCTACGGGAGGTGCCAAGGTTGCCTTGGCACTTCCTAATGTTTCAGGCAAATATTAAAATATATAACCAACGCAAACCAAAAATGATCACAAATAATGTTAGCACGGTGTATAAATACTGTAGGTTTGCCAACGTACTACATTTATCCTACGAAGTTATTATTCACGAGAACTATCAACTTGTAAGGATTGAAATGTTCCCGATACATAATTTCAATTTGAATTGGTATATTGAATAATTTAATTATGCTTATTTTACCCTTTTCAGAGCAATTTTATTATTGTAATAAAATTTTCTTTATTGTAACTGAGCATTGTTGTTATAATCATTTGTTTTATAATGGTTATTAAATTTATAGTAAACTTAATGGATATAATCGGAAGAACATATAATTACTATATTAGTACATTCTTGATACACATGCGCCCATAGGCCCGCTTTGCACAATGATACTTAGGTAACTTGTAACATTAGTTCCAAAATGTTATGTGGTAGAGCACAATGTCATAGTACACTGCATGTAAGGTGAGAGTCATCACCAATTTGTAATATTTCTTTTGTTTCCGGCACTTCCTAATAAGCAATTCTAGCTTCAACTATGGAAAATAGTCATGATTATTATTAATATACATTTTGGCTTATATAAAATAATAATGAATCTTTATTAATAAGTTAAAGCTAGAGAAAATACATATAGAAAAGTGAATTTCAACATAGCAAAGTAAATTTTCTATATAATAAATTATTTTGTAATAAAAATTTATTATTCTTAAAGTGGGAAATATATAGCAATTTAAATAAATTTTATTGCAAAACTAGTATGATATTATAGCCGAAGATAGGTATAATAATTCTTTATTGTACATCAACAAGTTATTTCATTTTGATGATGATGAATAACTGATGTGTGAGTCAATTTTTCTTTATATTTTTGTAAAATACGAGGCACGTCCACATTATAAGAGTACTGACCCTCTGAAATTCAAAAGGATTTTTTTTACTACTTTGGCAGCACTGCTGCACTAGAAGCTAAAGGCAAGCCCCTGGGAGTACAATGTGAGTTCATCATTCACATCAGTAGGTTCAAAACTCCCGTTGTATTGACGTTGCGAAGGGAGTGAGTTTTTGCATGACAATTTCCGTCCCCGCACAGTCCATGTCACAACGCAACTCTTGGACTCATTCGGTTGGGGCATTATCAACCATACAGATTACAGCCCCGATCTGGCTCCTTCAGATTTTCTCACCTCTCTGAAGTTGTTTATGGATGGAAAAAAGTTTTCGACCGACGACGATGTCAAGAACGCCGACAAACAATGAGCCGGAGAGTTGGCGTGAGATTTCTTCAACGCAGGTATAAAAACCTCGCTCTTGACTCACAAAGTGCATCGATCGGGAAGGGGATTACGTGAAAAAATAGTGTGAACTATAATCTTCATAATTCTGTAATATTTTCGGAAATATATTGATTTTTCTATTTTTAAAAAGTGAGTACTCTTTTTTCCGGACAAGCCTCATATCACTTGTTCACGATTCGTTGATGAAGATTATGTAATGAAAGGACGCACACACATACATCCATATCTTATCCGGGAGTTAAACCCGGGACCCTCGAGTCGAGTTGGCTACGTTGATCACTGCACTACCGCGATAGGTGCTACAAATTTTATTATTTTGTATAACATTAATAATTTTCGAATTTTTCATTTATATTTTTTTTAAATAGCAGTTTTAATTTACTCATATTGCATTAACAGTTTTTATACAGCATTTGTTAGTTTTCTATATATTATATTTACTTTATTCGCATTCCATGAAAAAATATGAATTTTATTCCACCAGGGACACGGACAGCTAAACCTTCGTTAACCGGACGAGCTGCGATTGTAGAGAACAATTTTCTGAATATAAAATCTCTGTATTAAACATTTGTGTGTTGGTGGACATATATGCAAAGAAGGCGTTGTTCTGGGCTTGTCGCTGCAGGAACAGACATTTTATCACAACGCGAACGCCAACCAACACCATCCAACCTCCAACTCGACGCATTCCTACGCTGAAGCCAATAAAGCTGCCAAGTGCTCGTTCATTTGGTTCGTTCCATATTCAGCGCTTGTATGTAATTTACATGCCATCGATATTTTTATCCAGAATTGCTCGATGAGTTAACAATTCGATCCTACATCAGTATGGGATGATCACTAGTCACTACAATGTTCCTAGTGATTAATGGAAAACATGTTAATGATTATTAATTTCAAATTTATGTAGCAAGATGTCATTCATTTGCTATAAATTAGGACAATGTTAACGATTTATTTATTGTTTCATATTTATGAAAATAATTTATTGTAGTACATCATATTTATATGGTACAGTTCTCTTCAATTTTAACGTATTCCACAGGACTGGCAAAAACTGATGTTGGGTTCAAGAAAAAAATCATGATCAACTGCAAAATTAGTGTCTTTTTTTCATTTTCATTACATGTTCAAAGCTCTTGAATATTTCATCATTTTTCGTCCAGATCGTAGTTTTCGTCGATTTGTTTCATTTCATAGCAAATTTCGGTTTGCTTTTTAATGAAATATTCTATATACAAGATTTTATTTAAGTAAGCGTACAATGCTTAACCGATGGTAAAACTAACCCTATATAGTAAATCTGGCAATAATTTTTTTACATGCTTTCTATAAGAATTGAAGCCCTTAAAAGTGGCGAATTATGTCATTAATAAAAATCAATGTGTTCTCTGGAAAAAGTGTCACATCTGTCACAATTGACATATAAGATCATTGTAGTCGTGGCGTATTTCAGACTTTCATAATGAAAAACTACAAGTTGATTGGTGGAAGTAATTGGCATTTTGAGAATATGAAATAAACAGAATATAAATCGTACGTCTGTGCAAAAAACGTTCAACGTCAGTTTTAACAATCAACATTTTTTCTAGAGAACACATTGATTTTTATTTCTCTACAAAATTTTGAACAACGACGTAATTTGTCAGTGTTAAGGGGCTCCAGTTCTTATAGAAACCGTGTAAAAAAATTATTGCCAGGTTTACTATCTATCCCAGTTCTACCATCGGTTAAGCGTTGTAGGCTTACTTAACACTCTGTATTTATTCAAATATAAAAAAGTATAACAGTATAAAAATAATTGTAATGTTTTATTATTGAAAAATACATTGACGAATGATTAAAATATATTTTTATTAAATACAGAAGGAATTGGATATCATTTATTTTACAACACACCTTCCAAATTTAAAGAATAATATATTAAAAACCATTTTATAAGGTAATCTGTTAACGTACGAGTTCATGTTCTACAAAAAACGAGTGCGATAACAGGCCTTATGTAAAATGTTTCTATGCTATTTTTTCTATTGAGGTAATTTAATGATTCTATTACATTTTTAAAAATGCGACATGTCAAAAATATGAAAATATTTTTAGGCTGTGCATAGCCTCCCGGCGTTGGTATCCGTGTTAATCCCGGTTTTGTAATTATGTCATAGCCAGTTTATAAAAATATGGCTAGACATTTTATAGAACGATGAATAGCTTACAGCCACATTGTAATATGGCTATTATTTTCGCTTGCAATTTCTCTAAATATAACAACAATATTCTCACCTAACGAACAAAAGTCACGCTTGGAAAACTCGGAGTGAGTTTTGTGCGTCATGTGAGGTTATTGTTGATATATTTAGAGAAATGAAATATACAAATTAAGTCTACCCGACTAACCAGATTGTAAATCATCGCTGTCAACGAAGTGCACTATCATGTGATGTTATTACAAAACCGGGATTAATACGAATACCGGTACCGGGATTACTACGAATACCGGTACCGGGATTACTACGAATACCGGTACCGGTAGATTCGACAGCCTATTTTTTATCAGTTATGTTGGTAGCATTTCCCGCTAAAAAATTTAACTTCACAGAACAAAATACATTGTTGACTGACAGCAAAATGAGGTTATATGTCATTCATCTGTCAGTTTTGGAAACAGTCATATCAACTCCAGAAAACAAAAATTGCCAAGAACAATGTGTTTTCAGATCTTCTTAATGACGTTTTTTTAGTGCACTAATAAATATAAACTCATAAAGACACCGAAGTAGAAAAATAAATTAATTAATTATATATTCTATCTATTAAATCTTATATTTCATTACCACACTAGTTATTTAATGTAAATAATATTAGAACTTCAGTTGTTTAATTTAACATTTAAAGTATTGGATTCGGGACGTCTGCCGCTTGCTAAGTGAAAATGAAGTGCTAAACGCAGTCAACAATGTCCGACATAGGTTACAAAAATGCACCGATCAAGGTGGAAGGCAGAATAGTTATATAAAATTAAGGTCAGTAAATGCTTCCTACCGGTTGAGGGTGATTCCAATACATTCGATACCAGTAGAAGGGCACTTACTGGCCTTAATGCTTATTACGTTTTTTACACATCGATGCACAATGTTAAATAAAACAAGATTTGAAAATTATTTTGACATATTAAAAATATTTAGTTGTCATTTTTAAAGTAAGCTTTGTTCGTTGTTTTTTACTTACCGTCTCCGCTTCCTGATCAGTAAGTGATACACATCACTTACCGATCATTTAACAAAAATGTAGTATTTTAAATATTCTCCATTGTATTTTTAATAATAAAACACAATTATTATATAATTATTGTCGTTCTATACAGTATTTAGCCACATAAACTGTTGTTTATTGTTACTAATCTAAATAATCAAGTGAATTATTCATTTAATAGATTACAACTGTGTCTGCAATAGTCTTTTCACACACAGTGCTCAGAGTAATTACTCTGTTCTGTGTAAAATATAAAATATGTAATTAAGTTAGTAGACATATTGTTTCTCATGATATAAATAAATACGTTTTCATGTACTATATCGATTGTATATATTACAACTTTATTGTTGCATTTCGTAATACTAACTGGCTCTGTTAAAATGAATAATTAAAAAATAATAATCATATATGCAGCTTTTCTTTTACAAATGAATTACCTTTCTAAATTTACCCATTCTAAATTTCTGCAAATGGTAAAAACATATATGTTTCTGACAAAAAATAAGTAATTTGCTGTCGACAGGTTAACAAAAAGGATAATATTTATTATTTTACAATATAAATTAGAGAAATATAAATATTAGGGAACAAACGTAAAACTTTTGTAGGACATAAATAAATCAAAAAATGTCCGTACAGCATATAGAAACCAAAAATATAAAATCTACTGTCGAAGCTTACATAAATGGAAAACATGGATTTTATAAAGACTATCTAGAGAAAATCAAGAAGAAAAGAAATAAAGACGAAAAGAAAACTCAGCGACAAGAAAATGTTGAGAAGTCAAAAAGAAAGAGAATTGTTTGACGTCATGAGAAAGAATGGTATTTTCGAATTTGAAATGAATGTAAATTTAAAACAAGAATGAAGATGTGTTTAATTTTTGAATATGAGACCAAGAAGAATGTACGCATTTGAAATCAAAAAGAAAAAAATGTATCGTAGAGGATGTGTCTTATTTATTAATATACAGTTGCGTGCACAATATTTAAAGCAGACAGATTTTTAAACCATATCATATACTAATGATACAAAAATCTCTTTCCAATGTGTAATCCAATACGGCATCCATATAAACATTAAAAACTTGACATCATAACTCAAAAACCAACAGTGATAAAAAAAATTGAGCATCGCCATTCCAAAGAATATAAAACGTGCCTTAATGATATGCAAATTAAAATCCAGTATTATTTCACAATGCATAAATAAATAAATATTTCATCACGGCATATTACCCATTGCATTTTGGCGCAAATAACGAAACACCATTAAAATGAGTTCTCCTGGACACCCAGTATATTACGAAATGAATGATTTTTAAATAATGATTACCACGGATATTAGGAAAATAAAATGAGTTAGTACACAATCCAATTCATTTTATTGGACTACATAGGATGATTGATAAAGTGGGGAATTTTAAAAATTGACTGCAGATATTGAAAATATCAACTAGATTATGTCATATCAAACTGAATTGAATAATTTTGCAGTATTTCAATTTATTCTTTCACTATCCTCAGCCATTTAAATAAAAATCATATATTTTTCGAACGTAAAAATAGTATTCCCCAATAATATTTGCAGACTAATATTTCAACTATTGTGCAAAAAGAGATTTAGTTTGATAAAATGTGTTGCACAAACATTTAATATACTATCTAAATAATCAAGAATATTGTTCAAAAACAAATATTGTGCGAAATAATTAAACGTATGGGAACCATTTTATATTTATAGAATCCCTTCACTAATTGAAATTTGGCATCACTTATATAACTTCACATCCATTCAATCATTTTATAAAAACTATAAACAAAAAATACACTAACCGTGCCTGTCATTTTGAATTATTTATAATTAGAATATACAAAAGATTAATTCGCATTATTAAAATATAGTTTTATGTATCTAGCCACACAACGTTGACTGCTTCCATCTTCAAGTACAAATCGATGGAAACTACAATTTCTGCGCTTAGTGACATTTCGAATACGTTAAAATAACAGTAAATAGAAACTGAAATAAACGAAACTAATAAACAGAATAAGTATACATATTATCAGTTTCATTATTCCGATACTACACGCAAATAATGTGTATAAATAATGGAGTACATTAATAATATTTTTGAAATAATGAGATGTGAGTTGTAGAAACTCTGTAACTTACTGCAATTACAATATTTTGTAATAAATACTTAAATATAAATTTGATACAATTATTTTTTCTTTAAAAAATAAATTCCCCGTTTTCCGTGCCGATCAGTATACATGCTACAAAAAAATTGCTCAGAACTAGTTATACACCTGAAAATTGTGTAGTTTTCTGTTTAAGCATTTTAAGAGGTTCAGAACTAGTTCTGCGCAATATTTCAGATAATGACTGAGTCCGGGTATAGAGTGCAACATATACCGGGTTTCTGTTTTTTTTTTATGAACCATAGGAAATAAAATGATAAAATCTTCATATGGCTGTAATTTCTATCCATTAATTTTAGAACAAAAGCGTAAATATTACAAAATGTTCAAAATTAAAAACTGAAAAAATGAACATATTTATTGATCTATGTTCATCTCGTTGTCATGACATAAACGTAAAATAAAATTACCGTCTTTTAAGTTTTTTACAGAGTGCCGCGCAAGACATAACATGCTACTCAAATACTCGTATTGTTTGACTTTGACAAAAAAGTTTATTAATTAGGCTTTTCGGCGATCGTAAATTACTGATAAATAATTTAATGAAATCAATAATTATTATAACTTTACGATAGATGTCAACTGCCAAACAAGCAAAACAACTGTTTAGTATTTTGTGCTATTACTCATAGTACTCTAAATAATTAAAAAATATAAGTTTTATTTGCCCGTATTTCGCAAACGAAACGCAAATAAACAATAATTTTGTACATATTAGATTAATTTTTTTATTCTGAATATTTTTTTTTATTTACACTTTTGCAATAAAATTGTATTTATGGTCCATAAAAAAGGAGACACCCGACATATGATTATCGTTTGCCGCTTACTGTCCATTTTCTTGACAATTTTGTATCCATTCGCAGGTTTCGGTAATCACTTATTTGCACCATAGAGAGCGTGTACCAGTGTCACCTCATGAGCTTTCAAACCACAGAGGTTAGTTTTGTGCTATTCGAAAATTTTAAATGATTTTTCAGTTTTCAATTTGAAGTTGGTCGGAATCGAAGCCGGGTAGTCCGAATCACAATCGACTACTTCACAAAATAGAGCCAGAATAACAACAAAATCTTGAATTTGTTTCCCCCTGTTCACATACCTATAATGTATTTTATCCTTTATAAAAACTAATATTGTGTTTATTACTTTATAAAATAAAAACAGATTGTAGTAAAATATAATAGAAACCTTATAGATATGAGTAGAGCAAGTCTGGCAATTTCCAACCGAGACCTCTCCTCTCTATCCAGTGTGCAGCCAGCAGCCAGCAAGTCACCGCAAGGCAAGTACATAAAGATTGCCCCAAATCTTCCAGGAGAATTCCAAGCGCGTAAGATCAAGTCAAACAAACCCGAAAACGTGAGCGGGAATAAGCTTACGCTACTTGGTTCTCTGTCTCGCGCGCAGGCCCGCCTATCTGCCTGCTCACTTTTCCGTTCGACAAATATTTGTTGCGTCTGTCGCTCTTTGCACCTGTACACGATGGAACGTACGTGGTTAATAAAACAAACGCGTCAGCCAAGCCATGTTGGAGATGGAGAGAATAGCCTCAAACTCTGCCTCAGCCCAAGACTAGGGGGATTAAAACGGTAACTTCCAAGTACGAGTAGCGAGTTAAAAGTTTACCGACGTAGATGAGTTAGGATACATGCTTTTTTACCTACATTGTTACTGTCGCTCAGAGCATTGTTGATACTTTTTGCCAAAGCAAAAGTTTTCTCAAGAATAAAAACTGTTTCTATATTTTAAGAGTGGAAACACTTCTTATAAGAATTTCGAAGAAATTGTAAACCATGACAATTAGCTCGTCGAGAAAATAATTTAATACAGGTGTTGTTTAGAAAGATAATTTTTTATAATCTATGATGCAGATTTCCAATATATTTTTTTTCTATGTACAATAGGCGACCAGTTGTGATGCGAACGGCCAAGGTTCGATTTCAACAATCGTCAAACTTGAAACTTGAATATTTTTCAATTTTCAAATATCACAAAATGACCCCTGTGACTTAATAGCAAGATAGCAATACTACTTGTCCGCTACCAAACAATATAGGTAGATTTTTGATATAATGCATTGACTATTAGCAGGTAGAAAAATAGACACGTATTCTAATGTTTTTAAAGAGGAACAACGTTTATTACACAAAACATTAAAAATATACGACAAAAAAGAAAACTCATAAGAATCAAAATATACAATATAAAAAATAACAAACGTAACATAAAACATAAAAAAGAAATACACTATTAAACAACGCCTGCATAAGCCGATGTTTGGCTATTTATTTATATATTCTATCATGTGGTACAACATGTGGTGAATCAGGTAAAAACTACAGCTTATGGAGTCAAGCAATGCAATATATCTAAAACCTCCCTATACTATGAATGACAAGAGAGTAAATATAGCTTCAAGCGAATATCATCTTCATCAATTTATTTTTGTATTTTAAACTGATCTCAATTAATTTAAAATATAAACTATAAATTTCACTTGTTTCACTATCATGTTACATGTACTTATACCGGGTGTAACACGAAAAGTAGGCCATAGGCTTTTTAAATGGGAAAACAGTTTTTCCTTGTCGAAAAGTGACCTATTAATTTTAGAGAATAATGTTTCAAATAAATGTTGTAGACTTGAATTCTGCAACTAAGATTTTGTTTTATTTCAATCATTTTATTTACAACTGGCCATTGGTGGCCAACCAGCAATTATGATACATTTTTACAAAACATGAGTGAAGGTAGCTCCCAACGGTACTCCTTCGTTAAATTGTAATTTTATTCTTCTTAGATTGCCAATTCATGTGGTTTGGTCCTCTTCACTTCTTCAGTCTTCTTGTTTCATTCTCATTGTTTAGTATGTCGCGCGCAAAATTATTTGGGTGATTATTCAATCGCTTTTGCTGTTTTTTTCGCAAATAAATTAATTTGTTTTTTTTACTTTTTTAATATTTAAATCCTTGTATAAAGATTCGTTGGAAACATACCAGTGAGCATTAGCTATAATATGTAAACACTTATTTTGTGCTCGTTGAATAATGTTTATATTTATAGGTTTAGCACATCCCCATAACTGAATCCCATAGGTCCAGACTGGTATTATGACGGTTTTGTAGATTAATATTTTGTTATGCAAATGATCTTTTCTTGGTAAGTTTTTATTGTTGAGATGCACCTCAGGACACTGAACATGTTTTATTATCATTTATTTCGATTTTCCATTTGTTCCCCCAATTTTGTATGTCGTTTAGTGAGGCTTGAAGGAATTCAGAAGCTATTATAGGATTGACGTTAGAGGCAAGCACATCCGTATCATCTGCATAAGTTGCGACTGTTACATTATTTGAACAAGGTAAGTCTGCCGTAAAGATCTGATATAACGTTGGTCCCAACCTTGAGGCACTCCTGCTAAAATTGGGTAGTTTTTAGACAGAAATTGTCGGTCGGTGAGATAAGACTTAATTAGTAAGTAATAATTATGTGGTAGGCGCTCTTTAGTTTTGTAAAGAATACCACTATGCCATACCCGGTCGAAAGCTTGACTGATGTCGTGAAATGCCGCAGAGCATACTTTTCCTTCTTCAAGGTCTTCTTCAATCTCTTTCACTATTCTGTGTACTTGTTCAGTAGTGGAGTGTTGTTCCCTGAACCAAAACTGGTGTGCACGGATTAAATTATTTTCTTTGATTATTGGTTGCATTCTTTTAAGAATCAGTTTTTCTACTATTTTAGATAGAATTGGTAATAAAGATATAGATCTATATGAAGAGGGTTTGTGGATTGGTTTGCCTGGTTTTGATATATGGGTTATTTAAGAAATTTTCCAGTGCTTCGGAAAATATTGTAATCGTAGTACTGCGTTGTATGTTTGAGTAATTGCCACGATGCCTGTCTTTCGGAGGTTTTTAAGAATCGTCCAGGAGCTTTTTTATTGTTCAAATATTTTATTTCATTGCTTACATCTGATGGGTACAGTGTTTAATTGGTGGTGAAAGTTGCAATGAAATTTCTAGAGATTTTATAATTTCTTCGTCACTAGACTGATTCGGGGTATGTGGTTGAAAAACACTGGATAGATACTACGCGAATGTTTCCGCCTTGTCATTGTCAGATCTTGCTCAAGTATTGTTATTTTTCCTTATAGGTGGTATGTGTTGCTGTGGTCTTTTTAATTTTCTTGTGGCTTTCCACAGTGAATAGTCGGAATCAGCTTTTGAGGTTAAGGGTCTCGACTCCGCTATACTCTGAATCTGATTTTCTGTATATGAAGTGTGGCGCGGTGCGGAGATGTTTAGCACGGCCCACTTATAGTTGAACATTTATATTGAGATCGGAGACACAGAAGAAACGTGTTGGTCAACACAACTTTACGTCGAAGTGTAGTGGGGTAGATATTTAAGAATGAATAGCAACAGACGGAGAGAAATGGATTGCTTTCATATTCGGAATTCGGGTTGGTGCTGTTGGTAGACTTCGGTAATGGCCTAAGTGAATAAATAGAGTTTTGAGATAATAATGGAAAAGAGAATTTGCGTCAGAATAAAACATAATTTTATCAACGAAATAATAATTATAATAAATGATTTATTAATTCTTAACGTAGTACATAAAACATAGAAACTAATATGAAATATACAAAAATAAACAATGTTTTTTTACAAAAAAAAAACTCAGTTGGGCCACTTTCCCTTCAAAAATTATATAGAAAATACTGTGATTTGACAGTTGAGCTCATTCATCGTCCTCTCTTCCTATAATATCTTCATCGACTGCATGTTCATTTGTTGTTAAATTGTTATAAAAATGATGAGTAATAGGCGGTATATAGGGAAGAAGGCTCATGAGGTCTTTATGTTTGAGTTTTTCAATTGGTCGTCCTGCAGGATAAAGTTCATCTAGTTGAAAATTTTCTGCCTTCATTTCTTTAGTTTCAGTTCTTTTTTTTGTTACATTTACGTTATAAAATTGGACATCTTCATTGTTAGAATATTTAAAATATATATTAAATGGCTCATCAGCTTTAAACATAAGCCACTGAAATTTAAGCCATTCTACTTTCACGTCGTCTTCTCCTTTTTTTCTGTTTGTAATAAGGCTTTCTAACTTTTTTGTACTCTTAAAATCTTTATTTTTCATTCTAACGACTTCGAATTTGTTTGTTTTTTTGGCACTTTCAATTACTTTTATCCAATCATCTGGCAGAAAAATATCTCTAAAAAAACGTTTTTGCTTCTCAATCAGGCCGAAGTCCCTGTCGCATGGCAAATAGGAATGCCCCGAAACCAGAAATTTGTGATGAATTACTTTAGGGCTGAATGCATTAGAAAAAGTCATGTATGTGCAAATAGATGCCATTTTGATATTGCGATTCTGCCCGCCACATTGGTCACTATATAGAATCAAATTTTCTGTCCTTACATAATTTTTTACGTAGTGCATGATGCATGAACCAATTTCCTGTGGACCACGTGAAGCCATGCCTTCATGCCACACATACATGTGCGCTTGGTTTGTAGTTAGGTTGTGGATGCCTAGACAGTATGTCCACAACTGCCTCTTGTAGTATGCCAGCCCTGTGGAAATACTTGGTGTTGCTAATGTTTTCATCAAATCAAATGCTATAGTTGTGGTTGAATCTGCATCTTTTTTGGAATCCTCTTCCATTCCTTTACGCGCAGTTTCCGCCTTTCGCAAATGTAGCTCTTTTTCTGTTTCCGCTACTCTTTTTTCATTACCAGTTAAACTGTTTATCTGTACATTCAGCGAATCACATTTTTTACAAGTATCAGTAGCAGGATACCGAAAGTGAAGATTAAATTCTTCATTAAATATTTTGGAAAATACAAACCTGGATACTTTCTTTACGGGTTCATGGTTTTGTAAATATAAGTTGTACATTTTTGTTATGTTTAAATCCGGTGACAAGTATTCTCTGTTTGGATTTTTATTACGGCTATAATGAGATGTATACTTGGCAAATGAGTTAATAAAATTCTTAACATTTTCAACGTCAACCTGTCGCGTTTTGTTTGCGGGAGGGTGTTTGCCCCGTCGATCTACAGGAGGAGTAGTTATTTCACCACCAATTGTTTTATTTGCCAAAGCTCTGGTCAGCCTTCCATCCGAAATGCTTAAAGTATTTTTAAAAAATGCTTTGCAAACTCTAGTCGCAGTGCCTGATTCCTTTGGTAAGGTGTAAATTCGTGTTTTGTTTCGCTTATTTGGATTTTCAGCATGTGTAAACCGTCCTTTATTAACAACCTGGACTTGCCCATTAATATAAGACGTCTGTAAGTTAAAATTTGCTAACTTGTAAAAACTTTCAAAAATATGCCTTCTTTCGACAATGGTAAGTAGTAAATGACATTTTCGTGGACAAAGACATTCTCCATCAAAACATGTTTTTTCGGGCACTGTGTTACCACGGATATTAACATAAGATTTTCCACTATTTCGGGAAATTTTGCGCTTCTGATGTTTCCAATTTTCTGGTTGTTTTTTACGTTTTCTGCTTTTTTTTATAGTGATAGAAACAGGTTCTGTTTCAGGAACTTCCGTTTCGTTAGATTCATCAGAATCATTTTCAGATACACTAGCAGAAGGTGGTTGAAAATCAGATCCCGAATCTGTGTCAAATTCACTTGGTTCGCGTATGCTGGAGGTCTCAGACATTTTTCACCCTATGAAACAATACATTCTAATAAATAATTATAAAAAGGGCTCCACTTATTACTAAAATAACCTTGAATTTAATACAAACATTTAACGACACATTCACAACAGGCCCAAATATTTTTTAAGCACGTACAATATTTTATTATTAAACTAACTTTTTTATAGGTTATCTTATTTTAAAACTTCATTGTACACTCAATATTTATATACTATAAAGAAACAATGTTAAAAAATGCCATAAACATTTAGTTACTTACCAACACTCTACAATTGGCCTTTAAAAATCTCTAAACACAGTACTAAGACTAAGTCTGATAATTGCACCAAGTGTAAACAACAAAACCAGAGTGGCCTATCTACCAGATGGGCCAGTCTTCCTCAACACATTGTGAAAATAACTAGGCACGGCCCAAATGTTAAAGGTGCACCATCTCGTAGCAATAAAAGAAATCTCACTTGGGTTACTATTAATTTAAAGAGGAGTAAAGATAGGATATATTACGCGACCTAACTGAAATCAGGCAAATTTTCAGTTGGGCCACTCTGTTCCTGAACGACTCGTATATGATAGAAAAATAAATATGAAAACTAATATAAAAAATCATATTCAAATTAAATTAAAGGAATATACTTAATTTATACCTCAATTGTTTTTCTCGAAATGGAAGCCCTCTCGTATAACGGAGATCAATGAGCACAAGAAAGAACGCAATCCATATAGACTTTTATTAAATGTTGCTCCATGTTTATTTTCCAAAAAGCTTCATCGTAATTGATTTTTATCTCCCGTCACCTTAAGGTAAGGAAGGTATTGTCTTTGATTAAAAAAATCGATGATGAATTTTTAGTGAATAAGCACGTTTTAGGTTTCCTAGAATACGATTTTACCATTTTTACGATGATGTCTGTCTGTGTGTGTATGTGTGTGTGTGTGTGTGTGTGTGTGTTTGTGTGTGTGTGTGTGTGTGTGTGTGTGTGTGTGTTTGTGTGTGTGTGTGTCGATTATTTCATAGACGATAACTCCAACACTACAATTCTAAAAATTATAATTCTTTCGTATTCCTTTTATTTACATCCATATGAAGATCTGATTAGATTTTGGTTATAATTGGTCAACCGGAACTACCCTCATTTGAAAATTTTAACAGTTTCTCTTGAAAAAACGCTCTTGACATTTAATGTTATTATAAACATTACAGAATATTATATTATCTATACGATTTGATTGCATTTTTTATTTTATATTCAATGGATATATAGTTAAAGAATTTAAATTTCATAATTCAGTCAGCTATGCTACTACATTTAAGAAAATTCTAATTGACAGATGTCAGTATCAATGGAAAGAAAAGGAATATGGCAGATAGATAAGGATGTTGAGATGGATGTTGAGGAAGACAGGGACAGATAAAAAATGACTAGAACGCTAGAAATTTCTAGAAAGATACAAGAGAGACGATTACATTGGCTTGGACATGTCATGAGGTGAGATGAAAAATATATTGGAAGAAGAATGAATATTTTAATCGATTAACTCAAATAAAAAAAATGCAGTCACAGACATTTGATTATGATAATGTGTACATGAGCGTTTTTAATTTATATATGGGGTTAGGGTTGCATTTAGAAAAAGTATGTTGAAAATAAATTAAATTAAAATAAATTGCGGCGTGAATCAGCATAAGTATAAAAAAATCTGTTGTGGCCAGCACAATACCTTCCGTCAATCCTGTGTAAAATGTACAAATTCCATACATAATTTTTCTTGCAAAAGATTCTAAATTTTCAGTAAAATTATTTCATAAACAAACTATGCAAATTGCACTTGACACTGACATCTTCTTCTTCTGTAGCTTTTCCCATTCGTTAGGGGTCGCTATTTTTGCGTGTCGTTCTCATCCAGTTCCTTTTCTCTGAAATCTTCCGCAATACAGTCCTTCCATCTTATCTTTGGTCTTCCTCTGTTTCTTTAATCTCCTATTACTAAGCTATTCATTCTTCTTCCAATATAATTCTTCATTTCTCCTCATGACATGTTCAAACCAATGTAATCGTCTTTCTTGTATCTTTCGACAAATTTGTAACATTAGAGTTATTTTCTTACCTTATCTTTCCGTATCTTCCCCAACATCTACTTCAACATCCTCATCTCTGCCACATTAATTTACTTTTTATTGATACTGACATCTGTCAATTTGAATTATATGAATATATTAGTAGTTTTCATGTTTAGCATAGCTGACTGATTTATAAAATTTAATTTCTTTAAAATTCTTTAACTCTATATCTATTGAATATGAAGTATAAAATGCAATCAAATCGTATAGAGAATAATATATTCTATACGTAATGTCAATAAATCAAATTTAACTGTTAAATCTTCAAATGAGGCTACTTTCGGTTCACCAATTATAACCAAAATCTAATCAGTTGTTCTTCTGGATGTAAACTGGAGGAATACGAAAAAAATATAATTTTTGGAATCGTGGTATTGCAGTTGTGCTATCCAAAACTTTCATCACACACACACAGATACACACACACACTCACACACACACACACACACACACACACACACACACACACACACACACACACACACACACACACACATGCACATACATACAGACATCATCATGAAAATAGTAAAATCGTATTATAGGGACCCTAAAACATGCTTATTCACTAAAAACTCATCATTGAATTTTTTGACCAAAGACAATACCTTCCTTACATAAACGTGACGGAAGGTAAAAAGATATATTTTTTTAAAAAAATGAACTACCTTTTTCTTTGATAATATATTCAACTTTGTCTTTTTTTCTGGGAGCAGATAATCGTAGTCTAGTTTTTTTTGCCACGGCGCCAATTTCGAACGTCGGGTTAGAAAAATATACAGGCAATAGTAACAATTTACTACGAATACAAAATATACCCCGCACCCCGCACTGGCATCGTCCAGGGTTGGAAAACCATCCCCTCTTCTATTCCTCTCTACCCGTACTCTACCGCGCCATGACTAGGGCAACACATTTCAGCTTCCGTAAAATTGGTTTAGAAATTAGTAAATTACATACGTAGTTTTAAAGATAGAACAAAATTTCAAAAACGAGCATATAGAAGAAAAGTGATACTATGCTTCTACGTTCTTATATTTTCTAATAAATATCTATTTAATTAGATATATTATGTTGAATATTGTGTAAAATGTGTTTTTTCATTGTTTTGTAATACTGATTTTTTCAAATTTTTAACAACAGGTAAGCGTAGATCCATTCTTTAAGAAATCATGTCGCACAATTTCAGTTTTTCAAAATTAATTAGTAAGTCATAAACTAACAACTACGACACCTCTAATCATGCAACATTTTGCTTAGGAGACGAGACCTTTAAACTGTTAATGTATTCTTGGAATGTTTCATTTTTCACATCTGAAATAACGCGTTTTAGTCTTTTGCAGAGATTGTTTAGTATAGTTTTATCTTGCAGATGCTTGGTTAATTGCTATACTCTTCTGGCTTTTCTTTTTTCATTGACAAGATCCCGGATGTGTTTAGGGTAGTGTTGAATATTTTCGTTTCTTTTGTTTCCTGAAGTCGATTTCTTGGCTGCTTGCTATATCCCGCTCGTTAATGCCTCGATAGCTTTGTCTACGTTATTTTCAGTTTTCAGGGGAATTTGTAAGCTTATTTCGTCGTTTATTTGTTCAAAATTTCCCATTTAGTAGTTTTATTGCTTAAATAGGGTTTTTCTTGTTTTTAGATCATTGTGATTAAGACTGGAGAGTGATCGGATGATAGGTGAAAACATTCTTCTATCTTCAAGTATTTGGAAGAAACACCTTTTGTTATATAAAAGTCTAACAGGTTCGGAACTTTATTTGTGTCGGTTGGCCAGTAAGTTGGCTTACCAGTACTGATGGAGCGTAATTGTTCGCGTCTCTTGCAGCTTTAAGTCCTTTTCCTTTTTAATTAATTAACCTGGATCCCCAGAAAGTGTGTTTCGCATTAAAATCACCTCCTGCAATAAATCTATTTCCCAACAATTTAAAATAATCTTCAAATTGGTTTTGGTTGACTGTATGCTTTTGTGGGCAGTGTACAGCTGCGATAACAATAGAGCCATACGTGTCTTTGATATGGATGTTGGTAGCTTGAAGATGGCTATTTTCATATTTTTCCATTTCATGATGATTTATTTTTTCGTTAATGATGATAGCATTGCCTCCATGAGCATTTCCATCGGGATTATTGGTGTGGTAGATTTTGTAGTTACGAATGTAAAAATAACTTCTGTGAGAGCAATGTGTTTCTGATATTAATAAAATATCAATTTTTTGATGTTGTAAAAATACTTCGACTTCTTGTCGATTTGTATGAGCCCATTGGCGTTCCACAATGCTATTCGTATTATGTTATCCACTATTGCTTATGTGTTTAATTAACATGGATAACATATTTATAATACTCCTGTTCTGGTTCATTAGTTGTGTGAACATATTTTTGAATTTGTTCAGAAATTGTTGCAGCGAAATATGTTCATTTGCTTGCATTTTTGTTGCGTGTGCGTAAGTATTTGTGTTAACGTTGAGGGAATTATTATTAATATTAGGTTCTATTATACTGTGATATTCAATGTGTTGAGTTTAAGTAGTTTGCCGATCCTTGGAGACTAGGTTGCAGTGAGATTTATTTTGCTGTTTGCTTCGTCGTTGTTGTATTTCTCGGTAAATTGAACATCCCTTATAATTTGCAGGATGTGGTCCATCACATAATGTGCATATGGGTGAAGTATCGTTGCCTTTACAGTACTCTTTCGTTAGATTGTAGTCTGGGCATTTTACACAACGATTCGATTTAGAACAGTAAGTATTCGTATGCCCATATTTATGACAACTTTAACATTGTGGGATGTCTCTTATTTTCTTGGAGGTTCTATTTCTATATTTGTTCCTACAAGATTTGTTAGTTTATAAAGGTCTTTGTTATTGTCATTGGACTCCTGGTCTATAAAGAACATAGGCAGTGGTTGTTTTGTATGCCAGCTTTTTATATTAATTACATTTCTAATTTCATATCCTTTTTCTTGCAAAGCTTCTTTTATTTTTTAATACGACTCTGTAAGCGCGATCTTCTTTTAGTTGGTATGTGTGAAATGCCACTATGTTTTGGTTTAGCAGATGTATTAATTTTCTATACACGTTAGAATTTATAGTATTAACTTTAACTTCGTCATTAGATAGAGTCTTGCACAGGAATTCATTAGAATTTAGCACAGTTTGTATGCAGTTAAGCATATTTGAATAGTTTATTACGTTCTGTATGAACACGGGAGGTTGTTTGAATTCTTTAGTTCGACCTTAATTTGTATTATATTTCGGTGAGTCTTCGTTATCTAATATGTAACAAGTAATTTCTTAGCTTTTGGCGAGGAGTTGTTACTTACTTCAGCTCTGGTGTTCTCTTGTTTTTTTTATAATTTGCCAGGAGCAGGGATAATTTTCTGTGCTGTTTCTATTTGACGATGGTACATTCATTGCTTGCACTTCGGAAAGTTGTGGAGATGATTGCTGTGAAGTGTAAGATTGTGGCACAAGATTTATTGGAGACTGTAAGGTTGCGTAAGAAGAACTCATAATAAATAGCAAATTGAATTTAAAATTTTATAAGAGATAATTCTTTACAATGTTAGCAAGGGAATACCAAGAAGTTTCACTTAAATGTACGGTTTTGGTACTCACCTAGCGCCAACTATCAGCTTTGGGAATCACGACTACAAATGTTTTTATGCCTGCTAGATGGCACAATAGTCCCAAATTTAAAAATTATATTTTTTTAAGGTAATTTGTGTTGTGTATTACCCAATTAATTCAATTAATTTGAAACGAGAAATGGCAAGAAATTGTAAAGAGCAGAATAAAACATGAAATATTGTGATAAATAATATTATTTCATTTCTGATTCTGCTTTTCGTGAGTTTGAGTGCATTTAGATAGTGTTTCTTGAAATATTTGACTTCGCTTTTCATTTTGGACTTAGATTTGAATTTGGAATATTTGACTTTGACGTTGGCATTCAGAAACTTTGGCTTGGACGGAACGAGATCCAGAAATGAAAAGACAGACGTACTCATGCTTTTTTGAATCCCATAAAACAATTAGCTGCTGATCGCTACAGAAAGTCATTGAAGTATTACACAACGCAAGTAAACCGTACGTAAGTATTTTCAATATGATGTGTTAAAAAACATAAATATTTGAAAATATTGTAGGACATCCTCATTATATTGGCTCGAAAAGTCATCACTTCTGCTCTTGCTGCGACTGACTTAGTTACGTTTTCTCCATACTGACTCCAGAATTCATCACACAGGGGAGTAACCCGAACAATTCATCCTTGTTCGTGTACTTTACACTCATTCTTGAATTCATCATCTGTTCGTGTGTTACCACGACCAATTTATATTGGTGCAACCAAAGTTCTCTTCCGAGTAAGTTTCTTTCTTAACCATTGTACCATAGAAATACTCATTTATTGAACACCAATGCTGTGAATTGCAGCATTTATACAAAAGATCAACAATAATGTACTATGGTTTGTAATGTTTTCTTTTTATACCTTTATATTGTAAGTAAAAAATTATAAAAAAATATTACAATGCAAAGAAACATGTAATATGCGAATTATTTACTTTTAATATTGTTAAAAATATTCTGTTTTGTATAAATTGCAGTAAATAGTGGTTAATAATAAACGAAATTACTGACTGACTTATACAATACTATATTAATCACTACATTGAAAACTTGAATTTCTTATTTACTATCAGATTCATAAGAATAATCAGCATTTATTCAATAATATTTGGTAATCTGTTTTCTATATGAAAATTATGCATATGTTATATATTATTCCTAATCACATAAATAAGGAATGTGATCTGGGGTATGATATTCCTTGAAAATTTACTTATTTCCATATTACACATGGAAAAACAAATTCTCATTATTCATTTATTATTCATTCACACTAAATTAATGAATACATATTAATAACCCAATTGTAATGAAATGAATATGTATAGAAATTGTTGATTATGGTAAATTAAGGAAATACTAATGTAACAAACTAATAACAGTAACTGAAAATTTTCAATGTGATAAATACGTGCATTATTAATGAATTTTTGTAAAATTCACATAATTTTATTTATACATGTATATTCTTTGTATTTTTATATCACAACTTTGTACAATTTCTGTTAATATAAACTTATATCAATATAAACTTGTGTGTATTTATTTTAAATATTTTTACGGGCGCGCAGAAAATAAATATTGATACTAGCGCTACGCTGACGAATTTGGGAATCACTAACTACCAAGGACGTTTACACGGTTTATTAGTTTATCATTGAATGGCGGTTCCTGTTATTCCCTGGTGTTAGCCATGGTATTAAAATAAAATCATAAATAAATATAATAACATTTTACCTATCAGAACTTATACATTATAACTTGCATCAAAATAATAATACTTAATAATTTCCTTCGTGTAAGTAATTCTCCATTTCCAATAATAATAGCACAAATAGAGCGTTTCTGATACATAAAATATGTCACAAGTGTCAGATACATTTCTGATAAGTAAAATGTCATTACATTTGTGATTTTATTTCAATACCATGAATACTACTATAAAGAAGTAATTTTCACAAAAAAATTAATTAAAATTACTCGGTTACGAAACGTGCAAAATAAAATTTAATTCTCCAAACATTTATTTGAAGCATTATTGTTTAAAATCAATAGGCCACTTTTGAGCAAGGAAAACTGTTTTCCTATGTTAAACGCCTATGGCCGACTTTTTTTTATAATGCAGATTTATAAATTTGTTTTAAATGTTAGAGAAAAACAGAAACATGCTATTAGAATTGTATTAAAATTTAAACACTCTCAATACTAAAAATTAGAATAAAATACTTATAGAGATTAATTGTTTATCCAAAATATTTTATTAGCTGTTAGGTATATCTAGAAAATGTACCGGTATAGTATGTCCTTTTCGTACATTGCTAAATAGAAGATAAAAATCTGTATGGAGGTATAATTTGGAGGTTGATAGTCAGAATTTGGAGACCTGTGCTGTAAATATAATGACAACGTAGATTTTATACTGAAAACTCAAAATAATTTTTAAGTTTTACAAATAGTAAAATGTATAAAATGGTTACATGCTTGCTCCGAAAAACTGTATGAATATACAATATAAAAGCAGTAATATTACAATTAAATACAAAATAATTTACATACCCTTGCCGTTGGGTTATTGTATTATAAAAAGTTTATGGTATAATTTTTTTTACTGACGATTTATAAATTATATATAAAATCCGTTGTACTTTGCATGAATTTTGGCTAACAAAATGAAACATTTAAAATTAAAAAGGCATACAGTTGAAGCTATTACTTATTAGGTATATTTCTAAGATCAGCCGCAGGTAAAATAAGACTAAAATGTTTATTACTGATATTACTATATAAATAAATTTATTATTATTATTATCAACGTCTTTTTCACTAATAAACACTACTATTAGATCTATGACATGTGTACAAGGTAAATAATAGAATATCACAGCCAACTATTATCATTTTATTATTTTCTTTATCAGACATAATTTAAAAGCAAACCCTTACTTTTATAAATCATTATAAAGGGAAATTGATTTTGAACTTTATTCCTTAAAAATATACAGGCTATTCCATTTAAAAAATCAAACAAAATTAGTAGGCCATGGAAAAAAATGTGTATGCTAAATTATGGATTAAGTTGTCTAAACTTCTACATTTCACTTTTTCTTGTATCTTATATATTTCAGAAGATATAAGCTGGACAATGAAAAAACCAACCAACCTGTATACAGAAGTCCCAAATTAATTAGGCTACCATTGGGAGCTCCGAAACTATAAGAGCTACGAAGTCGGTTAAATAGGCAATATTGCAGTTTTGAGTGCTCATTCAGATTCCGCTGAGAACAAATTAAAATTCCGAACAGTTTGAAAGTTATTCAAAAAAAATTGAAAATCACGATTTTAGAAAATATCATATAACTCCGTAATTGTAAAAGATATATAAAAGAAAATGTTTCATATAAAAGTTTCATGATTTGATGAGAAAAACTTAAACTGATGTTAGAATAAAAATCAAGATGGCAGTTTCCAAGATATTAATAGCAACTTTCTTATTTTAAACGTGGCCCATATTGGATTTTTACTTTAAAAAAATACTTATTTTTCTCTCTTTCCAATGGTGTAAGGATTATTATGTTTTAGTTTTGTTTTACTTTTAAAATCTAAGATTTTTCATTTTTTTTTCATGAAATTTCTTTTTTTGGAAGTATATCTGTAATATTTACATGTCATGTTAGTTATTTTAATTAAATAAATTATTTTATTATGACTAAAAATATTATGGTCAGTAAAAATCACCTGTTTCAATAATAAGTGTTTTATATCAGATACCTGGTTGAGATACACATACACACATGACAAATAAACAGCAGAATATTTTGAATGACAAATTAAGATTTAAGACAATTTTGACATCTATGTAAATGACTACTAGCCGTCATTCTGACACGGATCCTCATATCTGCTTGCCAAGGCCAGCAAAGTCACATGACTGCTCGCGCCGTGTAAGTAACGAATTTAACATTTCTTGTACACACAAATAATTGAAATTATCTCTTCTTTCGGTCTATGAGAAATTTTGTCCTACTCTTCTAATATGTTCAAAATTCTTCAAATTCATTGACAGTATTAGCGGTATTTCTTAAGGATATATGTTATATTAATATACCTATAATTTTAAAAACATATTTAATTAATAATACAATAAGATACATTAAATGTACTCGTACCTCTCAGAAAAATCTTCCAGTAATGCAAATTTCCAGTGTATGACAATTTGCATTTATCTATTAATTACAAACATTTAAATATTTCAATTGATAACCATGGACTTTTTTGGGCAACGAGATTTATTACAACAGATTATTCTATATTATAATATACTATATCTCTAAACCTATAGGACATATAATAAATAAAAAAATTGTGTCAGATTGAGAATTTAATTATCTTTATTATTTGCAGTAACAAATTTTCAAAAAATAATATTTAATTTTTTTTTTAGAAACTACCACTTCCGGTTGTCCAATTGTTACCAGAACCTATTCAACTCTTCTCATTAGATTGAGGAATCCGTAGTTACACAGGTCTTTAGTCTTATAGAATTTCAGAAATCGTACCTACAACGTCTTCGCACACATACACACACACACACACACACACACACACACACATCCACACACACAGACATCATCGTAATTTTTTTATAATTGGATTCTAGGAACCTTAAAACGTGCTTATTCACTAAAATTAATATGAGATTTTTAGCATGAATTCAATACCTCTCTTAGCGAGAGGTACTAACATATATAAATCAATTCAGTGAAAAATGATCCTTTGAGCTAAGAAAAATGAATATAGAATGCAGTTTCTATAATAAAAATAATTTGAAAACAATACTAGTCAATAATAAAATTTTGTCCCAAAATAATAATTGAAAAGTACGGTATCTATCAAATAAACTGCAATGATTGTGACTATATTATATTAGGCAAACAGCTCGTAATTTCAGCATTAGATCCGATGAACTCATGAACAGTTTTAAAAACAATAAAACCAATTCAAATGTAGCCTAACATATATTAGAAAATCAACATACATGTAATAAAGGCAATTTAAGTATTCTGCATTGTGAAAGGAAAAGGCCAAGATTAACTTTCCTGGAATCCTTCGAAATCAAGAAAGCTATACTTAATGGCTATAACCTTATGAACGAACAGTTAGATCTTTGTCCATCTCCGATTCTGGAGTGTTTAATCTCAGCATTCAAGCATTCCCTAGAATTATTTAATCTTTGCACTATGTTTGACCACCCTGTGTGAGCATTCTGAATTTTAAAATTCGTTCTTGTAATTCTTCTGATGATGGCAGCAACGCCGAAATTGCAATTAAGAATCTTTTAAATTTTGTGAAACTTACCGAGTATGTATTTTTTTTTCCTTATTTCAATCTAGTTTTTAGTATACATAGTGTTAAATTTTAAAACAATTTTAATAGCATGTTACTGTTTTTCTCTAACATTTAAAACAAATTTATAAATCTGCATTATAAAATAAAATGGTAAATATTTCACCTATTTTAAAACATATTTAAACATACAATATACCTACACTATTTTAAAATACACACATAAATTTGTTGTCTATCATATAATGTTTAACTGTTTTATATTTTGTAAAATTAAAGTGTTTACAAAAATAGATATTTTATTCCATTTAATAATTTGAGTAAATGCCATGACAAACTCGTACATGGCGGTGCCATCTAACGTAAATAATATGAAGTACAAACTATGTTATAACGAGTCAGCTGAATTAACGTTTTGAAAGACTCAGGGGTGATAAGGTGGGGGAGTCGGTGGCGGGGGGTGATGTCGACGTGGCGACTTTCGATGTGACGGCTATCGTAGCTACGGTCAGTGGTGGGGGGTGATGTCGATGTGGTGACTTTCGACGTGACGGTTTTCGTAGCTACGGCCTGTGGTGGGGGTAGGTGTCGACGTGGCGACTTTCGATGGCACGGTTTTTCGATGCTACGGCTATTCGATGGCGTGGTTGTCGACTGCGCGACACGCACTCGTATATACAAGCGCCGTACAAGGAAATTCACGGCAAATTAAATCGAGACAGCAAGCGTACCTACTAACTCGAGCATATGGGGCCGTGACGTCACAACATTATTAAATAATTTTTAATTTAACTTTTTATTAAAATACTTTATAATTATTAAATATTATCTATGTTTGATTACAATATATTAAAGCTCAAATTGATATGTATCTAATACACATTTATTAGAAATGCCTTACTTTGATAATCCCTATTCTACACTTAGATGCAAAAAGGCTATCTATTTTCTGTGTAAATTTTGTTATTTATATCGTTTTTATACTACTTTTAGCATTCTAGGATAAAATTGATTAGAAAGTGGAAAAATAGCATCTCATGCATATCAGTCCATTTGGTAATTAAAGATAATAATTCAAAATTTAACTTAACAGATAATAATTAGTACGGATTTAAGGCAGGCATTGCAGTAAAATGAACTACACAAATATTAAAAATAAAAATATTGTGTAATTTGGTTTGAATACCTTTTTTATTTTCTTTTGTATAGATATTGCCTACATATAATAAAACATACCACTAATTAGCTCACAATAGAAGCATTTTATAAATTTTAATTTTCTCTAAAAACTACGTAATATTATTATTTAAACATATACTATACGATCTCAATAAATAAAAACATTAAATTCTGTAATTTTTAAAAAAATTGAGTAAATGAAAATAACTAAAATATTCATATTTCAGAACGCACTGTCATTGGAGTGACGTCATAACAACGATATTTGTTCGCCATTGTCTTGATTTTCTATATAAATGTTTGAAATTTGTTACGAATACTTTTTTACAAATCGATACTTCAATGAACTCCGGAGGAGTTTCAAACAGGATTCGTTTTTTTAGCCACCCGGTATTTATATACATTGGCGGGTAAAAGTATGAAAACTTTTTTTATTATCACAATGTAATTTTAGTTAATATTTCTGTGGATAAGTAATAATAACAAAAATAATAGTATATCTTGTACTACAGAAAATATATTTAACATTTAATAAATTTTTAATACCAATACCCGTATATAAAGAAAAACCCTTGAACAAGAGTATAGAAACAAATACATTATTTTAAAATAAAACAAATAAAATGAAAAATAATTAGTATTTTGTTCCATAACCGTTGACAGTTCGTACAGCTTGACATCTTCGGGTATCAAATCCACTAATTTCCTGCATATATCTGCAGGAATCTTCTGCCATCCTTTACTGACTCACACAATTCATTGGTATTTCTCAATTTTTTTCTTCGAATTTGTCGATCTAAATGATTCCGAGATGCTCTATAGGTTTTAAGTCCGGAGACTGAAAATGCCATTTTACAACATCATTTTTTTTAAACACTTTAACATACTTTGGTGAATGCTTCAGATCGGTGTCCTGCTGAAAACGCGAACGCAAAGGCATTTCCAATTCAGCAAAAGGTAGCATTATTTCTCCAGTATATCCCTATATAAAAAACTGTCTACTTTCTGTATCAGTTTTATTTAAGTATACGAGTAGTAACAACAATAATAATAAAATGAAAACAACACTAATCTACTTCTCAGGACCTATGTATGTAACTTATTTATCAGCCAAAGGTATCCTAGCTCCTAACCAGGAATTAAGACATAATATACTTCTGGCTTATTCTGAGTGCAATATACTTCACTATGTTGGAATCACCCCGTCATGTGTGATGGCTTCAAAGGAAAACGTAACTTTTTTAAATCCATCCATTTTTAAAATTAAGGAAACTGTGCATTTGATTCAACTATACGTTAGTTTTTTCGGGCCGGCCCGAAAAGCTCGATGATCGACTGGAAATCGAGTCGTGCGTCGGGCTGGGCCAAAATTCGAAATCGAGTGCATACCTATCCCAAGAGTTATTTTAAGATATTTATATATTCTTATGAGCGTTGAAAATGATCAATTTTCATCATCATCAAAATTATTACGGCTTAACGAATAACAATAGACTACAAATCGTTTTCACTTTAGATAAATGAATAATAATAAATATAAATAAATAAACTTTATTGAACAGCCAATGGTAGTTCTTCCACTTAACCAATATATATACAGGATGAGTCACCGAAATCGCCGTCTTCGATATCTCCCTTGTCGTTAGAAATACAGCATAAGTTTATTAACAGAATTTATTCGCCTACTCAAGGAGCATAACGTAAAATTATTTTCACATATATGTTGCATTACGGCTCGGCGAGAATTGTTTGTCTTTTTTTAAATGGAACAGCCTATATATTTTTATATATTTTGAATTGTATTTTATCCACCTATACGAACATATGAATTTTGTTTTAGTTTTCCACGGCGTTGCCAAGTTATTCCGTTTTTTCTCTAAAAAAGACCGAATACACGCATTGCTTTATAAAGACTTACTGAAGTTATTTTAATAGCAAAAATTAAGAATTTTCTTTTCTGTATAACTGTAATTATACTCTATGTTCTGACATATTTTTTTTTAATGTAATTATACAGGCTGTTCAATAAAGCGAATCAAATGTGCTCAATTTCAAATGACCATAACTCGTCATTTTCAAATGGAATACCCTATATTTTATTATTCAGTTGTGTGTATTTTTGTATTATCTTCATATGTTATTAAGGGTATCCTATGCCTAAAACCAATAATTTCGGAGATTTTCACCATTTTTCTCTAAATTTATATATTTAACTAAAAATTAAATCTAGTATACCATTGATATTGTTTTTTGAATAAGAAACAATTGTAGTAATGATAGTATTTTCATTAGCCAGGGTATTATTAATAACAGAGGGATTAAGTAAATTAATTTATTAATATGAGTCTCTCGCAAGAAGAACTTACGAATATGGTGTATGCTGGTCAGGCCAGACGTCACCTCACGGGCACTCAATGCTGGCGTGGAGAGTGCGCAAGAAGAACTTACGAATATGGTGTACGCACTTGAAGAAGCGGCAACAAACCCTCTTTTGGCATCAAGAATTTATGCACAACGGTTTCCGGGAAAAATATATAGGATGTTCCATTTAAAAAAAGACAAACAATTCTCGTCGAGCCGTAATTCAACACCCTGTATATGTGAAAATATTTTTACGTTTTGCGCGAATAAATTCTGTTAATAAACTTATGCTGTATTTCTAACGACAAGGGAGATATCGAAGACGGCGATAATATGCCAGAAAATGTTGAGCAAACATTATTATCGTATTTCACAATTTTCCAACATAAATATTTCTTAATATATTTATAAATCACAAACATTTTATAATATTAATATCATTTTTTATGTCCGATCGTTGTCCGATTCAATTATAATGATAGTATTACAGAAGCGCTTTGAGACAAATTAATAAGGAAAGATTAACGTGTTATTCAAAACTCAAAAGTATATTTATTTATAAATTCATTAACGTACGACATAGAACAGAACTAAGCACTAATCTGAAATTTAATCTCAATTTACGATTCTTGTCTAGTTGTAGATCTTTTAAGATAGCTAATTTATCTACATTAAAATTTAATTTTCGAAGTAAAAAGGATGAATTTAGAATTTATGTTCATCTTAATAGTAAAAAGATATTACTACAAAAGTATACAAAATAGTGTATATTTTAATAGATGCAGAAAAGTTTACTCCCCTAAATGTTTTGCAAATTGAAATCAATATTTTTCTCATTTCGCTTGATCTGGTGGCAGCAAATGTTTTCATCTCGAGCAGGATAAAAAATAAATCATATCTAAAGGCTCAGTTATGGTAATTGTATGAGGCAAGCACACAGATCAGGGCAGGATTAGCGTGTTAGCCAGGTGTTCACTTCAAATTCAATGTAAATTATGGAGCTCATTATAAAATCAAATTCCGCAGTGCCGATACAGGCAGAAGGCAGAAGGAGCTGGTGTAAGAGCGATGTGCTGTGGCTGTGGCTACTCGGTCGAGCTGCGGTTGCTGAATGAATCTTAGCTTGTAGCCGGAAAGCCGATAATCTAGCGGTTTGTCTTATGGTTCCGACCGTGTCTTACAGTGGGAACATTACCAACCATTGCGACACGATGTTTACAATCATGGATATCTAAAAATATATTATATTATTATAACGAAATATACAGGGCGTTTTTATTTCGTCGGGTAAAAACTTTGAGGGCATACCGGGTGCCGCTGGGAATCCGTTACATAGGCATTTAACATGGGAAAAAAGTTTTTCCTTGCACGTTGGCCCCCAAAAATTAGCAAAAAATTATAGCGTAAAAAACTTTACATTTTACACAAGGGGTCTGCTACGTGAAGTTAACAGTTATTTTTGTTTTTGTTTATAACTTCTTTTGGTAAACAGTAAAAAATGTGATATATGCAGCAAAAATTAGTAAAAAAATGAGCAAAAAATTATAGCACAAAAAAGATACGATAATTTTAACATGTACCTGACAACTTCACTGACCTTGATGATATACAGGTGTTCTTTTTATTTTGTCCACTATTGCTATCTCAAGAACTATAAGAGATACGAGGGGTTAAATAGCAAACAATTTCTATTTTACTGAACTACTTTAATGAGCGTAATTTTTTTTTCAACTAGTGGTTTTCAAACTGTGGAGACCAACTTTGTTATTTTGAATGAGACAATATATTTTGTATGTACTTATAAGATAGAGAAATTTATTTTTAATTTAGTGGTATATCTTCATACCCTTAGATTACAATTTTTTTGAGAAAATACATCTAAAGTTTCATATTAATTTGATTAAAATATGTCTACAATAAGAGTGCCACGAATGGAAAAAAGATGAATATTTTTTTACATAGAATTAGAGTGCCCTGGCAGAAAAAAAGTGAATCTTTTAATTGATCATAACTGTCAACGCAAACAAAATATTCACCTATTTCTTTCATGGTATGTAAATTCTATGTAAAAAAGTACGGGTCCGTGAAGTTGGAGTTACAACATCGCATTGCCACATCTTGCTTGACTTAATAATATTTTGCTCATTTTTTGCTATTTTTTGCTGTATAGCTTTAATTTTTTTGCTGAATCCATTTTTAAGTTATAAACAAATTAAAATGTAACTCCATCTTCACGTTTGAGTTACAAATAACTTAAATCAAAAATGTTTTGGTACTGTAATATTTTGCTCATTTTTTGCTTTTTTTGCTGTATAGCATGAATTTTTTGCTGAATCCATTCTCAAGTTATAAACAAATTAAAAATGTAACTCCATCTTCACACACACACACACACACACACACACACACACACACACACACACACACACACACACACGCATGCATGCATACATACATACAGACATCATCGTAAAAACGGTAAAATCGTATTATATAGACCATAAAACGTACTTATTCACTAAAAACTCATCATTGAATTTTTTGCCCAAAGACAATATCTTCCTTACCTAAAGGTGACGGAAGGTAAAAATATATTATCACGGTATATGGCCCATTGCTGGGTGCGCTAGTCTGCTTTGTACACAGATTTCGGTAATGATGATGACATATTTGTATCGTGCGAACGTTTACCAAGCGTCGCCTCACGGGTACTCATTTCTGGCATGGAGAGTGCACTACAGGGATCAATTTTGTGCCATTTAAAATTAGAAATATTTGGTGTTGGTAGGGATTGATTCCGGTTCCCCAGATTCGCGACCATACACTCAGGCACGCGGCCACGAGACTCCATAGGTACAAGTATTTAAATTAATAAAAATTAAATAGCGGGAGGTGTTGTGTTGCTCACATCAGATTTTTCACCATTAATTAGATATTCAAATATATGTAATTTTTCTTAACATTATTACAAATTGATTCCTACGAGTATAGTATGCTGTAGCTATACGTTCACGTTTTGTTTATAACTTAAGAATGGATTTAGCAAAAAATTCATGGTATACAGCAAAAAATGAGCAAAATATTACAGTACCAAAACATTTTTGATTTAAGTTATTTGTAACTCCAACGTGAAGATGGAGTTACATTTTTAATTTGTTTATAACTTAAGAATGGATTCAGCAAAAAATTCAAGCTATACAGCAAAAAATAGCAAAAAATGAACAAAATATTACTATGGGAAGCAAGATGTGGCAACGCGATGTTGTAACTCCAACTTCACGGACCCAAAAAATACCACGTATTCATTTTTCCATTCGTGGTACTCTTATTATATCCATATCAAATTAACATAAAATTTTATATACTATTTCCTTAAAATAAAATCGTTATGTAATGGTATAAAAATATTATATTATTGAAACCAGAATAAAATTCCTTATCGAACAAGCAAATAAATAGTAATCGTTCCATTTAAAACAAAAAAGTTGGTATACACAGTTTGTGAACTATTGGTTGAAAAAAATATTTTATGTTCATTAAAAATTCATTTACTGACCTCGTTTAAGAGTAAGGATTTGTTGTATGATGTTGATGTTGTTCCATTGTTATCGGGTTTTGTGCGAACCCACTAAGTGGGACACGCGTGATTTTATGTATGTATGTATGTATGTATGTATGTATGTATGTATGTATGTATGTATGTATGTATGTATGTATGTATGTATGTAGCTCTTATAGTTCTCGAGATAGCAATAGTGGACAAAATAAAATGACCAACCTGTATATTTTTTTGTCATTACTTATATAACATATTCTTTATGAATATGAGATGATAAAGATACGTACCAAAAGCCATATTCTACCGGGATTCGAACCCCGGATCTTTGGCTTATGAAGCAGCTACTCTATCTCGGTCGGTTTAGCAGCGATTTTACATGCATTTTAATGAGACTTCATTTACCAACTCTGCAAATGACACATTTTAAAAACGATTTTAGCTAATTTCCCTAATACTCTATTAGCAATACCACATTTGCGAACGCCAATTCATATTCGGAGGGAAATAGTGATGATGAAATAAGTTGCTTTGATATGTCGCGTAAAAATTCATCGCGAAGCCAATTATAGGTGATGAAGTGCGTTTTGCGTGGTAGGCTTTTACCATTAATTACGCGGCGTGCGTGTTACACCATTACAGGGTTACACGGTCACACGGTTACCTGTACTCGTTAACAAGGGATACGGGATAGAATCGAATGGACGATTTAGTTAAATTGCTGCTAATTGATTGATGCCTGCTATTTGATTGTTGATTGCGAAAGATTTATAAATCTATCAGATTTTGTCCTATAATATTCTTTTAAAAAACTGTTACAGTTTCAGTATTGTCATAAGAAAATTTGTACGATTATAATGCCTAGTTCCCACCGTACATCTTTTCAAAAAGATTCATCAAAAAAATGCATCAAGAAGAAGTTCGTAGAAGATGCATCAAATTTAACGGCGCCGATAAAAATCAAGCGTTTTGCTGAATCTTTTTGTGTGCGTCTAACTTCTCATCAGTTGGGTGATTGACATTTGCTAAGTATATATATATATATATATATATATATATATATATATATATATATATATATATATATATATATATATATATATATCCATCTTATACCATTTTAACGAGGTTTTAACTATAAATGTATATTGATTCCACCTGTTCTTTTTTTCATTTTCTTTTCAATTAAATAATTCTTATTTATTGTTAGTAATAATAAAGTTACCTACAAAGGGAAAATAGCTAAAATATATCTTTTTGTTCAATTTTTATTATGACGATCAGTTTTACTTGATAAATAAAAACAACATCGATTTAAAAAAATATATATAAATTCCCCTACATGTCTGGTTTTCATCAAACTTTCATCGTATGAACAACTGGCAATTTGATGCGAAGAATTTTATCAATACTTCTTTCGTGATGATTTTGTTGGTGAATTTTTCTGAAAAGATGCACCGTGGAAACTACACATAATACATGCTACAAATATCCACGTATTCGTAGGATTATTGTACCTGATCTAGCATAAATTTGACTGATACGCTAACTGATCTATCCCAATTTAATCAGCCGATTTTTATGTCAAATGATTCCCGTCAAACTGCGCTTTTTAATTATTCCAAGAAGTATAAATGCTTTATTCACAGCAGGTAGTCATAAAAATAGAATAATTATTTTACACTTATTTTTATTTTATTACACAAATAGATACATCGACAACGAGGTCATTCGTGTCGTAATATTAGCAGAATGATATACAGGTATGTGCTTTTCTACAAGTTTATGTCTTTAAGGTAATTAATTATTTTGTTTATATTTATTGTCTTATTGGATAGTGCTTTCTCCAGGCTGCTGGGGATAGAATGTTGTAGTCTTTTGTTAGCCTAGAGTTCAAATTCTATTAAGAAGTTGCTATTTAGATCTAATTGAATGCGGTTTAGTTCCTTTTGGATACCCTTTATTATTGGGTTTATGAAATATAGCCCAGGTATACTACGGAGTATGCCGCAGAATTTGAGCATCTGGCTATTTTAGAGTTGGTGATTTGGATGTGTGTATATGTTGTCTACGTTTGGGAGTACGATTTCTGCTCCGGTGTTTGTTTCGGTTTTCGAGACGTCCATGTTAATTTAAGTGTAGTTTTAGTACTGATTAGCTATGCGGTTAAAGTTTGTTTTGTCGATTTCTGGATGTGTCTTCTTTTTGGTGTTGTGTAATGTCAAGGTTACATTCTATTTCTGAAAGGGTTTACACTTATTATCAATGCGCAAGATATACAATATAAATATGAGTGCGGCTATAACAAATTTATATTAATATATTATTTGTATTGAAGATTCAGAGATGAAAAGCTTTTATTTTAACACTGTGTCTCATAAAATTATTGATATGAATAAATACTATACATGCTATTGATTTTAAATGGGCCACTATTACTATCACGAGAACTATAAGAGCTATAAATACGGTTAAATGGGCAAAGAATTTCTATATTACAAAACAAATGTAAAAAAGACACTTTATTTTTTCCGATCAGTGGTTTTTAAAATACAGGACCTATTTTTTTTATTTTAAATAAGAACATATATTTTTTATTGCTCATTCGTTACATAACGATTTTGTTCAGAAAAATGCATGTAAATTTTTATATTAATTTGATTAAAATATATGGCTATAGTAAGAATACCATGAATTGGAAAAATGAATACGTGTTAATTTTTTTTTACTTAGAATTAGAATCTCGTGAAAAAAATATGTTAATATTTTGTCTGCGTTGACATTATTTATGATTAATTAGAAGAAGAATGTCAAAGAAATTCTATTAGAGAGATATCCTCACTTTTCTTTTGTTCTATGGTAATAAAATTGTTTTCATAGTTTGCTGTGTTTTATTTTGCATGGAATTTTATTAATACACATTTTGAAAATAAATGGTTACCATGGTTAAAGTCAAACTATGATATTTTGGTATAGTTGTTAAGGTAATTTTATATACATTCTGAAAAAAAATATATAAAAATATCGAAATCCTATGCTTGATTTAAAGTTGCACCCATTTCCGCTAAAACCGGAAGTTATACAAAATTCTTACTATACTCAAATCGGACATGCAGCCAATGCACGTCGTCATTTAGGGGGAAAACTTGACTACATTAAAATCACTAATATGGAAAATTGAAATAAAATTTCAGTCATTTTTAATTGTTAAAAAGTGTATGGCCTTATAGAATTATTATTAAGATGTATAGTAGAGTTCATTATTTATCGTATACGACATGAATAATACATAAATAATGTATATCTACTTTATTTTATTCATTTATTTTTTGCTACACTTGGCAACACTAATAATTTGTATGTTTATACGTTCCTCCGCGGTTTATACTTTCAAAGGTTATTATTTGACAATTTGAATTGCATCGTGTTCAAAATATTTTTCTTCGTTGTGTCATTTTATTTTCATTCTTGTTTATTTTAAAACAGTCTTTTTTAAGACTACCACAGTTTTTATTCATGCGGTTCAGTTTTATTTGAACTTGTGTCATTTTCATTTTTGTTCGTTTTTATTATAAATCAGTCTTTTGCAAGACTACCACAGTTTTTATTTATACGGTTCAGTTTTATGTGAACTTGTCTCTTTTTCATTTTTGGCAACAAAATGTCATACAGTTCAGTTGGAAAATATTATATGAACGATACCATATTGAACTAAATCACCCCCCCCCCCTTGGTTAGACTTTAACTATTATATTCTAATTAAATGCTTGATATTAGTAATGTTATCTTCATTTTACTTTTTTTCTTAATAATATTACGAACATTTACTGACAATTTAGTTAATGTCTTATTTATTACAGTGTGAAACAAAATTATTTTCCGGAAATATCACGAAAGTTTGTAATACAATTGTATGCAACCTGTATAACTTTTTTCATTACGATTCTCAAACCTATATAAACGTACCAGTTCATGACGTCACATATCTAGTTCCTTTTATTAATGACGTGCATTGGCTGGATATCCGATTTGAGTATATGATCATTTTATGAACCCCTTTGTCTAATTAAACTTTTCTTATTAACTTTTTTTTGTATATTTCAAAATAAACTATATATTCTTGGTGACAGACTTCCGTCGATCACTCTTGTATTGTATAATCTTATTCCTTAAAAATAAGTTTAAAGTAAATATTCTACATTTATGAACCCCGCTATAATGCATTTCTATTTCTTGAAAGTTACAAACTCGGGTTCAGTTGAAATAGGTGAATTAGGACTGCAGTTTTTAATTAAATTGACATTTTTAATTGAAGTTTCATTTGACTTAGCACACAATCTAAAAACTTTACCAATGTATAATTCATTTTCTAAAAACAATATTTATTAATAATATTTTATTCACAAACAACATATTGTTATTTTAATTTTCGAAAATGTATATGTTCATACATGTGTGAATATGCGTGCTAAACCAACACTTGTGTACTATTGGATAAGTGCAACAAATTTATAAATTTCATAATCCAGAATTTATTAAAAATAAATATAATTCCACAATCATTCCATTAAAACAAATTTAATTGGTCAATGTATCGAAACACGGAAATGAAAAATAGACTTAATCAGCCACACAAATACCTCTGAGTTTATTAAAAAATCATAACAAAAACAAGTCCGACATACGAATATCTCGTACATAACAGAACATAACCTATATTCTAAATGTCATTTAGAAGTATAGAGTGGACAGTAGTGCAGAGTGAAACGAACCGACAAACTAATGTCCGAGAACAAAAACCGCACAAAATACCTAAACCATTAAACGAAATCTGCATCAGGATAAAGCAACTGCCAGTACTTTATTGCATTTGCTAAAGCTCTCTGAAGAAATTTAATCTTTTGCTGCATGTCGTTTTGAGCCACAGCCGCAACTAAAAAATATTGTCACAATACTGTTTCCACGTTGTAGTTACACAGAGAATTTTAATATTTTACAGGAAAATAAAAATTATTTTTTTCACTAATCAGTGGCACAAGGTACAATTATCCTAAAATATGCAAAATATCACAGGTATTAGTTTCAAAAAGACATCCATAAAAATAGGATAATAGCATGATTTTATTATGTTTTATTTCAATACATATGAAACTAAAATTATTAGAAAAAAATATTTCCTACGTAAAATCCTTAATAGGATGTTTCCTTTACAACAACCAGTGTTTTTTTTTGGGCGAATTAATGACTTTAGAGAATAATGTTATGTGCAAAAAATGGTTAGGAATACGAGGCTAATGTATCAGTAAAACAAACTGAAAATTCAATCAGTGGTTTTCAAATGGTAGAAAAAATAATATATATTTTTGAAATGGTAACCTATATATGTAAGTATTTAGGGTATTTAAACGGTGGAACAAAATTATATTTTTTTAAATCGTAACCTGTATAACATTTTTAATTCATTAGATACAAAACGTTTTCTGATTTCAGCGACATAAATATTTTATAGGGTTGTATAACAATTATTTAGAGAAAAATGGTATAAAAAAATACAAATATAATTGTTGCTTAGGTTACGCTAATATATTTTAAATTTACATATAATTTTTAATACCATTTTTCTCGAAATAATTGTTATACAACCCCATACAACTTTTATATGGTTGAAATCAGAAAAAAAATCTCTTATCTAAAAGACTAGTTCGCCCAAAAAATACTGGTTATTTTAAATGAAGTAGATAGAGAACGATACAAATATAGTATAGGAGTGTATAAAAATTTGTTTCGAGAAAAATGATATTAAAAAACTAGAAATATTGTTACAATAATGAAGTAGGCTATGTAATACATAATTATTGATACGAATGTTGCCTAGGATAAAATAATCTAAATTTGTTAGTTTTTGCAAATGTAAAGCCATTTTTTATAAATATTCAAATTAATTATATTATTAATACTTTATATTTTCTATCATTAAGTAGAGGTTTCAACTACAAGGGCATTAACCGGTTATGCGGTTAATTATTTACAATATATTTTATATGTCTCTGAGTGGTATGATTGAAATTTATAATATTTGGTGTTGTTTATGTCTTTGAAAGTAGCTGTCTGGGGCATTTAGAAATGGGTAATAGAAGTGATTTATTTTATTAAGTTTGTTTTTGTAACAATTTAGCTTTTTAGCAGTGAAATGAAAATATGTAGGGCAAAGTTCCAAGAAGTTTGAAGCAGCGTCATTAAATGTAACAAATTTTGTGGAACGCCGTATTTGTACATGCATGTTTGTACATGCTAAGCATCAAATTTAAACTTAGATAATCTTGATAATGAGTACGTAACTTATATAGTCGCCAATTTAATTAAATGAAATTAAATCTAAGTTTTGGTCCACTATACACGAGTACATCAAACTTTGAAATGTCAGACTTTCACAAATATCCAACTAAAAACTAAATTTCATATTTTGAAACTACTGCAGTCAGGTTGCCAGGTACTACGATTTGCGTTGGTTTCTCAGAGTTTAAAGTTCCGGAAAGTTGTTAACCTTGGTTTGATAAAATGTGTAATCGGTCGTAGCTTAGCTTTAAGTTCATTACAAAAAGTTCAGAGAATCGAACCGGACCCGAATCTGAACCTCAAAACCCAAATTAACAGATAATTTTCTAAAACCTTCACGCGAATCTGGACCATAATTATTAATTACGAGTATCTAAGAGCTGAACCCGAATCCAGACCGATATTTCAAAATGTGTTACCCGAAATACATAAGGGTTCATAAGGTAAACATCTATAAAATTAATATAGCAGAATACTGTTAAAGTTCTAATTTTGGTAACACCGAATATTTTCCACACTAAAATTTATTTTCTCCCCGCAAAGATAAAGTTTAAAGCAGGGGTTCACAAAGAGGTCCGCGATCGTTTACTTTGTGGCCCGCAGCGAAAAATTAATTTTAATACAAAAATGCATAAATTTAGAATAACTATTTCTGCATAGAATTTTGTTTTTCTACGCGTCGGATTCATTAGGCTTATAAAGTTATTTTCACAATTTTCCGTACTGCATTGACTGCATTAAATACTCGTGCGTTTGAAGTAAAATGTATTAATAGCCTAATGTTCGCCTGATACAGAAATAATACCAATTCATTTTGCAAATAAAGGCATAAAACTAAGTTTACTAGAATCCTTAGAAATTTACAAATATAAAGATGATAAAGATAAAATTTTATTAAACGACCAAACAGACTTAATATATTCCCCTCTCTTCGATAGCTGTAAATAACGGTACTTTTACGATGTATAAATTCGCATGCAAAAACTTTATTGTGCTTATTGTCTGATGATGACCGAAATGATTGAAACTAGTCACAAAAATTGTGTAAAATAAAAAGTGATATTAACAAAGTTACTGTGTTTTATTTAAACTTAAAACTTAATCTTCAAAAAATGTATCACAAAGTAAATGCTGAAATAATAAATAATTTAATTTCTAATGTTTTTTTTTTAATATTACTATTTATTTTTATTTATTATTACACACTTTCTGATACATTTACTGTATGTAAGTGGTGATATTATATGGGGATGAGACAGTTTTCGTTACACCTATTTGTAACTTTTCATTGTTTATACGTCGCTGATGAAGATGATATTATGAAAGAAACATACACAATAACCATGCCTTACCCGGGATTCGAACCTGGGACCCTTAGGACGTGGGTCGGCTATGTTGCCTACTACACCACCGGGGTAGGTTAAGATTTTTAAATATATCACCACTTACATACAGTAAATGTATCAGAAAGTGTGTAATAATAAATAAATAAATATATTTTATATATTTTTAAATATAAATTATGTCCCTTTGGTAAACATCCTTGTGTTAAACGTGTGGCCCGCATACAAATTTGATTGTTCGACACTTTATGACACCTTGGTCTAAAAGAAAGAGTATTAGAAGACATTTTATTAATCCGCAATAATAATTATTTTGGCGTCAATATTTAGACTGATAGGTACATCATATCTTCGTAACCTAGCACTATTGTGAAAGGCAGGTTTTTCTAGATCTAATAACGTAAGTAATACATTATTTAATTATTTTTCTATTGAATATTTTTTTTAATCCAACCCGATATTAATATTTATATTAAATGGTTAATCAGAGCAAAAAAAAAGTTTTGAAAACCAGTAACCCTGAACATTTATTTTTCCTGCCCTCGAAACCAAATATTTTAAAAATTAGTTGTTTTACATAGGTATAAGAGTGCTAGATAAAATTTATTTTAAAAATAACACAATTTATTTATTTTCTGTCTGAATTGTTGCAGATATCACATTTTACGCAGATAGAAAAATTTGCTATTGAATCTTTCTGAAAAACAATAATCTTACATTATTCGCGTTATAATTAAAAAATTATGGTCTAATCATAGTCGTGACAACCAAATTTCATACACTAGTAGTTCACTAACAAAAAAAAAATCATTTTGAAAGATGAACTATATCCATATGGATTGCCATACCAAATTTAATTCAAATCGAAGAATGCGTTTCGTTATTATGCACAAAATAAATCTTTATTAGAACAACTTTGAAGCAGAGTACTGGCTAAACGGTACACTTTCGGATATGGATAAGTTTACTTAAATCGTCTTATTTTGGGCCCAGGAATCTATGGTTAAGCCTTATTTCCCTAATTCATTGTATTACATGAAATTTAAAATGATTATTTCATTTTGCTATTGTTTTCTTAATAAGACAAACATTATCTTAAAACTATTAGTATCAAATATCAGCAAAAAGAAAAACAAATCGCGTCGTTTTCGTGTTTAAAAAAGGACAAGGATATAAGATGTGTAAAAAAGGACTGTCCTTTTCAAAAAAGCTCAGTTGGCAATCCTACTGACGAGATTTGTTTTGAGGATTTCAAATGATTTATCTAATAATTTGAGATTTTCAGCTTCGCTTTAACACCTTTTTTAAAAATTTCCACATGAGTTTAAAATTCAGAGTGTGTATATACGTAGGAATATATCCTCGGATATATCATTAACTTATTTTATATAATCAATTGCTCTACATTTGGTTATTTTAAAAACCATTTTGATTTTAAATTAGAATAAATTTAGTTCTAATGCCAAAATGCGCATGTGTAAGTATATTAAGCAAGTTTTCCAAACTCGCTCAAAAATATAAAGCGAGTTTTGCAAAATCAGGTATATTTCGAGCATTAGCGAGATTTGATAAAACGAATTGCACCATCTGATTGGGCGCAGCCGACACAATAAGAAACGATATGTAACTATTTTTTTCAAATATTGAACAAGACAAGTTTTGGAAAAACGGCTTTCAAATAGGTCTACCGCTCCGAGTGAAAAACAGGCTTAACAATTCTTAATTCAATTGGATTGTCCAATCCAACGCCCTGAAACCACAAATCTGGCATGGTACGCTATTCCCCAGATATGTCCACATAGAGAGGAGAGCGAACAGTCGTGAATCCCAGCATTGCAGCAGGAGTGCACAATCGCATAACCGCGGTGCACTGCCGCTGAACAATGTCGATTATGCACTGCCAGTGGTCAAGCACGGACTGCAGTCAGGGACGGATTGCATTGCACGTTGCGCGACCTGCCGTGTGAGGCACCTAGCTTTGGTAGGGGAGGAATTTGTTTGTTATAATGGGGACAAAATATAGAAGTCATAGTAGTAGAACTAATAGGCGGCTTTCGAATCAAATTCTGCAACTGGCTATTCACCAATACATGCTATTGTGGTAATGTAGTTCGCAGTTCTCTATTACCGCAGGTTAGATGAAACTGTAAATTATTGACCTGTTCCAATGAATCTTTATTATTTATATATCAATAGCATGAAATTACATATAAAATGCGCTAAATAAAAAGTAAAAATATCTTACATATTCTGAATTTATTGAAAAAAGTTTTAAAAAATCTACAACTTTTCATGGCTGAATTCTAGAATATCCACCCCCCTTGAAATTCCATTTTTTTTGCAATATCTTCTTTTAGCTAAAATATACCAAAGAAATAATATTAGAGCCTGTACTTGTGAAAATTATGACTTCTTCGCTTGCAATTTTTCAAACAATACATTAATGTAATGGTAACCTAACGCACAGAACTCAATTTGACGAAATTCAAGTATATAATGTAATGTAAATAGATATGTTATCTCTGTTCGGGTGGTTGCATGCATTTCGTGACAAAATGATTAATAGTTTTTTAGGCTGTATTTGTGAAAAATGTGACTTCTTCACTTCCAAATTTTCAAAAAATACTTTAATTGTAACGGTAGTAAATATTTTATTTTCAATGTTTAAGAAAATTAAGTTATTAACCAGGTCATATTTCAATTAGAAATTTTAAAAATATAATTAAGTAAGATTTACGTAGAAAATATTTGCTTTTTGAATTTTTAAGATCAATTAGTTAATCTAGTCCTAGTCACATATACCCAGTACTGAAAACAATGAATAATTGATTCCATTTACTTGCAAATGGAGGCACTCTCCTCACGGCATTTATAATCAGCATTATCCTGCAACTATGACCTGGGTCTCGATTCTAATTGTTTTCGACGCGAACTCATGTCGAAAAAGATAGTGGCGCTGAACGAAGTCTAGTGGCGCATAGTGGAACTAAAGTCATAGCGCCAATTTTAAACTTTTCGACGATTAAATATATCTAGGGAAATTAACGCTCTCATTGCCTTTACTGTAGGGAATTTTTGTCATTTATTGTTGGTATCAATAAAATTTACTTTTCTCGGGTAAGTATTAAGTTTAAAATCAAGTTGCATTCTTCGGTTCAATAAAAAATTGCAAATTAGCGGGAGAAAATATATTTTGAATACCATTAAAATGCAGGAAAGAAGGTAAAAATGTTTTATATGACGAAAATGAGAAACGGTTGTCTACACATTAAAATTTCCTCAGAAAATCCCAATATGAACTAAAAACTGTCTTTATTCAGAAACATTCTACCTGCCTGTACAACCATCCTTACTTAGAAATAGCCTGGATGACCCGACAGCGAGTTTTATGGTCACCCTTCACCCTTAGATGGCCATGAAATCTTACTTAAAGATGAAATCATTTTCTCTTCAGCCTTTAGCTAGACAAGTTGTGTTGTTTGTGGTAGCGATTTTCTAAATTTGTTTGTTTTTAATTTTTTATAATGGATCGAACATAACCTCCAAATCTATATCAAAATCACGAAAAAACTAACTTGAAATGTGAAATGTCAAACTATTCGACGTGAAAAAAAAAAGAATTCGACGCGAAACTTGGCGTCGAAAAGAATTCGACGTGAAATTTGGCGTCGAAAAGAATTCGATGCAAAACGATTCCATGTCGGTAGTTAGTTTTAGTACCTGACTCAACTCGTAGATGGCTGCTTGTAACTGAAATAATTTTAATCGTCGAAAAGTTGAATTAGAATCGGGCTCCTGTACCCGTACAAACCCATACCTACAGCTACAGCGCAATCATGCACTGAGCCACAGCCTTCTCTAATACACAAGCCATGCTGTTCGATTGGCAACGGCGCAAAATCTGTTCTCGGTGGTCCTACCGTCATACTGAATCACCGCTCTATCACTTACACTTGTATTTATAGAAATAAATTCACATATTTATTATGTACTAAATCCTACATTTAATTTTAATAATGTAGTGTACAGAAATATATTATTTGTATTAAAATTACAATTATTTTTTAAAAGTATCTAGTTTCCTTTTTTATTTTTTGGACATGATTCTATATTTTTCCGTTGCTCATGTTTTGCAATTATTTTTATTTTTTACATAATTGTTATGTTGGCAAAAACACTAGTTAATATATTCATAATATGTATAATAGTCCTCACCACAAACACAAATATTGTGAAAATTGTCAGAGAAGGAATCATTTTTCTGACTGAGAAAGCTCAGTTCACATAATAAATTTTGTTGATGCTTACATCTAAGAAATTTATATTCTAAATCATTATCATTAATAATGTATTGCAAGATAGCATACATGTGTATAAATATTATCATTACAATTGTGGGTACTTTCTCCACTGTGATGTGGATTAGGTGTTAACAATTACTCGAAAGTTCAGTCAAACAGCATTTATTCTTACTAAACCAACGTTTCGGTGCACCCTTGCGTCTTCTTCAGGGTAGTAAGATCTTACACATTGTTACAAATTATGTACTCGTACATAAAATACATTCGTACAAAACATTCAGTTAATTTATTAAACATCGTACAAAAAATTAACTGAATGTTTTGTACGAATGTATTTTGTGTACATGATTTGTAACAATTTGTAAGATATTACTACCCTGAAAATGGTGCAAGGGTACATAGAAACGTTGGTTTAGTAAGAATAAATGCTGTTTGATGGAACTTTCGAGTAACTGCTAACACCTAATTATCATTACAGCCTCTGTAGGAATTGACAATCCTCCTTTTTGCAAATGATTAAAATATTCATTATCCACGGACGGTACTGCATTTTCGACCAGCTTTGGTTGTCTAAGCAACCATTATTGATTATGTGCCATCACTTTTATTCAATAATTTATCATATTTAATAATATCACTTTCTGAAAAATGTTTTGCACACACTACTGATGTAGACGTAGGGGTTCATTGTTTTCGTGGAATAGCTTTAATCCATTTTTTGTATAATTCAGGATTCTTTGGAAAAATAAAAGTAGTTTGATAGTCTACTTTCTTTAATTGCAAACTGTCGATCGATTTACAACCTGGTACACATCAGTATGAGGCATTTAGCTATAAAATAATACCAAAAGATGTAATATAACACTAACAGAAACTAAAGTTATTTTCCTTTATTTTTCATTATTAATATGTAACTATTTTAACATTAGACATTCTAGCTTACAGTATTTTACGATCAACAAAGATTACTTTACAAGTTTTGTTTAATTCTTAAGTAAATAAAATCCTTTAGAAACTTGTTATTGTTAATATGTTATTGAAAGTTTTGTTTTTTACTATTAATTTGTTATTTAATTAAAAATTATTTATTACATAGTAAGACAACATCGTTGGAAATTATAAAAATTAACCAAAACATATCTTTTTTGGGTTTTACTCAAAAATAAATTCAAAAATACAGTACACATATGAGTCGATGCGCGCAAATCTTCGACAGTAGAACTCTCAACAGCGTTGTCAAGTTTCAGCAGCACGGCTGTATATTAGAGAAGGCTGTGACTGAGCTATGCCACGGTTCTGCTATTCGTTCCTATATTGCTACTGTTGCACTACTGTACAGGACTCAGTGTGAATTGTTTATAGACTGCGATTGCAATGCCAGTAACAATCATCACCAGTGACAAGATATGTGATTCCCAAGCTAATTCTGCAACAGCAAAATCTAGATTCGTGGTTCAAAATCTAAACCGTTACCTTCTGGAATATTCAAGCATTTACTTTAAAAGGAATCTAAGTGGATTTTTTTTTATGTTTTAAAGTTATTTTTCTATTTTACGTCCATAACAAAACTATTACAGCCTTCAAAAGAGTTTGTTAATAATCCAATCGAGTGCAATTTATTTTTAAGGTTGGTGAATGTCAAAAAATATCAAAATTATATCTCGCAAAATAAAAGAACACAAACTATTGTTAAGAAGCCGCGTGCCTTAGGGTCTGGTCGCAAATCTGGGACACCGGGATCGATCCCGACTGACGACAAATGAAATATTACGAATTTCAAATGGCACAAAAGTGACCCCTATGGTCCACTTTACACGCCTCCAATGAATGCCCGTGAGGTGATGTCTGGTAAACCCCCGTACGGTACACACATGTATGCCTATTATTATCGAAATCTGTGTACAAAGAAGATTAGCATACCAAGCAATAGGTAATACGCCGTGATATATAGGATGTAACAGAAATAAGTACATTAAATTTAACAGTGATAGAACTCGTCGAGTGCAACAATATTTTTTAATAACTTTTTCTTGTAAACCTTCTAGTTATTGAGTTAAAAAATTCATAGTTTTATTACATATTTCATTACCCGCCTATGGTTGAATTCAAAATGGACGCATGCGCAGAATACTGCGCATGCGTTTACGAGCAATTACTGTCGTGACTACGACAGAATACAATGAAAGGTTAATTATTTGTCAACACATAAGAAAGGTTTAGAAAATAGTGAATAGATTGACCGATTCATCAGATGGTGAAAGATAAGAAATAAAATATAATACCTAAACTAAGGTAACAAAAAAAATCATACGTCAAATTGTAGAACATTTATAGTCGACCAAGAACAACTTTATAATTAACGGAACAAGAAAACGCATAAAGATGATTAAAAGTGATGCAGGCCTAAATGAAATCACAATAATTTTTCAAAACAACCACCGTCATTGTCAATACAATACTGAAGGCGGCGATGATGTAACTGTTCTTTCAATATCCTACAAATTATCAGGTGTGACATTTTTTGTTGTAGTTCTATTCTTCGAGTACTAAAACCTGGCTGAGAATTAAAACTTATTTTGTTTATATACATGTAAAAAGGTGCGAAGTTTGGAAGATGACGATTCGGAAAACGGTCGAAATAAATATACTGGGCTTTGGCAGCGTTTCTCTGAGCTTTACCATAGGCCAGCAAAAAGACTGTATACTCACTATCCGTAAAGGCAAGCATATTATTTACTGATTATAACTTTTATAATAATTATTAATCGATTTATTTGTCAAAATTTATTTAAAAAAGTGGACAACTCACATTTGTCAAAAACAATTGTTTCATTGTTATTGCCACTGGATCAAATTATTTTGAAAATACCTAAACAACTCGTTAATTTATGGGGGAGGGGGGTAAACATGCTAAAAAAAATGAGATTTCGAAAAAAAGTTATTGAGAAATATTGTTGCTCTCGAAGAGTTCTATCACTGGTTAAATTTAATGTCCTTATTTCTGCTACACTTTGTATATATACAAAGTGACACTGAAGAACGGGTCACTCAAAATAACTTTTTTTATTTATAATTATATATATATATATATATATATATATATATATATATATATATATATATATATATATATTCAGTAAGACGAAAAGAAGAAATAAAGTAGTATCCTTGTATAAACCATATTGTAGGCTAGCGTAATGACAACTTTTGTTGGCCAACAGTTTTTGTAGCCGAACTTCGGGAGTCTAAACAAATTATTAATAATTTTTCTATACCCTAAGTCTTAATGTGTATATATTAAAAAAAAAACGATTTAGCTAATTTTTAATTTGTATCTACATGTATCAGATATGCAAGTGTCGCTTATACATGAAAATCTATGAATCATCGTAAATTACAGTAAAATAAATCAAAATAAAATAAATTTGACAATATCAATGAAAATAACTCAATTTATTACTTGTTTAATTTGGCAAAATATATTTGAAAAGATAAAATAGAAATCTCTATTTTATTTCTAAATATTTTTTACCCATTTTTTTAAAATACATGCGACATAAAATAAGTGAGATATAATTAGAAATCATAAAAGAATAAAAAAAAATATATAAGCAAAGTTGAATATACTGTGTCTGGTGTAAAATCCGCCTTAAATACATTAAATATATCGCTTATAATGAACGGAATTCGTAATCATGATTGTCCTATAGCTATGATCCGTACACGTACAATGGCCATCCTCATAGTGCAGTCATGCAGTGAGCTATGCCGCTTTGCCTACAGAATAGCTGCTACAGTGCACTGCCACTGCACAGAGTGTGAATTGTTTATAGCCCGCTGCTTGCCGCTGCAGGCTGCAGTAACAATCAACACCTGACTAGTTGACTAGAGGTATGCACATTGAGAGCTTGATTGCTCATGTGATTTATTATGTGGGGATGATTAGCGATTGAATATGCATTATTGAAAAGCAACGACAAGAGAATTCATGCTTTTATCGCTTATATTATTAAATCTACACCTAAAGTGCCATTTTGTACTCATTGTATTGGTAACTGATTGTCAGTTGTCATAGATCATTGTAGGACTACTTACAGTATTCTTCACGAAAGAATGGCATTGGCCATGTAGAAGTGTATGATTCTTGACGACATACGTAATTAAAGTAGTTTCTTTTTGCTACAGATGTTATAGAGCTGTTCAAAAGGCGACATTTGTCATAACTCTGTTCAGGAAATAATTTGAAACTGTCAACATAGTGATTTATCAATAATGACAAAAAATCTAAAGAAAAGGGCTAAAATAATGGTTTTGTTTGCATGTGCGTTTTTTGATGCAGAAAATGACAGTTTCCTAGTAGGCATTAGCACAGGTTATAAAGCGAATTGAATTATCTATAAATGAAACATTACTGCGCAATTCCATTGTTAATGTAAGAATACTATACTATAAACTGGGGCAAGTGAATGTGTAAAGTTTGGTATTTAATTTAGGCAGGATTTCACAAAGTAAAACAGTTTTCTCATGTTATATTATATATCCTAAGGTAAGTAAACCACATATTAATTTTGGAATTTCAATAAATGTAACAGTAAAAGTACATAGTGGGATGATGTGCATATTGCCCGGCAAATGTAGAGAATCGCTTACAACTATTTTCGCTAGCAATTCAACTAAATATAACAACAATAACCTCACCTAACGCACAAAACTCGCCCCCCAGTTTTCCAAGAATGACTTTCGGGCGTTATGGTTGTGTTTGGTTGAATTTCAAGCGAAAGTAGTTTTGGGTAAGTCTTTAAATTTAGCGGAAATGTGCATATCATCTCACTACGTACTTTTACTTTAACATATACAAAAATACTGAAAGTGTCTACATTACTGAATGCACGATCTTTTTTGAAAAAAATTAGAATCACGATGAGGCGTATTTTACGCAATTTCTCCAAATACACCTCAACATTATCTAATCTTGCAAAACTTGGGACGAGTTTTGTGCATTAGGCTATGTTATTGCTGTTATATGTAACTTGTTCACCAACTGTTCCGCGTTCGAGTTTTCTATTATTTTGCACAAGTCCCGGCCGTTTCTATTACTAAATCACGCCCCATTGTGAATTTAATTTATTTAACAATATTTACTTATCATATTCTTCCCATAAATTATACTAACCAACAAGAAAAAAAAACATAATATGCAGCAGCGATGGCAATGTGTGGTGATCTTACATGATTTTTCATACTGAATTCAGGGGCTCAATTCTCGAGCTTATACGAGCAGATTCGAATACGAACACGTTTGCGTAAAAAATTACGTATAGGAACTGGTACACGTATTCTCGAGAGGTGTACATAAAAAAAATCACACTAATAATCTAATGCGAATGTTTCCTTACAGTGTTACCAAGTCACTAACTCGAATTTAATTTTAATAATTGCTTATATCTCTTTAAATTTAAGAATAAATCTCTTTGTTTTGGTTTGTGGAACGTTATTTATGAACCGACACATATTTACAATATTTTCTAATGTTTTCGATGCGTTAAAAACACAAAACTTAAAGTGGTAGTTGGTATTTATGAATCATACATTTGTATATCATTTGATATTTCTATTTTCTTCTAACTTTATGCTGTTTGTTAGACAAGAAGAAGTGACAGTTTTACTAAATGCAATTCTTTAGGCTAAAAAGATTGGAGACGATTGACAAAAGTATATATATATATATATATATATATATATATATATATATATATTTATAATAATTGTAATTAAAGATATCTAGTTATTTTTGTATCTATTTGCAAATAAACGCATGATACGTAAAACTTATTATTTTACTTATAACTATTAACAGATTCGGCTGTCGATGCGAAACCGCAACATTAAATTTTAACAAATGTACCTATTATTTAAAGACATTTACTTATTTTGTTTTGTACGTAAATAAAAACTATACTTATATGTATTGTATAAAATGTTGATCAGAAAAGTAATTTTAAGAAAAAGCGTACGACTTAGCCTGTTGGGCAGTTTGTACTTAATAAATAAATAAAATGATGCAAGAGTATGTTTTATAATGTTATATTTTCGCATCAGCAGCGCCTAATGGTTAATGAAACTTTTATATAGTATATTACAAGTTTTTACTGGAATCGGAAAAAACAATTAATTTTCGAACACGAATAAACGTCTCGAATGGCTGACACCCACTCGAACAATGTCACTCAAACAAACTCGGATACGAACAGCATGTGTACGTTCGACAATGCGGTATATTGAAAGTCATACGAAAATTTGTCGAAACCGTATACGAACGCTGTTCGTATGAACTCGAGAATAGCACCCCAGATCTGAAACCCATTTTTTTCTAACACGTTCATGCAAGGATTTTGTGCTGTATTGAAAAGTTATGGCTGTTTTTTACGATCTTAGCATATTGCACTACACAGTAGAGGTCACAATAATGATAACTAGACCAGATCTCTTGGGTATTCTTATAGTATTTTCAAGACTGAATTCCGATATAAAATTCTTTTTTTTTCTATCACGTCTAAGTTAGAGTTGTGTGTATTGCTGTAGTCACATAAGTCGTACCAAACATGGACAATATCAGTAGCAAACATTTTGATTTTTTTTTGTAATTAATTATCACCGAATAATTTATAAAATTGATATTTCAAAATTAGTTTTAGTTAAACTAGCGTTCTGTTTTACTGAATTCAATGTGGTGAAGTGAATTTATGAATAAGATAACAAGGAATGATTTGTTTTTCCCAAAGGTTTAATTTCATATGACAAGCACAGGCATGTTATAAATATTTTCAAAATCTTGTGCGGGCTGAATTGATTGCATTGGCCCACCCCCACTGTATAAGTGTATAACGGAAAAGACTCGGTTTGGACTAAAGACGCCATACTACAAGCTCACTAATCAAGTAGTCAACTATCACAAACATAATATAAGAAAATCTTTAATTAACATCCACGGTACTATTCAACTTTTCAAATGGAAATATATGTTGTGTAACTTATTTAACGTGGGATTCTACCATTTGCATTTTATGGATTCTGTAAAGATGTTATTACTTTTTAAAGAGCATTCCATTTGTCCTTAAATGTGGATGCGAATATAACAGAAAACTAGTTGAATTCAATTTCTCAGATGATCTTAATTCCTTTGGAATGATTAGATAAGTACATGGAGCATGGTCTCTAGTTTTATTTCAGAATTATTGTTATTATTTTATTGTATTTTTATTGATGCTGTTACAATTAGTGATTTTATATTTATTTCAGTTCAGATTTTTTTGAAGTGTTAGCCAATTCCGTTTTACCTGTCAGAAAGTCTCTGTTTGAGTCATCGTTATTGAAAATAGAGAATTATTCACACGAAGAAATGTTACAAATTATTAAGTAGTATTATTTTAATGCAAATTATATTTTTGACTACATTACTTTTGGATCAAGTGAATTTTCGAATGTCGTCTAGCAGTTCGTAACGCTAATGTACTTGTTATACTTGTGTAAAGTCGAATATTTTTTATCACACAGAGGTTTCAATGCTGTGTTGAAGGTTCCACAACTTTGAGTTACCGTGAAGTAACGTAACACAATTTACGATACAAAATATTACCATTACCAAAATTTGCATCCAACAAATTAGAGCACTCAACAACGGTAAAGTTGTATTTATAAATCATGAGAAACTAATATTAAAACTATTGGTAAATCTTACAGCTGAAATGTAAAATGACAAATTGTGAGACAGTAAAGCAATTAAAGAGGGTGAGAGATGTTATTTGAAGAGGTATTATTACACGATACTTTCGTGTTATAATTTACAAAACGTATAATAAGTGGAAAGCATTGTTATTATATTACGACATAGCGAGTTGAAAGACGATTACAAGTACAAAGTTGTTTGCTACTTATGTACTTGAATGAAAGTTGCCTTCTAAGCTTCACTTACATTACTCAACTTCAGGCATAAATACAATTACCATATCACCTTTTCTCATAACACAGATATGTCACAGTTTCGTTAATGTCATTTGAATAATCCTTATATGAAATATACAAATGAACAGTGGAATTTACAAAAGTACGTACGTATTTACCATGGACAACATCTCTTTTCGATCTAAGTGCCAAAATCATCATCATGAACACTGAGCGGCAAAAAACGGGCATCCTTCGATATTAACAAACGTAATGCGCTGAATTTGTTTCATAGCGAAAAATCGGTTGCACATTCCTTTTCAATTGTTTTTATTTTTAATTTACAGGCTAAAACTTGTTTTTTATTAATTTTGAAAATACCTCGTATCTGGCTTATTATGAGAGATACGGAAAAAAACGTTTTTCTACTCCCATGAGTGAAGTGAGTACTTCACGTATCAATTTTTATGTGTGAAGCTTGATTTTTTGTATACTGTGCGTGAAGTGTCACTTCACGCATAGTGTGCGTGAAGTAAATAATTCAGTTTTAACACATACAATGAATATCTTTATATACACGTAAATCATGTGTTAAAACAACTTCATGAGAAATGTGCTATTAATTTATAAAAAAAAATATATTTTATTGCAAGGTCGTAGAAAAAGTATAGTATGTAACACGTGTGTGAAACTTATTTTACATCTCCACCCTCATGTAAAAATTTCAGCTTCACACACTTGCCACAACTATTAAACAATTTTTATTCGGTATCTTATGTAGAATAATGTGGTGGTATCATTTGGGTTGCGTTTTATGTATATGAAACATTCATTTTTTAAGCTAGTTCTAAGAATTTCTATAGGTAAATAAAAACAGTAATTTCATGTATGAGATCCCAGTTTACGTTGTTAACAAACCAGACAAGTAAATAGTAGTTCGTAGCTTAATATAGATTCCACATATCGAATATGTCAAATCTGAAAATATATGGATATTTTTAAGTGGTCCGTTTTTTTTGCCGGTTAGTGTAGATGGTTTTGCGACCTGTTCCACCAAAATTTGGACTTTGCACATTTCGCTATTCATTTACAAATTTCGTGCCCTTCTAGATCTAACGTTTTGTTAAACTACGTATCAATGATGGCACAAAATTTGTAAATGAAAAGTGAAAATGCAAGTGCAAAGTTTTGATGGAACAGGCCCCTGATATATGTATAGGGGTAAAGATATTCCCAAATGTACTACAGGATGTTCGGTAAATAGGCAGCCATCTCTTTAGGAATGATAAAGCTGACCACCATGTCAAAATTTACTGTTAAATTTAAACTGATTGACCTTTTGTCGGAATTATAGGCCAAATTCGACGTTAGATCGGATTGTAGTTTGTAATCATGGATCCAATTGACTTAACGAAAACAATTAATATCTATAGGAAGACAAGTATGATTGATTGAAAGCAATAGCGTTCGTTCACTATGTTTAGCCCTACGTTAGTCGCGAATTTTATACTGACGTAATTAGTCGCGTGGGTGCATGTGTATCATCCAGCTGAAATGTAATATATGATAACATATACGAAAATAATAGGTATATATTTATAGTATTTATGTGAAATACAAATATGTTCAACAATAATGAAACACTATTATTATAAACTTGCCCCACATTAGGATATTTACTATATTCATTCTATGGGGTCTCGTGGCCGCATGCTTGAATGTCTAGTCGAGAATCTAGGGAACCAGGTTCGAATTTTAAATGGTACAAAAATGACCCCTATGGTGCTCACTCCACGCCAGTAATGAGTGTCTATGAGGTGACGCCTGATAACCACTCGCACGGTATAAATATGTCATCGTCATTACCGAAATTTGTGTAAAAAACAAATTGGCACACCCAGCAATGGGTAATATGCCGTGATGATATATTTATTTACTTATTTTATATTTCATTCTTCCTTCTCTTTAGTGCAGACATATTTTCTACAAGATAATACCTATTAGTCCACATATCATCATAAATTCAAAAAGGCGCTTACCAATGTAAAAAGTGATAATAAAATGACTCTTAAATGCCTCTTATTTAAACGTAAATACAAATTTCTAATTTTGCGAACAAGTACACCGTTAGTCCCGCGGGTGATTAGTATCAACAATTCACTTTTTGTGACCACTGTCATCTACAGTCTCACCTTGATCAACGTCATTGTATTAGAAATATATAGCTAATATTATTCCTAAAAAGTACTTAGATTCATGAATTTATACAATTTCAGAAATAGGCACTATAATTTATTAAAGTAGAGTGGATGACGTATGTCATCTGCGCCTGTGCGATTTACGTAGGGTTAGAATTTGAATCTGAGAAAATGGCCGAATATAATACCTTCTACAATCTAGCTACTAGCTGACATGGAGCTTATCTATGGTGAAGTTGGAGTTAACAGCAGAGCTGCAGTGAATTATGAGTGACACCTGCCGTCAGATGTCACAGTTTTTTTTAAAAAAAAAATTATTTGATTTATTTTCGGGTACTTCGATAATTCGAATCACTAGCACTCGGGTACAATTTATTACAAACAGTAATAGTTTAGTATATAGGTAGTATATTCTATTTTTTGATAATACACATATATTATATTTTATTAAGTAATTCAATGTCTTTTAGGTATTGTATTACATTGTGTTATGTGTTGTTGTTTGCTAGTATTTGTTTTAGGGTGTCTGGAAGGTTGTGTTTGTGCCTTTGTATTCGGTATTTTGTGCATTGTGTAAGTATGTGTTCGACTGTGATGGGCATGTTACAAGTGTCGCACTGTTTCGGGTCCAAGCGTTGCATGAGATGTTCGTGGATATAACGAGTGTGATCTATTCGAAGCCTCGTTATGACGACCTGATGTTTACGGGTATCTGGGGATGGCCAGTTGGATGGGTCATCTTTTACTTGACGCTTATTGTTTGTTGTTGTTTCTCATTGAGTTTTCCAATCTTGGATTATGGCTTGTTTAATTTTGTGCTTTATGTCGTTGGCTGGTATAGATATATTCGTGGGCGTTTGTATTGAGCATGCTTCTTTTGCCGCTGTGTCCGCTTTTTCATTCCCTTTTATTCCTATGTGGGATGGGATCCACATAAATTTTATTTCTTTACCTTGCTGGGTTGCTTTGTTCGCGTTGTCTTGTATATTTTGGATTTGGTTGTTGCTGTTGTAGGGATTAAGTATACTTTTTAGTACACTTAGGGTGTCAGTGTATATTATGTATTTGTCATGTTCATTTTCTATTGCATACTCTGTGGCTTTTTGTATGCTGAATGCTTCTGCTGTGTAGTTTGTGGTGTTATCAGGTAGTCTGTATTTGAATGTTGCATATGTTGTGACTATGCTCGCTCCCTTCTTTGTAATTTTTTTGTGAACCGTCCGTGTATATGATTGTGTGGTCTGGGTGATCGTTTATAAGTTCCAAGAATCTCTTGTGGTAGAGCTCTGTGGGAGTGGTGTCTTTTGGGTATTGTGTCAGTGTGATTATTGTTTTGGGATGAGTTTCCTTCAAAGTATGTTATTAATGTGTTTTTTGCAAGTCTGAAATTGTTGTGCTGTTGTTTGCTATGGCGTTTATTTGATGATTGGTCTTTCCGTTTTCTATTTTCCTTATTTTCTCTCATATTTTTTGTGGCTCTGTTTGTGTGGTCATTGTTGTTACTTATTTTCTCCATGATTCTTTTTTGCTCTTTTGGATTGTTCTGTGCAGTATTGCTTGTGTTCTTTTTAGATTTATGAAATTGTCATTGGAATTATTTTTCCTATATCTGTAGAGTGCCTTTTTATTATTTTTTATTGCTATTTTGCAATCTTCGTTCCACCATGGTACTGTCTTCTTTATTATATTTATTTTTCTTTCTCCAAAAGTGTTGTTCGCAGCTATTATGATGTTGTTTGTAAAAAATTCTACTGATTTGTTGATGTTTTGTTTGATTTAAAATTTTACATTTCCATATTTGCTGTGAAGTCTTCCCATCTTATTTATCTATTTTCCATTTGGCATAGATTGGATGCATGTTTAGGTCTGGTTGGTATGATATGAATTTAATTAAAACTGGGTAATGATCTGAGTTGAATAGGCATGGAACAGTGTGCCATGTGCAATCAGCTGCTATGGTAGGTGTGCATAGTTTTAAATCGATGGCTGAAAATGATCCTGTTCTTTTACAAAAGTGTGTGGGTGATCCATCATTGAGTAGTATGTGGTTGTTATTGTTTATAATCTTTTCTACTGTTTTTCCCTTGTTGTCGGTGTTCTTTGATCCTCAAACGATGTTATGTGAGTTGAAATCTCCGGGAATTAAGTAAGTGATTCGTAGCTGGTTGATGATATTTTCTATTTCTTTTTCTTGTATGGTTTGGTCAGGTGGGATGTAGATGTTGCATATTTTAATGTTGTGTGGTGTTGCTGTTTTGACTGCTAAGGCTTCTAGATTGGTGTTCAGTGGTATTTCACTTGAAGGGTTTTTTTTGCGTTTATGATTGTAGCTACACCCCCGCTGGCATTAAGAAATGTTGTTCGGTATTTTCTATATATAATGTAGTCTTTTATAATGATGTTTTGTGTTTCTTTCAGTCTACTTTCTTGAATGCAAAGGTATGCTGCAGTGTAGTCCGCTATTATTTTTTATAGTTCGCCCTTGTGGGCGAGAAGTCCATTACAATTCCACTGGATTAGCATTCTGACAGAGATTCTTGGCTTGAATATATATCTTCGTCACGTTTTGCTTTAAGTTGTTTTATAAGAGTATTTAGTGTTTTGGTGAAGCGTCATTTTATGTTTTTTAATAGTGGATACAGAGATGTTAGCATTTCAATAAATTTGTCGATGTCTGTGGTGAATTGTCTAGCGATATGTATTTGGTTTGGTATACCAAATCCGTCTTCTAAATTTTTTTTTTAATTCTTCGAAGGATTCTATGTATTTACTTGGGTTTGTCTTCATCTCTTTTTCAACTGGTTCTAGGGAGATGTTTAGTGGTTCTCGTGCACTTAGCGCTCATGGTTTCTTTAGTGAGGGTTATATGAATGTTACGTTTAGGGTTCAGTGTAGAGGTCTCTTCGTTTATTTGTGTGGAAAGTGTGCTTGGTGGCGTATTATTGGATTGATTTGTTTCTGTTGTTAATGAAGTGTCTGATTCGGGAGCAGGTCGTTTGTTAGTTATTGTGTTTTTGTTTAAGAAAGATTCTGGATGGGCTGCAAGTTGTTTGTTTGTTGGCGTGCTTATGTTTCTGTAGTTTGGGGTTTTGCTTGTTATATTTCTTGGGGTTTCATTCAGTTTCTGTGAATGTTCTTTATCGTTAGCTTCTTCACAATGATTACTTGTGTGTCCCGGTTTTTTACAGATGTAGCATAGTGTTGTTTCTTCATTTAAGAATATTCTGTATTCAGTTTCTTGATAATTAATTGTTATAGATGATGGAAATTGCGTTTCTTCATTAGTGTTAGTAGGTATGTAAACTTGTCGCCGGAAACTCAGTACATGAGAGTACTCAGTTTCCTGCATTCTAACTATTAGAAACAATATTGGTGATACTAAGCGTAAACTTATATTTTTCAGTGTTTCTTCTATGACATTATGGGGGTTGGAAGGGCAGACGTTTGATAGAATTATTCTTTTTGCTGGTAATATCATGCGACGGACATTTATTTGATTTCCATTTATTGCTGTTGTGTTATGATTTGTTACTATTTAATCTACCATGGCTTTTGTTTGTACATAAATACATATCCTGTTTTTTTAAATTATTGATGCGAACAATACATTTTTCGAACCTAGAAGTTTAGAAGAAAAATTAGAAGAAAATACTAGAAGTTTAGAAGAAAAAATAGAAGAGAATTCTAGAAAAACTGAAGATGACCTGAAGAATTTAGAAGATAAGTATGACAAGAAAATAGAAGAATTACGAGAAAAATTCACTAAAATTACATCGTCGTCAATTTCGAATTCTGGTGTGGCAAAGGCAGGTGTATTGGAAGGAAGGAAAGTAGTAAAACCAGATACTAGTACAACAATGCACATTAAAACACCGGAATTGGATGGGCAATCTTCGTGGCCGAATTATTTAAAACAATTTGAAGCGGCCGCAAAAGCAAATAATTGGACGTCCGAGGAGAAGGCTACAGCGGTGACTGTCTCGTTGTGCGGAGAAGCCATCGATATCTTACAAACGCTGAAGGAAGAAGAACAAGAAGACTATGACCAACTAGTCAAGCGGTTGGATATGCGATATGGCAATGCGCATCTGGAACAGGTATACCAGACGCAATTAAGAAATCGGTACCAGAATCCAAAAGAAAGCCTGCAAGAATTCGAAGTCAACGTCAATAATAATAATTAGTATTTTATACATAATGGAAAATTTTGTATTTAAATAATCTTAATTTACCATTATTTACTGTTCATACTTTTTAAAATGCATAGCTTTTTTGGCGTTCCCCTAATTTTGCCGATGTGTGTATTTTGGAACTCAAATCCTACGAAAAAGTAATATGTATTTTTCTATTTCGGTGTTCTTATGAGTCTACAGTTAATTACTGAAACCACGACGTTTAGAAGATCTATAAGCGTACTATTTTTGGCGCCTTTCGTGTTCTAGAGTTGGTAGTCATGCTTTCATAACTATCGTAACTGACAGATGAATAATTACATGTAACCTCAAAAGGGTAAGTTATTAGTAATATTTCAACATATTACTTTTAATTACGGATTTTTATACTTTCTCTAGTTCACAAGTTAGTTTGCGGAAATCTCCGCTACTTCCCTGAGTTTCGGTGGAGTACATTGTATATATTGGATTTCCTCCTCCATATTTATACAACTTGGTACAATATATTAATTGCACAATCAGAATCACACCTTAAATCACACAATACACTAATCACTAGTTGTCAAAATATGAAATTTCAATTATTAGTGGCAAGCGCTATCAACATAAACATAAGTGACAATAAAAAACACCAAGTCATACTATTGACGTCGCATTTAAAAAAAATCATTGTAAAATTACTTCAGTAGAAAGAGTGTTAACACACTCGTCCAAACTTGGACTCGTACGTTAACAGATTGTCTTATGCTACTTGTGTTTTAATGTACTGTTATTTATTTAATAATTCATTACTCTTACTCTTATAATAAGCATATTTAAATAAAATTAATATAAACTCTTTATGTAAGGGCATGAAAATCAAAATTAAATTCTCTACCAAATACGCAAATAAAAAAAATGTGCACCAAGAAATACCCTAATATTTTTTTATGCTATAGTGTAGAATAGGTACCGAGTGTTTACTTGATATCTATTGAAAAGGGAATACAATGTTAATTATTTTATTTTTCCGTAGTTGCTTACTTTATTAATTTAGGTAAAATGTTTCAAACAAAACTAGTAAATAATTAAATTCTTCATCTAAATCACCAATCATATTTTATTTCTTAACTTGTAAAATCGAATTTGAAGTTTAATATACAGGATGTTAAAAAAATGGTTAAAAAAATGAGGGTATATATATTTAGATGTGCTGATTCACAATCGAAAAGAATTTTTCCAAAATTCGAAAAATTATTCATTTTTCATTTAATTATTTTTTCTGGGCCATTGCCAATATGAATTTTTTTTAAAAAATGAAAAATTTAATAGAAAATAATTATGAATTATTTCTTATTCAACATCAGTTACGTGATTAGATAATTATTTTTTTTTAATAAAAATTTCATGTCCACAGTGGCACACTAAAAAAGAATAAATAAATAATTGTCCAAATTTGGAAAAAAATTCTTTTTGATTGAGAATCAGTACATCTAAATATATATATACCCTCATTTTTTACCCTTTTTAACACCCTGTATATTGCTTATTTGTTCTGATGTCATATAATTCAAACAAAATTGTAAATGGATGCATAACGTTTTGTGATTTAAATATAGAATTTAATTATCCACAACTTTTGTTTGAAACATTTTTGTCAAAAATTAACGACAAAAAAATACATTGTATTCCCTACATAATAGATTTCAAGGAGATACCCGATATAATACTAAATAACACATTATTTTATTTTTTTGTTTAATGTTGTTGTTTTCGAAATATCATCTGGACGTTGGAAACTAAACCACCGTGTACATCTCAGTTGTAAAACATTTATAAATATGCTAAAATAAACATATCTACTTATTCTTAGGTCTATCATTTAAATTTAAACTTTTGTTATTTAATTTTGAAACATTCTGTATTACCATACCCTTGTTTAAATAGAGCACAGTAGTTGATATAATTATGCCTTGGAGAGCAGTTACCAGCGAACATTTAACATCTCAAGTACTTTCACTTATGAAAGCAGAAAATACATCACTCGGTCATTTTAGGACCAGTTAATTCTAATTTAAAATTAATTACAAAGAGGAATAATAAATTTTATAACAATAAAATAATAAATAATAAAAATATGTAATATCTCAGATATGAGTATATACGTAGTACCAGATCTAGACCAAAACAAAAGTAAAATGCAGTTCTTCTTTATGTATCGATAACATTTATTAGTTTCTCACAGAGGTAGAAAAGTCCCATTTAATGAATCTCATATTTAAAATATAGCATTACCAGTACTTTTACTCGATAATAATAAAAAATTATTATTATCAATAATTATATTTATATTTATTACCAAAAATAATATAAATTCATTGATTATAATTAATAGTGATAATATTGAACAAGTCTATTTATTCAAGTTTACAGTTTATGACGTAATATTGTAATATCAAATAGAAAAATTTTCCTTTTAAAACATCATTTTCATAATTTACATCAAGTAATCACAAAATTCCTACAAAAACCACACAAGTCCAGATGTTTTTTTTTCATTTTTAATAAATGATGGATCTATAAAATAAATTTTATATTGAACACCGTACTATAAGTAACGGAGAAAAATTATCATAGTTACATACCGAACGGTTTAGTAATATGTACTATGTGCTTATTAATTTGGCTAAATATGAAACAATTTGTAAATTGCTTTGTTTTATGTTTATTATATTTATATTATATTTATACAGTGCCATTATTAATTATTACAATTATGTAAATAATTAAAAATCAAAATTAATTACAAACAATAACCACAGTATAGGCGATGGAAAATAAGATCGCAACGCCAAAGTGGAACTAATGTTAACGGAATAATTTGACATTTACTAATTGTATTTATGCATTAAGTGTATAATATTAAGAGATATCACATATGTAAACGTAAATATTATAAACATAATAGATAACACTTGTGTTTCTACAATGAAGAAAATGTCACGTGTATAATTTATCTCGGCAACTATAATTCCGCAAAATACCTCCAGATGTCATATTGCTTATTTCCCATCGCCTATAAATATAAACAGTACTTGCACTCCCCATATATTTATTTACTTACCGAAATATTTGACCTCAAATGTGGTAGCTCCGCCTCTTGGTATATAAATTTTAGTTTTGCGGCTCTCCGTAAGATGGAAAAATTATCGCAGACAGTTAATTTTTCTGTATTATCGTCCACCTGCACAGCTCGCGTGTAAATATTTAACAGAGCGCATATTTTTGTCTTTTATTATTTCGTATTTGTTAACCAGATCAAAGGCACCGCTGAGGAGTGCAACTATCGTTTATATTTCTACTGTGCAATAACTTTTTTAACTACTGTGAATTCAAGTGCAATTGCCATTACATGATAATTGTGATTGAAATTTTTAATTACAAATACAGATTAATAGTACTGGTAATTAGAAATTTTAAATGCACAGTTGTAATGGTAATGGAACGATACTTCACTACCAATGTAATTAATTATTTTGGAGATCTGGTTTCCGAGGTTTTTTTACCGAAAATATGCAATATTATTTAGTAGGAAACAATAGGGTTCTTCACCGTAGTAACAAAACATGGGTCATTTATATTAAAACTAGACCTTAAAATAGTATGTTAAGGCCTATCAAAGTTTAAAAAAAGTTATTAGTGTTTAGAATAATCCAGTTTTTAATACCATTCCTCATCTATATCTACGTCACATATTTCCTCTATTCCAAATTATCACTACTTTCAATCCTGCTATCGCTTTTTTAAAATACGAATTCCACTTTGAAGTATTTGAATGCAGAAAATAACAACAACAAAAAAATCAACGAAAGTTAACCAAATAACACTTGTTAACGAGTGACATAGGTTACCCCTGGTAATCAAGATTTGGACTGTAATATATGTAATTTTTTATTAATTATTTTAATAAATTGCTCATTATCCACGAATATTTTCAGTTATTGTCCAGAAGAGTTATTTTAACATATTTATGTATTTTTATAAGTGCTGAAAAGATCAATTTATGTGACTCCAATTATTAGTGAAGACCACTGTTTGAAAAGTAAATCGTCTTTATATTTACATCAGAGACTATTTAAAAAATTATTATGGCTTAACGAATAACAATAAAGAGTTTCTAAAAGTATAATTCGCTTTCAGTTTAGAAGAAATTTCATAAAAAATATAAAAAATAAATAGTGGAGGACCTTATTGATGAGTTTCTGACGAAAACAAGCGTAGTTCATTATTTTGAATTTAAGATACTTTCTACCTTTTTTCCGTTAAAGATTTTTGTGAATCAATTTAACTCAAGATCATGATTAGATTAGTAAACGAATGTTAAGTAGCTAAAATTAAACAATGATGAGCAATTACTTAATAATTAGTCATTTTTATTGGACATTGATTGTGTTTTATAAGAAACTGATAATTAGCAAACAGAAAAATCTTTTTTTTATTATTGAAACTTAAATACATTTATTATATAAAATTAGCCTAAATGTGTCTTTCAAAAGCAGCGCAAAGTATCGGGATTAAGGTGGTTTTTGATGAATCTCTATAGAATTAAGGTTGTTTCTATAGAAACACTGAAACTTTAAATTGTAATAACTTATGACTAAGATATTTTTTGCAGCAAGTTTTACCAAACTATTAAGTAACCTTGAAAGTGTATGTCGCTATACATAACTGAAATTTGGACTATGATTGTTTTCGCCAGAGGCTCCTCAATTGTTTATGTTGTACACTGGATCAAAAAAAAAGCAATTACTGTTTGTCGTTTATGAGCATGTATTTTTCATTTGAGTCCCGCAATGGCAGTGGCAATAGCCAAGGAAAATCAATTGAACAGGATGTACTCGTGTGAAAAAGTTAGTGATCAGGACCGATTCACGTCACACTTTCGTCGTTGATTCAGCATTCTGATATGAAATGCAGATTTTAATCAAAACTTTCTGGAAATTCACGTTACCATTCTCCCAATGTGCCAACAAACCAAATACTAGCAAACTGCTGGTTGGTGCTACTGAATACTCCAGTTCGTTGCCGTTGCCGTTGCCGTTGCCGCTGCCGGAGAGAGTAGGTTGACGCTATTGCTATTGATCAACATGTCCCAATTTCATATCAAACACTTACAATGCCTTTTAATATTCACACTACACCAATAGCAACAAACGTCTAATTTGTAGAAACATATAACTCTCAGCAAATATCACACACTCAAACACAAATTACACCAAATTAACATGAATATTAATTACAAAAGAATTTTTAAGTGCAGAAAGAAGGTAATTCCATTTTTATAAATTTACAGGCGAAAGTTAACCTTCTACTGGTGACGTGATAATTTTGTTACATAACTGATAACGTGGGGTCATTTTGACCCTATAGTTTCTCTAATTATTGCACAGTCAACAAATTGTTATTTTTTACTTTAAATATGCTTTTATACATGGTGTTATTTAAGTAAGTGTACAACGCTTAATCGACGGTTGAACAAACCCCATAGATAGTAATTCTGATAATAATTTTTGTTTTGCGTGCTTTCTATAAGAACTGGATCTCTTAAAACTGACCAATTACGTCATAGTTCAATGTGTTCTCTGGAAAAACCGACATTAAAGATTTTTTTTTATTGTTTTGTTTATTTGATATTCTCAAAATACCAATTATCTTCACCAGTCAAGAGAATGCATACATGCAACAGTGTTGATAAACATATAGTTTTTCAGTATAAAATCTTATATGTCAATTGTGACAGGTGTACCATTTTTCTAGAAAACACATTGATTTTTACTTTTTTTACAAAATTTTGAACTTTGGTGTAATTGATCAGTTCTTGTAGAAACATGTAAAACAAAAATTATTGCCAGAATTACTGTCTATGAGGTTAGTTCTACCATCGGTTAAGCGTTGTGGAGTTACTTAAATATCAGCCTGAATAGTGTATTGCAAATAAATAATTTATGTTATCTAAAAAAGATAATGGATAAGATTATATGAAAGATGTACAAAAATATGTTACAAAATGCAGCGCTTTACTTTACTTGAAACTATTATTTTTTTGTAGTTATTTATTGCAATTCAATATATTTTTTTAAAAGTATGGGTTAATTAAAAGAAAAAATAGTAACGCTGAACTAAATTACTCTAAATAGAAAACTGTAAGGACAAAAAATGTAAAAAGAAAAAAAAATCCATGCAGTTTTTGCAAATATTTTCTCAAAAATTGTCACAAATCTGGAATTTATACGAGTTACATGTGTTTTTAATGTTGTCATACTTTAGAAGACAACGTCCTTATCTTTTCTTTTGTTATCGGATCTGCGGGATGATTTCGTCACTCACAGATTTCTTCATTATTTTTCCTATAGTGTCTCATAATTTTCATGGGAATTTTTGGTTTACATAATATTGTATTCATATGGTCCTCTATAAGTTGTTTTGAAAGAAATTTTATAAAATCAGCCCGTTTCATATAATTTTAGAAATATTAGCCATAATTAAAATAGTAACGTAAATGGTGACGTGGTGCCTTTGTAACACCAATAAAATTTTGAATTAAAATAGAACTTAAAAAAAAAACCAACTGATTCAGTTATAAACAAATGAAAGGAGTGAACAACGCAACGCCACGGTAGGCAGACCATGGTACCGTAGCTTTAAAACTATACAATTGGTGCTAAATTTAAAAACATTTGGGTTCATAAAAGCATCACGTCACCAGTAGGATATTAAAATCCTTTTTGCACCGGGACATTAGCTGAAATATATCAACCCCTAAATAATAGCGAAACCCTGTATTTTTATTGTTTTTATTTATACAAGAGATACATTTGCATTAAGCATCTGTAAAGAGTTCAGAATCGTCCTATTCATCTGTACTCGATATTTTTCAATTATTTCAAACAGCAAAGAAAACATATTATGCAGTGGAAACACTGTTTTACCATAACAGGTGCTACGTCGAAGAGACATAAACATGACCTAATTCGGCGCAAAATTGAGGAAGCTCCAGAGGTGCTTCGATTATGCACTGAACCATTGAAAGGGACATGCATGTATTTTGTATAACTTCCCAAGAAATTATCGGAGCTGCCTCGTTCCTGCATCAATCGAGGAAATATCCATTTTTACTATATCTAGTTACAAAGTTGAAATTCATATAAAATTGCAACGATGTTTTCAATAGATGAATAAAATTAATAATAATAATAATAATAATAATAATAATAATAATAATAATAATAATAATAATAATAATAATAATAATAATAATAATAATAATAATAATAATAATAATAATAATAATAATAATAATAATAATAATAATAATAATAATAATAATAATAATAATAATAATAATAATAATAATAATAATAATAATAATAATAATAATAATAATAATAATAATAATAATAATAATAATAATAATAATAATAATAATAATAATAATTGTCCTTTGATTTTAATTTAATAATTTGTATTTCAAAAATAAAAGGAGACTCATGCCAACTACTGCTAGAAACGAACTTGTTTAATTAAACTCCATAATTATTGTGTAATTTCATTAAATCAATAAATTTGAGAGTGAAGTGTACTGATATAAAGTGAAGTGAAATATTATAAGAAATAAGTCTAAGAAATATGAATGACCTTGCTGATATAAGGCAGATTCTGGCAAATAACGTGCAATAATGTACAGCTGGTAGATCAAAATTGGATAATAGAATATAGTATCACTTCACATTAACATGGGAATATTTAGATAATCGGCATTAAATTAAACTATATACATTTATGCTTTGAAATTTAATTTTTTTTTTCAGGTTTATTAAATTGTAATTTATAATTTAAGTTATCAAATAACTCATTGTTTGTAAAATTCTGTATAGATCACTGACTAGCTCAAATGATTAGTTTTGTATTTATTCAACAGCACTACAAAATTTTCTTAACTTCTCTTGAATTTTTGGGGGAAATAAATATAAAATTATAAATTGTAACAGCATCAACAAAATAGAAAGAAATCAGTAATATCTTAATGCCGGAAAACCACACCAAAAACGCTAGAAAAAATGGGAATAACAATTCTAAAATAAAACAAGGAGCCCATATTTCATTTACACAGTTAATCACGGAAAAGATAAACTTTAAAATTAAAAAGTCATCAGAGATAGTGAATTCAACTAGATATATTTTAAACTTACGTCCATATTTTTTTAGGCTAATAGGATTACTCTAGGGTATGGCATGAGAACATCTTCACCGAATCCAAATACATACAAACATAAATATATGTGGTAAAATCCCACATTAAAAGTCTCTCAAAATAGTTGCGAAAAACTTCCGGTGCAACATTCACCACAACACAGAACTGCATGTAAACTTGCTTCAAATGATAAACCGAACATAGTAGACAACCAAAAAACTTAAAACGTAGTCTGATTGTCCAAGAAATCAAGATCGCAAATTAGTTTGCATTGCCAATGCTAATGTTTCGAATATATAAAAAGAACTTGCTATTTCTGTATGTCTAGATTGCAATAAATGTTTTCCGTAAAATTATAACTAATTTAAACTTGTTACTTACTAGCAAGTGTCGCTCGAATGCATTACAAAAGCATTCAACATGGGAAAACTGTTTTTCCTTGCATGTTGCTTCCCAAATTATTTTAGAAAAAAATGCTTCAAATATAAATTGTAGAACATAAAATTCTGCACATACATAAATCAATAAACAAATTTCATTCCTTATGTTTAGTAACACCAAAATTTAAATATGAAAATTTCTGTTTAATAAAGCTATCCACAGAATTAAAACAAAAGGACCAAGGGATATCATTTGAAAAATTTATAGCTGCATTTTTTGTTCAAAGATAACGGAGGGGGGGGGGGTTGAATTTTTTTTTTTTGGGTAAAACTTACATAGAGCAAGCAGTTGCAGATTTAACGCATTTTTATTGTAACGTTTTTATCTATATGGGTGAAGTGTAAAACATAGACAAATATTATTAATAAAAGAATACGTTTATTAAACGATAATTAATTAAGGATTACATATTAAAAGATAATAAAAACAACTAACACTATGATTAAATAATTATAAACACTAAGAATATTATTTAAATGCTTAAACACTACGATTATTTATCTATACAATATTTATATCACTATACTTATTTATATAACTACATTTATTTATGTCAACTGGTAAACTGTATATTTATATAACCAAGTTCATTGTTCGTTGCTTACATATATCAGACTCTCCCTCCGCTTTCTTTCGGCCGGTATTCATACCGCTTATATCGTTCTCGAACACTCGGAAGCCACAATGACCTGTATACAAAGGAATGAGGTCACGGCGTAATTAGCCTCTAGCCGCTGCGGCGCCGGGTATTGCGTCATCGCTCTGGAACGTTCTGTCAGTGGCGGCGTTGTATACTCTTCTCCCAGGGGCGCACGTCACATTATGTTAAGAAATAAATCAAAATTAATTTCATTAAAATTATTTAACCACATTATTCACATACAAAAGAATAAGTACATTTAAGCCACGACAAAGGCAGAAAACTTAAAAAATTAGACACTTCACCCATTTTCACAGTTTCACGATGTGGCGTATCTCAATATCCCACAATTTTTATAATATCGAGAGAGAACCAACACGAGTATCATGTGAACTAAATTAATAACCATCTAGTGCAAATTCTGTAAAAATATTCACACTCTCAAAAAGTATTTATATGTTACTTGAAACCAACATCGCCTACCATCACTCCAATTTGGCCAACAGAGGCATCGCAGATCTCAGCATCTAAGGAAATCAGCTATCACTGCTACTAGGACGTTTATTGCGACAAAATTTCAGTTATCTCATTATTTAGTCCACTGAAAACCATCACACAGTAAAAATTCATGTCACAAAAGTTAGTTTGACACTAAAAGAAACAAATACACACTATTTTAACTTCCCCAACAGAAGTTTTTCACAAGAATTGCACTTACTTCGACTTCGAGCAGAATACATTCTCATTTGTAGGTAACAAATACACTGACAAAACAAAGCAATAATAAATAACAAATACCGATCTTAATATTAGCTCGAACTTGTCTGTTAAGAACTGATCTGTAGTTTCACTGGTCGACACGAAATTTAAATAAAAGTAATAATGATTTATTTATTCACTTATCTGGTATAGAATAACAAATAATTTATTTTTATTAAATATTTAATATCATGTCAACCAGTGGCACAAAAAATATAAACTTTAAGAACCAAGCCTTTAATTTTACGAATTTTAAAATAAATGTCTGACTTGTGATCAATATATCATTTAGTATAAACCATTTAATTTTTTTCTTAAATGTATTGGAACACTGTATACAGGGTGTTTCTTTACCTCTGCACGAAACTTTAATGACATACTGATTATACAACAAAAAGATTTTTTTTGAAATTCGCAAAAATAAGGGTAGTTCATTCCTAGCGAACATTTTTAGTGCCACTGGTTTCATAGTACATTTAATTACCTACATAATAACTATATAATAATTAATAAATGATTATTTGTAGGCAGTGTTTATACTTTTATTTCATTAATAACATAATTGTAAATAAATAAATGTACTATGAAACCAGTGGCACTAAAAATGTTCGCTAGGAATGAACTACTCTTATTTTTGCGAATTACAAAAAAAAAAAATTGTTCTATAATCAGTATATCAAATTATATATGTCATTAAATTTCGTGCAGAGGTATAGAAAAGGGTTAAATAAATTCAAATAATACTTATTTAGAGTTTTACAAAACACAATGTCAGGTAGTATTAACAACTGTTTAAGTGGAAATAAATACTTCCAGTAAAAGTTGCGTACAATTAAATTTTCTATAAAAATTGGTCTCCTACAAAAATATCAAAAATGAGTTAGGTCAATTCGTGTTATTATTTTGTAATTCTTGTTTCATGTACACATTTTAATAATAAATAATATAGAAGTGAAAGCAATTGCAATATTTGAATTTAGCACGGCATTTTTAAAATGTAAAACTAAAAAACAAACTAGAGCTGCACCAAATTATATTCCATGAAAGGACAAACAAGTATGTAAAACATAAACGCTTCTTCTCACTTCTACCTTTATTACATTTCACGCGAATCCACTTCTTATAGCCCTATTACACAAAGCTCGAGGTTATTGCGTAGCAGTTCGGGGTTCTTCGCACTGTTTCGAAGACGTGCGTTCACCCTAGATTGTATTTTATATCGAATGTGATTGCTATTGAATATATTTTTTTACTTCACGCTACTGAAACCCTATGTTATATGGATGTTTCTAATTCTTTTACATGCAATTTAACAAGATTATGTTATTAAATTACAGGAAATTATGCGGAAGAAAGGAATGTCTTTTGTGTTATTGCAGCACGACGGAAAAATGTATTTGTAAGGGTTCTCTGACGCAACACAAACATATAATTTTTTTTTTTCTGTGTAATAGAAACATTTCCAATTCTCGTTCAAGAATTTAAATACTGATTTGTGCATATTCTGTAACTTTTATTGAAAACTTTATTATTAATACAGTTTACTTCAAAAAAGTTGCAAAGAATTAAATATAAATTGCTAAAGTTTATTTCACATTAGCGAGAAAATTTAATTTTAAATAATCATTTTTGTACGCTTATAAAAAACACCTTCCATTTCATGCACTTTAGTTTATAAAGTTGGTGCTTTTATTACAGTTAAAAATAAAAAAAAATATTATGTATCATTTTTTCATTATTTTGTACTCGTTGCCAAGGTTACGTGTTGTCATAACCAATAACAATCAACTTCAGGGTAATGTTCAGATTTTTATTGAAGATAAATTTGTGACATTTCATAAAAGTTGTTACGCATATAAAAACAATTATTATAAAGATATTTGTATCAATCTATGATTGGTCAATTCGGAACTAACGTCGATACTTTAGTTGTTATGTTAACAATCTTTAGAAATACATGAACGAACCAGATTATTCGACAATAGCTAACTTCATTATACATATATGAACCTAATCTAACCCTTATCTTATCTGCCAAAGCTGTAATTTTTTTAAGTAATGAGTTGTCAATTATCTTTAAAACGCAAACGTTATACGAAAACAACTAAAGAACATTATGATATTTATGTGTCATATTTGGAAACTTCCAAATTATTTAGAATGGGTACGAATCTACAAATGATCCTAACGTGATTGAAAAGTGAAAATAAGATTTCAAAATCTTTTTTAAATGAATATACAGGGTGGTTATGAACTTAATGTCATAAATTTAAGGGTAAGTAGTATGACATGTGTAGATTACGAAACAGAAATATTTTTTTAAAAATTCGCATATATTTAAGGATAGTTTTCATGAAACTAACATTTTTGGTACCACGGGACCACTGGCAATGCATTTGCATTATTTTATCTATTATATAATTATTTTCGTTAAAAATGCTATTTAATTTAATTATTAAGAATACTATCTGATACAACAATTTTTGAATGTATTTTTGATAACTATAATGAAATATTAATTAAAACAGCAGTAAAAAAAGTTACCTTACGAAAAGTCAAATTTTCTTTTGTCGAATTTAAAAAAAAATCTTTCTGTTTTGTAATCTACACATGTCATACTACTTACCCTTAAATTTATGACATTAAGTTCATAACCAGTCTGTATAACAGAAACAGAAAATATTGGCACCAAAATGAATAAATATTACTAGCGAAGGAAAAATGTGACTTTCATCCGTGACAGTTTTTATGATCATTTTTAAATCGAACGTATAACAAAAAATAAAAACTCCAACATATGATAGAAATTAATAATATTTGATTCATATAAACTGTCACATGTCAAATATTAGAAGCAACGTAATAACTGATGAATTAATACTAGTTGAACACAAATAAGAATCACTATATTTATGAATACGACTTTAATATAACTTTTGTATTTTGTGATTGACAAAAATTGACACTTTCAAAATCACTTCATATATTCTGTCTTCCTTTTTTTGGCTATCTTGATCTGGAATGTCTCATTTAATTTTATTCAACACTTCCTCCAAATTAAATAAGACATTTAATTAGTAATACCTATTTTATTACGTAGTTCTGTAAAACGCTGACTCTCTAATGGTTTCGTTAAACCATCTGCCAGTTGATTTGTACCATCCACATGTTCCAAATGGATTTTATTTGATAACAGCAAATCACATATGTAAAAATACTTTACTGCTGTATGCTTTGTTCTATTGTGAAATGCAGGATTTTTCGCCAGTTTTATAGCACTTGCACTATCAGTATAAAGTGTTGGTATATCTGACGACATCCCAAGTTCCAATAATAGTCTACTGAGCCACACAAGCTCACGTGCACCTGCGTTCGCTGCAATAAGCGCTGCTTCGGTTGTTGATTGAGCGACGACGTCCTGCAAACGACTTTTCCATGTTACAGCTCCTCCAGATGCGATGGCAACGACTCCTGTCGTTGATCTTCTGCTTTCGTTGTCTCCTGCGTAATCTGCATCGTTGTATACAACAAGTCCATCACCATCTTTCTTGTAAAGAATACCATAATTAGCCGTTCCTCGTAGATACTTCAGTATGCGTAAAATCTCATTCCTGTTTGCATTCGTAGGTTTCTCTAAGTGTTGAGCAATGCGTCCTACCGCAAAAGCAATGCCAGGTCGTGTTCCCACCATTAAAAACATTAAACGACCAATGGCTCTGCGATAAAGACTTTTGTCAACTGTATCTTCTGTTCCACTTTCGGCTCGTTGGCAAGGTGTATGAACTGGATTTGTTTCAGACATTCTAAATTCTTCCAAAATTTTCTTTGCGTATGATGTTTGATTTACGAAAATTGAACCATCATCACGTTGTACAATTTGCATTCCAAGATAATTATCTAAAGTTCCAGTTGTAATTTTAAATTCCTTTTTTAAATTTTGCAAAAACTTTTCAATTTCTTCTTTATTAGTAGCGATAACAAGCCCAACGTCTACATAAATTGGTACACACAATAGGTTACTGCCATTTCGACGATAAAATAGACAAGGATTGGCAGAACTTATCTTCATTCCTGTCTTTTTCATGAATGTTTGAAAACGAGCATTCCAGCACCTCGGAGCCTGTTTTAGTCCATACAAACTACGACGCAGTTTGCATACACGTCCGGTTCCATCGTCAAAACCTTCTGGTTGCTCCATATAGGTTTCATCTTGTAGATCACCGTATAGGAATGCTGTCTTGACGTCAAACTGACACATCGACATATTTTTCTTTGCCGCAGTAGCCAGTAATATTCGTATTGTATCGGATCGTGCTACAGGGCTGAAAGTTTCTTCGAAATCAATACCCTCCTTTTGTGCGTATCCTTTCGCTACCAAACAGGCTTTAAACAATGAATTCCCATCATTATTTGATTTTATTTTCAGTACCCAACGATTCTGGAGTATTTTGACATTGTTCGGGCGAGGAACTAAAACCCATGTGCCATTTTCATCTTGTGATTGCAATTCTTCTTTCATTGCATTCAGCCACTGACTTCTGCATGGTGATTTTATTGCTTCTTCATACGAGGCCGGAGTGTCATATGTATTGTTCGTATCTGCCATACACGCCCACTCACCACTTTTCATCCATTTAGGCTTTTCTTGATGACGAATACTTCGACGAACAGTTTCTTCGTCTCTTCCTCCGAAACTTGACTGTTCCTTATTTAATTCAGACGGTTCTTCATCAATATTACTACCTTTATTTCCATTCGAAACATATTCTTCGTTTGGTTTAATAAATGATTTGTCTTTTAAATCATTGTCGTCAACAGATGTTTCAATTACAGTCACAGATTTTGACGTTGAACAAGTTTCTTCGGGTTTAAAGATAACATCATGGCTACATATGATGGTTTGACGGTACCCAAATACGCCAGCCATTTTTGTTATTTACATACCCAGTGACATTACCAGGTAAACTTTTGTCGTCGAACTTCTTTCGTAATTGTTTTGGTACATGAACGTAACATTTCGTACCAAAGATTCGTAAATGTTCAAGATTTCTTATCGTAGTATTATGCCAAAGTTCGAATGGTGTTTTGTTTTCTATTCGTGTTTTCGACGTACGATTTAACACGTATACGGCAGTATTACATGCTTCTGCCCACAGTCCTCTTGGCAAGTCGCTTGAACTCAACATTGATCTTGCTGCTTCGACAATAGTGCGCATTTCTCGTTCAGCAGCACCATTTAGTTCTGGAGTATACGGCGGAGTTACTTCAAGGGTAATGCCATGTTTCATTACAATTTTCTTCACCACGTTGTTTACAAATTCTCCACCACCGTCGCAACGTAGGAACTTTACCGTGTGACCAGCTGTCTTCGTTTCATTCAGGAACGTATCCAAACACTCAGACATCAGCGCTTTAGATTTAATTAAAAATATACGACGCCATTCACTGTATTCATCTTTAAATAAAACGAAATATTCAGCACCGCCTATCGACTTTGTATTCGGACCACAGAGATCCGCATTGATTCTTTCGCCGACAATTTTAGAACGTTCTGATCGCTCTGGTGCAAATGGCATGCGATGTGACTTTCCTTTTGCACAACCTTCACAAAATTCGTCGTTATCTTCAAATTCAATACACATACGTTGTAATAAAGCTTTCGTTTGTGCTTTATTTATATGAGCAAACCTTTCATGGTATATTTGTAATGAATTTTGCTGCTTTGCGACATTTATCATTGCTGCTTCTTTCGATTTGATGACTTGCATATCCATAACATACTGTCCACCAAGCAATGATGCTTTCGCACAAATTTGTCCACTTCTGTTATGAATCACTGCTCGATTGTTTTCAAATGTTATTTTATTGCCGTGTTTCGTCGCGCTCTTCACTGAAAATAATTGATGACATATGTCTGGCGTATACCAAACATCGTAAAGTATAGCATCATTCGAAATACCATTATAATACATAGAAACTCGAACCCTTCCACTTCCATATGCTAAAATTTTCGAGCCATTTGCTAGTTCTACATGTTGAGGCTCATTAAATGGTATATATGTTTCAAAATGTAATTTATTGCGCGTCATATGAAACGATGCTCCACTATCGCATGTCCAACCATAAACATGATTAAAGTTATTATTAAAATTCGCACAAGCTGAAAACGCACCTGTTTTTCGATTTTGTTCTACTCCATTGGATTTTATTTTACGTGTTTGCGTACATTTAGATGCAGGATGTCCTCTTTGTTGACAGTTGTAGCACTTCCAAGGGAAATAATCTTTTATATTATTCTTCGTATTTCTGGTATTTTCTAAATTTGACGTACCTTGACTTTTGTTACCAGTTTCATTGTTATATTTCTTCTTTCCAAAGGTACACTTTGTTTTTGCTGAAAATGCCCCATTTTCTCCAGGTATTGATGATGATTTGGAACGAAGTTCAATCGTACACAGTTTTTCAATAAATAAATTGACATTTTGCTGTTTTACTTCGATTGCTTCCCACACATTTCTAAATTCATTGTAATTTGGACCAAGTGTCGACATAATTCGACCAATTAAATTTTTTTCTGACATTACTGATTCTTCATGCTTCTTTAATTCATTGTTGACATCGTGAAACAATGATTGTATCTTCGCAATATGCATGCTAATATCGTCAGATTTATTACATTTGAACGTGAAAAATTCTTCCATAAGCATATTCAAACGCTGTGCTGTACTACGTTCAAATCGCGTACATAAACGTTCCCAGATTTCTCTCTTCGCTCTTGTTGATCCTAAAACAAGCTGAACATATTTTTTGCCCAACGCTCTCGCAATTATACTGGCCGCTTTAGAATTCTCAGCCTTATATTTCGCGAGTGCTGCATCTCGATCTGTTTTCTGAGATGCATCCTCATTAGTCCATTGTACTGGTTCTACATATTTTCCTAATACAAGATCGTCTAATCCTTCAGCTTCGAGCACTAGCAATACGTGCCATTTCCATTGTGGCCAATCTTCTTCATGTTCGAGCTTATCAATTTCATATTTATGCGTACTCATAATGAATATTTTCTTAAGTTTTACAAATTACAAGCACAAGTTAAGCGTATCTGGGCGCCATAACCTGATGAATTAATACTAGTTGAACACAAATAAGACTCACTATATTTATGAATACGACTTTAATATAACTTTTGTATTTTGTGATTGACAAAAATTGACACTTTCAAAATCACTTCATATATTCTGTCTTCCTTTTTTTGGCTATCTTGATCTGGAATGTCTCATTTAATTTTATTCAACAATAACAACCATTAATACATAGTTTTAGTAGTCGTTATGATGAAGACTGTCCAAGCACTTAACAATTATTGACGATAACCACATTCCGTACAATACAGGCACGCGGTCTGTTATCCTAATTCAATTTAATATGTATTCTAAAAAAAAAAACAACGAACAAATAACTGCTTCATGATCTCTTTAGAATTTAATAGTATATTATGTAACGAGTTTATAATGATAGCTATTAAATCATGTTAGTTTCGTGTTTGCTGTAATGGTTTCATAACTTTTAAGCTTTGTAAGCAGTGCCTGGTGTGCCTCCAGGGTCAATGTTGCGCCTATTACTTTTCTTATTCTTCGTAAATGACATTACTTCAATATTAAAATTTTCTAACTTCTTTGCAGATGATCTTAAATTATTTCGCACTATAACTAATACGAGTAGACAACTACAACAAGATTTAAATGCTTTATACAATCAAAGCACAACGAATGGTGAAGTATTAAATCGTGTAGTTATCGTTTAAGATCAAGGTATTTTTTATATCAAAAATTATTAATTGTTTACCGCAGAGTTTTTAATGAGTTCGTGTTCAAATTATTTGGTTTTATGTTTTGCTTCACTAAAATATAAAATGTTATAACACCATATTTGACTCACTTATTATTAGTAAATTGAATTTTGGTATATCACAGAAATACCACAATGATTCTATTGAAGCTATTCAATAAAAGTACTGTAAACTTATTTGTTATAAATTAAACCATCACTACCCTGAATGTAACTACCACTCTTTGTTTCTCTCGTTTTAATTTAGATTCTATAGAAAACAGGCGTTTAAAAGACACAGTACTTTTTCTATATAAAATTGTAAATGATTTGATTAATGACTCGAATTCATTGATTCAACCCAATTTTTATGTAAACAACTGTAATACAAGAAATGAAAACACGTTTCTGTGTAATTTTTCAAGAACTGATTTTCATTTTACAATTCACCTATTAACAAAATGTGTCGTTCATATAATAGTTTGTTTCGCACTTGATTTTTGTCATAATTGTATTTATTGATGTAGGTATTATACATTTTCTATGTCTTTGTTTTATTATATAATCATTAGTATTACTTAATTTCTCACTTGTGTATATATTAAATTTTCTGATATTTTGAAAAAGGCTTGTAGTCCTGTTGAATAATGAACAGTATTATTATACATGGGTGTTATACATTATTTTTTCTACTACGATAATCCATATCGAAATGAAAAGAAAATCTGTATCATAATGGTAATCTGTATCGAAATGAATCTGTATCATAATGTCTGTCATTTATGTATAGATGATAAATACTTAATAATTATAGTAAAGCACAGGAGTAGACAAAAATAATTGAGGTATTTGAAAGCCTAAATTATAAATAACAATTAAATAATAAACATGTACAGAAAAAGAATATCTGAAAGCGAAAAAAGAACTTAGAAGGACTCAACGATTCAACTGCGTTCGTGCACTGCAAATGACGTCATTGCACTTCACGCGTGCGTGTCCTGCTTCTTTGTCTCAGTGTAAACTTAGTGCACTTTCAATCGAACATACTGAGTGCATATTGATGCATGTAAGACTTGATAATAGTTTTTTGATATTTTGTACATACATTATTTTGGAAAGTCAGAATTTTAATAAACAAAAATAACTATCTGCAAAAATCAGATTATTCTCAAAAATGATAATATATTAGCCCCTGGCAGTACCAAACCATACATATTTTCTGATAGAACAGTACTTTGTAGCTTATGTTTACAGAAATAAATGTTTTTAGATGAAACGGCAGCAATTTATCTGGATTTAGATAAAAGTATTTTATTAACAGAACAGGAGTAAACGACATGCAAAAAACATACATTTATCAATATTACTGTATTACCTTTTTACCAATAATGTTCATATAATTTTTACTATTGAAAAGAATTTGTATTCTCACAGAAATTTGTTCCTTTCCAATAAAATTTTGTTTTTATAATTTGAAGAATGTTTAACCAATTTTTTAATTAAATTTGCTGTCGACCATAACTTTCTTTAAACTGTAAATTTTAAGTAAATGATGTAATGTACGTACGTAATAAAATTTAATTTTTCCTTTTACTTAAAACTACATATTCCTTAAAAAAAAATACTACCAGTGCATCCTTTACACTACCATCTGGAGTCAGTGTAGAGAAACGGCACTCAGTGCGCATAAATTGAACGGTGCAGTTTGAATCGAACACGTTTTCTGTTGCACTCGTGTGCTGCAACAGAGCAATCGAAATCGAACACAACATTTGCACTCATTGCGCAATGAATCGAAAACGCTATAAGTAAATGGTATCTACTACTTATTAATAAATTTCATGTTATCTTTATGTACTTGAATTTAATGCCGATCGTATCAATTCCCATATGTTAAAAGTGAAGTATTATAATCGTCATATTCCTTTATCCAATTTTCATGTACCAGCTGCATGTTGTTTACCATTGCCTTCCACTTATATTCCTTATTTGAACCTGATTCTTAATATTTTCTTTATATATTTGTTGCAATTTTTCAACCTATATCACCTCACTACACTTAACTATCATATTTATTGATTTAGTGAAGTTACGCGCTCACTTAAAACATGCTCGTCTCTTACCGTAGATGGGATGTGACTCAACTTCAGGAAATAGTAATATTATAACATAATGCGACCATCCGTCCAGCATTTGCATGAATTGTTCAGCATTGATAAGTATCCGTCATTTTATCCAGCATAGATATGTGCTAGGTGCCCGTTGTTTTATCCACCATTAATTTTTTTTTTTGGTTTTTTAAAGAAACAAAATAATGTTTTAGTAAATTCATTGGCATAACTGGCTATTTTTAAGAGTTTTACTCAGTTTCAAGGTTCTTCAATGCTAATTTCCTAATTTAGTTCTCAAAATTGTATAGTCGTATGTATTTTAATTAATTGTAATATTTTTATATGAGTCATAGTAGCCAATGACATATTTAAAACGAAATTTGAAAAATGTTTTAATACTATGTACTTATGTGAAAAATATTAATGAGAATGAAGAAAATAAACTTAAAAATAACCAAATTGTTATCGTTAATTGTATTTTTGTTGTTACATTAACCATTGGTTTAATTTATACATGTAATAATTGTTGAGATGGGGTTTCGTGGCCGTGTGCCTGAGTGTCTGGTCGCGAATCCGGAGACCCGGGTTCGATCCTGACCGACGCCAAAAATTACATCGCATTTTAAAGGCACAAAATTGACCCCTATGGCGCACTCTCCACGCCAGCAATGAGTGCCCGTGAGGTGACGCCTGGTAAGCGCCCGCACGGTACAAATATTCCATCATTACCGATATCTGTATACAAAGCAGATTGGCACACCCAGCAATGGGTAATATGCCATGATGAAATATTTATTTTATTTATTTATTTAATAATTGTTGAGTTTTTTATGCTTGAAACAAATGAACATAAATAAGTTAGAAAGCTAAAAAAAATAAATCTTTTCAATGGTACAACCACAGATACAACTTTCCAATATACCGTTCATATAAAACTTTTAGACATACACCGAAATTTAATAATCATAAAAAAATGAGTATCGCCTTCCGAAGTAAAGTAAAAAAAAGTGCCGTAAGAGATGCAAGCCGGAATGCAGTATTTATACAGTATTTCTCACATAACGATACATCAATAAAATGGTTTTCTAATTGGGCCACATATATATAATTTAACAGACTTACTAGTGTTAAGGCTATTTGCACGAGTACAAATGTAATTAAGGTACATGCTAATTTTGTTTTCGTCATTTTTCCAGTGACCAGTATTGACGTCGATGAGATCTGGTCACTTTATTGTAACAAGTACAGTGTATAAAATATTTGGAGACTGGGTTGGAGTTGAGTGTAAAATGAAATATGAAAATAAAATCCGTGTAAAGCCAGCTAATCTAGCAAATTGTTTTCTTATTTAACGTGCAGACCACGTGACCCATAGTCCAGTGTGAATGTTATTCCACGCACGCGCATATGTTCGCATTATTTCGCCATTAACATTTATACGAACTTTTGTTCGTTAGCGTTTTTCCTCTGTGGAGGTGGTGTGGACGTTTATTGCATCGACGAGGCAGCGGTAGCGGCAGTAGAGTGTGTGCTCGCCGACGCTGAGATGTGGTTAACATTCTGTGTGCGTGCTACCGCATGTAGCCCTGAGAGCCGTAATGACCCACCGCTTGATGAAATGAAATACGACCACCACGACAAGATGTTGCAATTTGCTGGTTTTGTTTATGAGATTCAATCAACACATATGTATGCATATATTCACAACATCATATTCAGTATGTACCTACAGTAATTTCTCATCTTTGACCAAAATGAGATTGGTTGTGTAATCGCCTAATTTTATACCAGAACAACCAAAGTCTAACTTTACAGGAACCAACACAAATCGATATCCATTGAATCAATGCCATGTCTTAAAGCAACAATATACTTATTGCAATACAAACCATGTCAATAAAATCCGGAAGTGCTTTAAATAAATAGTTAAAAATACATTTGCAGCAAAATAAACGACCCACCTAGCATTTTTCACTTTAAATCAATTTTATTAATAAACCACTCATGGAATTTAAATATTAATAATATAATTTGATAAGTACACTCTTTCAGATTTAAAATGATATGCGATTTTCCAAAATTAATAAATTTTAAAGTTAATTAACGGTCTTACAATACAAAATGCCTAATTTTACGCACTACAAGTTGCGCGCGAATTATGAGTTGCGCGTGTGTACACACTATCAACACGTTATTTGCTACTCAGCATTCAAACAGTGAACTAGGGAGCCAATATAGGCAGAGCAGCGCATAAGTGAAGATGCACACGACGCGAATTGAAACCGCTCAAGCTGTTGCCCTTCTTCGCGCAGGGTTGAGCCAACGTGTTGTGGCGAGGCGGCTTAATTTAACCCGTTCAGCGGTTCGACGCGTATACGAAAGGTTTCTGGAGACTGGTGAATTTATCAGAAGACCAGATTCGGGAAGATTTCGGGCAACGACAGCAGCAGATGACCGTTACATTGTCTCAAGATCATTGCGCAACCGCCATTTCACCGGTGTTCAAGTGCAACAGGAGCTCCGTAACGTACGTGGAGTCACTGTTAGCCAATGGACAGTGAGACGAAGACTAAGGGAGAGGAATTTGACACCTCATCGAGCAGCAAACGGTCCAAAATTGACTCCAGCGCATCGCCAAGCACGACTTCGCTTTGCACGAGACCACGTAAATTGGACGTTGGAACAATGGCAGGCCGTTTTGTTCTCAGATGAGAATAGGATTTGTCTCCATGGCAATGATGGAAGAAGAAGGATCTACCGCAGACCCGGAGAGCGGTTTGCGCAGTGCTGTATACAAGAAGAAGTCGGTTACGGCAGAGGTTCCTGCATGGTCTGGGCCGGCATTTCTTTTCATGGCAAAACCGACCTTGTCTTCATTGTTGGACCGAATGATGGGCCTCGCAGAAGGGGTCTGACGGCTCACCGGTACATTGAGGAGATTCTTGTGCCCCATGTTGTGCCTTACGCCGATTTTATCCGCGAGGACTTTCTGTTTATGCACGACAATGCCAGACCGCACATCGCGCATATTGTTAATCAGTACCTCGAGCAAACCGATATCCCAGTCATGCAGTGGCCAGCACGCAGCCCGGATATGAACCCCGTAGAACATTTATGGGACGAACTTAAGAAAAGGATTCGGACAAGGATTCCTGCTCCTGAGTCACTACGTGACCTTAAGACGGCGATCGAAGAAGAGTGGGAGAATATTCTCCAAGATTTTATTGTTAGGTTGATCAGGTCGATGAGAAACCGGATAGAAGCAGTTATTAGGGCAGGGGGGGGTGGGGGCTAACACAAGATATTAGGAATAAATTTTGCCTAGTTTCTTTATGGGTACCATTTTTTTTTTTACTTTTTTTTCTTTCCTTTTTCTGAAAGTTGTAAAGATAACTTTAAGAACCTTAAAATGAGCTCATTTCAAAGGTAATTAACTGTTCTCTAAAATAACATGTATTTTTTAATTGTACGTTACATAATATATGAATAAAATTGATTTAAAGTGAAAAATGCTAGGTAGGTCGTTTTTTTTTGCTCGCAAGTGTATAATAATGTATTTATTTGTCTTGAGGTCTTTTGACCTATACAAAATTTAAAAACAAAGTAAAAAATGACAATATTAGTGCCATTTTGTGACATTAGTATCCAATGGGCTAATATTTTTATTTTATTGACATTGTAATTTGACACAATGGGGTATTCAACCATTGCTAGGAAATAGTAAACTTTAAGGTAGCATACTTTAAAGTAAGAATTTTAGTAAAATGAAAATGATGAAATATATATATATATATATATATATATATATATATATATATATAAAATAAATATAATAAAAATGCTTAATTATAATAAACGCAATACTGCAGGCCCGAACCGATTATTATCGTAAAATTTCAGATGAATTCGGGCAAACTACACCTAATAATCGTTGTTTTTGTTTGACTTCAAATTACGAACTATAGCAACACTACTGTCATCCTAATGACATTCTGAAAATGTTTCATGAAATAGATTGAAATAACATTTATTTTAAATATTGTATTTATTTTAAACATTTTCTTTATTTTTGTATTCATTACTAATTAATGTGACAAGAGAAAGAAGATTTAATAAAAATAAATGATAATATATTCCTAAATGGCTGCATTACACTTAACGATAAATCCACCGATTTATTGATCGACTTATAACCTTCAATTATCAGTACGTGTAAAAGAGAAAAATCAATCGATTTATTTACGAAAGTAAATTGATCAATAAATTAATGAAATAGAACGAGTTCTTTTATCTGTCGATTTTTTGTGGAATTTTTGTGCCAACTGTATAATCTTTGACATTTCAAACTATGTTTGATGTGTGCTTGCGGTCAGTATTATTAGTACGCATATTCACTAGTTTTACTTATTTTTAACAAGTACTGAAGCGCCACTAGCTTAAACACTAACCTCCTAAACATATAAAATAATGTTAAGAAGGTGGTAGCCCTGAATTCAATAAAAATAAATTGATAAAAAATCATTAAGTGTAAATTCTCAAACCTTTAAGACAAATTGATTGATTTATCCTTCAATAAATTAAACGATTTATTGTTAAGCGTAAAACTGCTATAATGCAAGCAATGCTTTTAACTCAAGAATTAACTGGTTGAAAAGCATAACCACTGGGGTCTATGTTACAAATAATTTCAGACATTCAAAAATTCATACCTCGCTTACTACTTCGAATTTTAATGTGTTTTTTACCAATATTCCTGGATTTTTATATATAATAAGAAAAAAATATAAAATAAATCGCTATAATACTCGAAACATTCGAAATTTGTAATTTTATATGCCTCTTAAAGTATATATACAAACTGAATAAATAATCAAAATGAAGAAAATAACATAAGAAATTTGTAATTGATTTATTTATTTATTTGATAATAATTTTAATTTTTTTCATTCCAGTAAATTAATAATTTATTCCTATAACAAAAGGATGTACATATGCTATACAGTATTGATAATGATAAGCTTATAAAATAAAAAAATAGACTATTTTCAGCGTAATGTTTCCGTACCCTCTTGCACTTTCATCAAGGTACAAGAGTGTACCGACACGTCGTTGTGTAAGAGAACACATTAGTTTAACTGAGATTTCGAGTAATTGTTCACACCTAATTATTTTTTAATGCAGTAATGTATGCGATAGAAGACCTAAAGTCTCTCAGTGACGCTAGTAATATCTGACCGTGCACAATAATTCCCCACTTCTAAACAATACCTCTAGTAAATTTTCATACCTTTAGAATAAAGTATTTTAAATAAAAATTTAGGCACAGAATAACTCTCACCGCAAAATTGGGCTTGGGATAATAGGGTCCAATCGTATTTTAATCGCACTTAAATAAAATTCGAAAAAAAATTTTTTAGCAAACGTGGTTTCTTAAAAAATGTATATGGTTTTGCTTTATCGTTAAAATAATAATATAAGCTATAAGCTATATACGTATTTCGAGAACTAAGTTCTCATCATCAGTAGAACAAAAACAAAAGTTTAAGCAGAGAAGTTAAGATTACTCAACATGTACACTATGTCAGAGGTCTAACAACTCTGAACAAACAAGGGAGAGAACTGGGATTATATAGGGATAGGAGTCACAGGTGAATGAATACCAAATATAAACTAAGATTTAGCGTCCAATGAAATTTAAGATTTAAAATGTCCTATAAAATTTAAGTTTATATTCGAATAATTTAGAATTTGGTATGTCACCGAGATCTGCGTTCATCAAGTTATTTTTAAATTTATTTATTATTAAGCTCTCGTATGCATCTAAATATCTATCATTATTAATATGTTTTAAAAGTTTAATGTTAATATTGTTAATTTTGTGATTATTAATGAACATATGTTGAGCCACGCTAGATTTTTCGGGATTACCGCTTTTTAGATAATAAAAATGTTCTTTAAACCGAGTGTCAATTTGTCTTTTAATTTTCCCGATGTAAACTTTATTACAATCATTACAGCTAATTTTATATATACCGGATTTTTTGTTAGTGTCTATTTTATCTTTAGGATTACCTAATAAAGATTTAATGGCATTACTTGATTTGTAAGTCACGGTTAAATTTTGATTTTGAAAAATTTTATTTAAATTTTTAGAAGCGTTATCGTACGGTAGTGTTATGTATTTATTATTATTTTTATTATTAAATGGTGTTAATGTTGTAAAATTAGAAACGGATTGGCGATGTTTAAATTTATGAACTAATTTATCGATAGGTTTAACCGGGAAACCGTTATATTTAGCTATTTCTTTAATATATTTTCGTTCAATATTAAATCGTTTTTTGTTTAAAGGAAATTTTGTTAATCTGTTTATTAAAAAATTGAACTATGCTAATTTATGTTGCCAGAAATTATTGGAGTCAGCAATTATAAATCTGTTAGTATTAGTGGATTTTCTGTAAATATCGAACTCTAGTTTATTTTTATTTCGAATAACCAGTACGTCCAGAAATGGTAGTTGTTTATTAGTTTCTTTTTCAATAGTAAATTTAATTGATGGAAAAACTGAATTTAAACTGTCTAGAAATCAAATCGCAATTTTTGATATTAACTATGGCAAAAATATCATCTACATATCTAATCCAAACTCTTGGAAAATATTTGTTGTTTTTCTTAAATTCAATTTCGAAATTACTCATAAATAAATTGGCCAAAAATGGTGATAAACTATTTCCCATAACTGTACCTTCATTTTGATGATAAAATTTATTATTTACTTGAAAATAATTTTGATTCATACAAAGTTCAGTGAGTCGTAAATATTCATTAATTTGTGTCACCTCCAAGTTGTTATTTTCTAAAAAAGTTTTTAAATATTCTAACGTTTTCGGGATCGGTACACTTGGAAATAAAGAACTAACGTCAAAAGAAACCAATATTTCATTTTTATCTAAAGTAATATCTTTGACTTTTTCGATGAATTGTAACGAATTTTGTACGGAAAATGTTTGTGGTTGATTTTGAAAATTAGTAAATTCGTTGACTAACCATTTTGAAAGCAAATAAGTTGGTGAATTTATGCCAGAAACTATAGGTCTTACTGAATTACCCGGTTTATGAATTTTTGGAAGACAGTACATTTTTGGAACTACTGGGTTTGAAACGTTAAGTTTAAAATTTAAATTTTTCGTAATTAAATTTGGACAATTTTTAAGGGTGTTTTTATATTCTCTAAGCATTTTAGGTAAAGGATTTTTATTAATTTGCGTGTAAGGTCCATTAGTTATTAGTCTATTAAAATATTCTGATTTATCTAAAATGACAATTTTGTTACCTTTATCGGCTTTTAAATAAAATACGTCGCGTTTTTTAAGATTATTTATGTTTAATATCACTATTATTCGGTTTGTTTTTAAAACGATTTAAATTATTAGTTATTTGAATTTTACAAGCGTTCCAGATGTAATCTTTAGTGTCGTTGTTGAAATATTTAATACTGGTTTCAATGCAAGCTACTAAATCATCTAACGGTGAATCAATATTATTAGGTGAAAATTTTAAACCTTTGTATAACAAGTTGAGTTCTTCTTTAGAAAAATTTTCCGACGATTGATTTAAAACGATGTTTTCTTTTATACAAGTTTGTTGTTTCTGGTTACTCGGTATTAACCGTTTTAATTTCTTATTCTGACTTTTCATTTTATTAACAAATTTATAGTTAATTACATCATATATTCTATTCTCGAAGACCGACCATTCATAATATTCTAAATTACATAAATTTTTAATTAATTTAAGATGTAAGTTATAGGCTTTAATTTCAAAAATTTCAAAACAAGATATTTTGAAAACCACCCCATCGATTTTCGAAAATAAAACATTTTTAAAATCCTTAAACTTTCTGTTACAATATTTGTCTGAAATATTTTTTTCTATCTGCCCAAAAAAAAAAGTTTTTATTCACTTACTTGGCTTGCATAAGAATTAATAAACTAAAAAAAAGCATTTAAAACGAAGTAGCTTCTGAAAACAATGAAACAAAAAAGAGATTATATTTGACAAGTACTCAAAAACAAGTTACTTCAAATTTAGCGCACGTGTATGTCCGTTTGTATGTTCGTATTTTGCATAATTTATACGTAAACATGCATCATTATGAAAACGTTGAACTTCTTGACATGCTTCTGGTTTTTGGGGAGGCAAGGCGTGATGCACAGGAAGCTCGAAGAATTTATCGGGAAAGATACCCGAATCGTCAACAACCAAGTAGCCAACTCTTCAGAAAAATTTGTAGGCGTTTGTTAGAAACTGGTTGTTTCTACCCAACAACTGGTGGAAACGCCAACAGGGTACGTCGAACCCCTAGATTTGAAGAGGCTGTACTTAACATTATTGAAGATGAGCCATCGACGAGCACAAGAATAATAGGGAACAGATTAAATGTGAATCATGTGAGTGTTTGGCAAGTTCTAAATGAGCAGGGCCTTTACCCGTACTCTAGGCAAAAAGTTCAAGCTTTGGGACCTGACGACTTCCAGCCAAGACTGTTGTTCTGTCGTTGGCTCCTTCGACGTTGTAATCTGAGAAGGCATTTTGAAAAATTTGTTTTTTTACCGACGAAGCTTGCTTCACAAGGGACGGGGTATTTAATTCTAAAAATAATCATTTGTGGGCTGACGAGAATCCCCACACACCATTTATTCGCGCACATCAACAACGTTTTGCGGTAAATGCATGGGCTGGAATCATAGGGGTGTACGTTATTGGACCCTACATTCTCCCAAACCGATTGAATGGTGAAAATTATTTTATTTTCTTGAATACTGTGCTGCCGGAACTACTTAAAGACTTGCCACTAAACATAAGACTGAGACTTTGGTTTCAGCATGATGGGGCACCGGCTCACACAACGCGAGAAGTCACCGCATTGTTAAATAGAAAATACCCGAATAAGTGGATTGGGAGGAGAGGTCCAGTTGCGTGGCCAGCCCGGAGCCCCGATCTAACTCCACTAGATTTCTTTTTTTGGGGTCAGATGAAGACCTCTGTTTACGAGACACCGGTGAACACAGAGTTAGAACTAGTGGCTAGAATCGTGGCTGCAGCAGAAGATATAAAAGAGAAGCAGGTAGTCATTGCGAAGGTCTCCACCAACATCAAAGCACGCTGCCGGGCTTGCGTTGCTGCGAATGGTGGCCACTTTGAAAATCATATTTAGTCCCACCCTTGTTGTTTCATTGTTTATTGTTTTATATTTCTTGTTTGTTTCTTGTTTTTCTTGTTTAATGGCAGCAAGCCTACTTTGTTTTAAATGATTGTTGCAGTTTGTTAAAATATATCTTCCAATTCAATTTGAATAAAAACTTTTTTTGGCCAGATAGAAAAAAATGTTTTAGACAAATATTGTAGTAGAAAGTTTATGGATTTTATAAATGTATTATTTTCAAAAATCGATGGGGTGGTTTACAAAATATCTTGTTTTGAAATTTTTGATTGGTCGCCATTTTGTTATTTGATGAAATAGAAAATAATTGTAAATACAAGTGTTTTAGAGAACCGAAAGCAAATGCTGAAAGTTTTTGTATTTTTTAAATATTCCTTAAAATAAGAGTTATGACGATTTTTTCGAAAAACAAGAGAACGCCAATAACTATGAACTGGGGCTCCAAATCAAAAATTTGAGTTAAGAAAAGTTGTTTGTTTTAATGAGTTCTATCTACCATTTTCGGGTGTAACGGCTTAGTATTAACATCCTGTATATACGCCATCCAGCCAGTCAAACGATTTACGTCATAAATACAATATCACTAAAATTAATGACGTCATGTGTCAATAAGTTTACATGAGAATATAAAACAGATGGAAAGTAATCTGTGAATTATTATTAAATTTGTCAATAACTACAAAACAAAGAACAGAAAGAAATCCACAAAAATCTTAACAAAAACTAATTTAGATAGAAAATATGGTAATAACAAAAAAAATATTAAAAATACATCTACAAAATCATCAAATCACAATATAGATTAGAGGTATAGTGTAGACATAGTAACATGTATGCTCAGTGTTGCCAGTAGTAAAAAAAATAATCAAGCGTCATTTTGCAAAAATTAACAAAAAATTACTTCATATTAATATTATTGCTAAATATCATTATTTTTATTAATGGCTCCAAATGCGTAATAATAATAATAATAATAATAATAATAATAATAAAACCCAATAAAATACCGTTAATAAAATATATTTTAAAATATATAAAAAACTAAAATTTCCCTAAATGATAACATAAATCCTTTGATTGGCTAGATAGCCTATATGTAATATTTAATAATGGAAGGGTAGCATACAAAATTATTGCAATAAATTAAATTTGTACTGAGTGTACATCAATACAATGGAAAATGTTTAATGGAAATATACTCGTATGATTCATTATAAATAACCAACATACATTTGATATTATTTGTATTTACATTAGAAGTTTAAAATGTATGTATTAATTTGATTCCAAATGAAGCGAAAGCAAAATGTTGTCACATATCACACAGGTGTATGAAAATGGCACTTCCATGCTTTTGTTTATATAATGAAAATTTGAACAGTTCAACTTATTGACAAACAGCCAAACGTTAACAATACATTTATTGATAGAATAGTTGTTTTCCAGGCTACCCGTATAAATGACAATAAACATTTATTTTGATATTTTTAACAGGAGAATTTGCATAATAAATTCCATTGTATATGTATAATTTTGTAACTATAAATTGTAATTTTAATAAGTTCATATTTTTAATTTTTGTTTAAGACATTATTTATTGGTGTATACTAGCGGTTTCTGTTGAAGGTACTTACTAAGAAATTATTATTAGGTAGCAATAAAAAACCTGTGTTTAATCAACCGTAAAATAGGGTGTGAGTTAAGTATGATTTTCAGCTATTTTGGTATATATTTTCTGATTTATAAATCAAATTAATTTTTTTTTTGAACCAGTCGTGCAATTGAAGAATCTAGGAACAATAATTTATGTTTTAAAAAAAATAGCACATAACATTTGATTTAAAAAAAAATTGTACTGTTCCGACTCCCCCAAAAAACCAGAGTGAGTAGGATCACGAATTTAATTTTCGTTAAAACCCGATTAAACTCAGGATAAGTAGACTGGGATCAAATTTAAAAAAGTAATCAAGTTGCTACCATTACTAAGGTAAAAATTATATACATTTCATATATGTACATATATCATATTTTATCATAAATTAAAAGGAACCCTGCTTTACAATAAAAAAATAATAAGATATAAAAAAATAGTTCTTCCTTAGAATAAAAAAAACATTAATCACATAATTGGGAACTTTCCGATACAATTTTTTAAATTAGTAATGTAGTATATAGTATTTTATTGTTTCACTGGCTTTTCGGATGCTTAATCCTTTCTTTATTAATCCAAATTAAAGACAAACTCATTTATTATTTTACTGTACCAAAAATATTAAAAAAACAAAATATAAACAAAATAATTACAATATTTTTATATTTTATTAACTGCAATTATTTGCCCACGGAATTTTAATACATTGATTCTGTTGAATAATCTGATACTGCCGCCCCAAATTTTTGCCTACGATTCATTTCAAAATTCCTAAAACATAAAGATAAAATTGCGTATATTGTAAACAAATAATCATTATAAACAATTAGCAACTGCTCAAAATATAACACTTACTATAGAAAAACCAGTACAAACAATCGCTACGGCATCAATCGCGCAATGAGAAGTTTGCTCACAAGTTATGTAATGGTCTGACAAGTAACTAATATCTACTTCATCAACGCACCAATTAATAAACTATATTTTAGATTCGACGAAGAAAATTCATAAAGTTAGCTAGATAAGTAACTGGCCCCACGCCAATGTTTACACCATAATTATGTTATTTTATTTGCGACCGTGAGTAAAAGCTCATAGCGCGAGTGCTCCAGGGTTAATAGCTGCTTCCAGTAGCCTAGGAATTGATTTTATTAGATTACATGTTATGGAAAGTGGATTTTTTCCCATTCTTCAGTTAGATTCGCCCGGAATTGCTAAATAATGGAAAATATTTTTTGCGAGGTAGCCTATCTAGCTCCGACCATAAATTTTCAATAGGTTTGAAGTAAGGAGACTGGGGAGGTGTTTTAAGTTGTTTTGGAACGTTGTACAACTGTCATTACTTAACAATAAGTGCTGCACATTTGAGATCATTATTTTGCTAGAATATGGAGTATGTCCCCGGATTGAGTATACAAGAGGGAAAAATCCTTGTTTTTGATTTTACATAATTCAATCTTCCGACGCAGCTCCAGAGACATATTATGCAATGGGCTGACTAGGCTAAAGCCTAGGGCGCCGTAAAGAAGATAAGCGCCAGACCTGATCCATTTTTTTATATTTTTTGTTTCTAATTCATTTTACGATAATGCATATGTACTCTTACTCTTACTCACAATGGGCACATTTTAAACCGTTACCGCCTAGCACAACTACTGCGCGCTGCTAATTTCACAAATATAATGGTCAAAATCTTTGCAGTTCTCTCGCATTTTTATGACAAATCCTAACATGTTTCCAAAAAATCAGAAGCAGAAATTTAATTAGTACTTTTCGAAATATGAATATTATTTTTAGAATATATTTATGCCTTAAGACGAGTAAAATTTTATTTACGAAGTTCTTTAACGAATGACAAAACTGCTCATCTCTTTTTATTAACTATAGAATCAGAAGTTATAACAAAAATGCAATTTTCAAAACCTTGCTCAAAACATTTCAAACGTTAAATGTACGAAACTCATCTAATCAATATTATGTTTCGTGTTTTTATAAATACATACAATGTTTAGTTTTAAGTACATATTATAATAAAGTAGGCGTCAAATTATTATCAGCCTAGGGCGCCCAAATGACTTAATCCGGCCCTGCGCAGTTCTTTAAAGCTATTTTGGATTTCCTCAGCTGTTAAGGCGGATATAATATCTCTCATGCGATTTTTTAATACCTCTGCATCATTAGGCAAGTTTTCTGCATGCACTAGATGCTTTAAACGTCCCCACAAATAAAAATCTGTAATTGTCAAATCTGGGCTCCTTGGGGGCCATAAAATTGGACCCTTCCTACCTTTACTAAATTTACATTTTAGCCACATATTCTCAATACTTTCCATATTAAACTATATAAATATTGCAATAAAAATAAGTTTTGCGATATTACTTTAACGATATGAAAGACAACGACACAAGTCAGATTAAACATGACACTTGACATGTTGCAAGTGGGTTAAGCAAGCTATGTATCAAAGGAACTTTCCTAGTTTCGGGGATGGAAATAATGAAAAATTTAATTAAAATACCATTAATTAAAGATGTAAATGACAGATGTAAGTGTTTCATGTCAAGCAAAAAAAAGTTCTTCCTATAATATTTTTTTTGTAAAATCAAAAATAAAGATATTTTCCCTCTTGTAAACTCAATCCGGGGACATTCTGTATAATAATCCCCGCGAAAAAATATGCCCTGAATTTCAAATAGAGTTATTTTCTCAAAAAACTATATATTTAATTTATTTGGATCAGATGGCAGGCCTATAGTTTGGAGAAAATCAAATACCGAGCTAGATACAAATAATTTGTATGACACGATAAAACACATGTGTAAACGTTATTTTTGGAGCTGTACGTATGCTGACGGGTTGAGGAAAAATTCGTCGCAGAATCCTATTATATATATATATATATATATATATATATATATATATATATATATATATATATATATATATATACACTGCTCAAAAGAATTAAAGGGTCAATATACACTATATTTATTTTTTATTATATTCATGGTTGTTTTCTTATGTAATTATTTGTTACTCGTATCTCGTTTGTGATGTGTTTAATAATATCTTAATCCAATATTCATTTATTGCTTAAGATCGTTATTACGCGCCTAAATTCATCTATCACGCTAATTGTTAGATACAGCAGCAAGCAGCTACAGCGTTGCCAGTGCAGAACACCGCCCTGTTGCCTTGTTACCCGTAACGAGCTCAACCTAACCAAACGCAATTAATCACATCGCTCTAAAGATGCGATGATTGGTAACCTGCACCGCGCGGCACGTTGCAGGTGTATACCCTCCAAATAAATTATGCAAAATGGCAACGCCGCATGATGAGGTATAATGTGCCATTATAAGTCGTTATTTTAGTACTGCACCGAGTTATCTAACGTTCTAATTGTGTATTCCCGTAATTGTTACTAAATTAATCATAATACAATATGCCAAGTGTTATATCCGGTGCAGACATCAACTCGCTTTTTTATTTATATTTAGGAGACTCTCTGCTAATGAACGTATGAATTTTAATTGCATTGCTAATTGTCTAGTAATAGATCATAAAATTTCCAAAATATACATAAAAAAATCAAGCTCTTGTTCCGAACATATACTTTCTTCCGAAGCATTCGATTTCATAATTATTTTTTTCTATTTTGCATTTATAACAAAGCTTTTACAGCAAATTCGTTAATAGCTCATTTGAGTGTTGTAAAAGACTAGTAAGTAGAATTTATTTTTTTAAAGATTGGTGGCTCGGTTGATATATAAATGAACACAAACGACTATTCAATTTTTCATTTTTATATAACTCTGTATTTAAAAGAAGTAATAATAAGAAAAGAAGAAATAGAGAAGTAAAGTTAGAAAGATAAAGACATGAATGTATATAAAGATTGCAAAGGTTACTTCTAATATTCGTAATAAGGATAAAATATGTATATTTCATATGTATGTTAAATTGTAAAACAAATTGTATTGGTATTAGTTTTGCTTTAGCTTTACGAGAGGAGAGACGAACCATTATACTAAATCAGCATAAATGAGAAAATGACGCTGAGAGTGAAACGATAGAGATTGGGTGTTGGTTCGTCGTTCAGGAAAGATGTGTGGAGGCTAAATTTGAAATAATTATGAAGTAATTTCTTGTGATATCATTTAACCAAATAGTTGTTGTTCCCGAGGTAATTAAACCATGTTAAAGTATGTAATTTTTTGAAATTTATATTTTTAAGATTTTCTGGATTGAACTCACTATAATTTGTCATTCTAATGTGCTGTTGTATTTTGTATTTGACTATTCAAAATTTAATATCTATTAATTTATGTTTTATAATTATAATTTTGTTTTGTATTTATATTCATATCTAACTTTATCGTTGTAAATATATTTTGTTAAACTTCTGAACAAAATTACCGCTCGGGATATAGTAAGTCAAAACCGCTCGGACGTATTAGAGTATTAAATTTTAAATTACTAGAATTGGTGATTAGCATTGAGATATATTACAATTATTGGTAACATCGGTGGAATAGTATAAAATTGCATTTATTACACGTATCCAGCTCACTGTATTTATCATTCATAGTTATCCTACAGTTTACTAATAATAATAATACTAATAAGCATTTTCCAAAAACTTCATTATTGTTCCGTTATTTTAAATTTGTTTGAAAAATGAAAAAAATAGGAATTTAATATTTTTTATCGAAATAAAAATTAAAAAAGTCGTGGAAACCCTTATTACAGGATTCTGTTTTAGGTTATATTTTTGTTCATACCGGTATTGTTATTACCAGGAAACATAGGCGTATGTCATTACCATGGATATATTTAAAATGATTCATCAAACTGTCTTTAAAATAATAGTATACAAGTAAAGAAGAAGTACAAATTGTGATATAGTATAATTCCATTTATTAAAAGTAGCAAAACATATATCGGAAAATTATTGTCTTATGCTCATATTGGAATGATACGGTATTATAATTTATATTTGTTCTTCAATTGTATACACAGGGTTGTGCGTATACGCGTAATCTATGGTAATTATTGACATCTGTAAACAATGCATAAACAGCGTAATGTAACACGGGGAGGGGACTAGCTCTGACGATGTTGGTCTTGTACTTTTCCAACGATGACCACTTCTTCTAACTAACTAGTGGGCGCTGATGTTCGCCCACCGCTTGATTATACAGGACGGAACACAGACACAATTGCACTTAACACACTTAACTTTGATGGCTGATGAACACACTTTCAATTATGGACACAGACAATTATTAATATTACAAACTAACTTTATTTACATAATTATTTAATATTTACACTAAACTTATTATTATTGATTATACTAAACATATTATTACGGATTTCACTAAACCTAATTAAGCACATAAAACATAATAGTTACATTTTTACGTAGTAACTCTGCGTAGTAGCGTCTACGACGCACTCAAACTAAAACTACATCTTTTCACTCTCAAATTCTAAGACAGACTCCATGTCTTGTCAACATGAATATCTAAAACCAACTCCCTACTCTTAAAACAAAGAGTTACTTTCGTGAGAGGCTCTGAGGGATGAAGAGGGTATCATATGGCATCCATATCAAAACATCAGCCCTGCACATAGGCTCGCAATAACTTCTAAACTTAATTGTCAACAAATAACTCTGACAGCTAGACTAAACAGTCAGTTAATAAAAGATGATAACTATTTATAAACAGAATTTTGACTAACAAAGATAACAAGTTGAGATATTATTTCTGAAAGTATAATTTAGAAAAGATTATAAAAAGTTACTTACTTGTTACATCATCCCCTACTTAAGACATAAATATATCGCAAAATTGATATATTTATTCTTAAGTCCTGCTCACGGAAGAAAAACGTCTAATTTCTGCAAACACAAAACAAAATGCACATAAAACACATACATGAATCGAATTAAACATAAAACAATAAAACATCAAACATATTACCAATATGAAACCTAAAAACATAAACACAAAAATACAAAACATATTGCAAAAATATAAGCATAAATGCAAGACATATTACAAATATGACTCACATAAAACATAAGAACATTAAAGCATAAAATATTACAAATATGACACATAAAACATAAGAACATAAACATAAAAGCATAAAACATAAGACGTTATAAACGAATATCATAAACATAAAAACAGAACCATAAAACGTTATAGACATATCTCAAATGCAAGTTTCAAAAGAGACACAAATACAAAAGAATTGTCGTACTCTGTCAATTATTGCTTAAGGAAAAGGGTAACATCTTATTTTCCTATCATAACTAAGGTGATTTTCAGAATCACAAATATCATATATGTTTACAAAACTATAAATGCAACTTAATATTTCTAAAACCTTATCTACGAACCACAACTAAACACTAACACAAGATCGTCACACAATTGTCATAAAAAATACAAGGGTCACTGCACTCACACTACGGGGGGGGGGGGGGCTCTTCACACATAAGGGGCCTAAGAGAAATTACCACAAAAAACTTCACCTCTGTCTTGTGGATGATGACGTCACTGGCGATAACATCAGTGGCGTACCTTCCATGGATGCGGCGGGAGACTTGCACAGCTGAGCAGGCTTCGTTGTCTTCGCCGAAATCCACGTCCACGTCGCCATCCACGTTGTCCTCTTTGCCATCCATTTGCAGGTCCTTGTCGTGCAGGTTGTTGTCGTCATATACTGTGTCCACAATATGTTCATCAGCTACTTCACTGTGTTCGTCCTAACACTCCATATTTGCTGTTTCCTCCGGCAGGCAATCTTCTTCAGTCATTTTTCCCTCTTGTAAGCCCTCATCGTCACTAGCTGTGACGGCTGTTGTCGCACTTTGTCGACCCTTTGGACGCGGGATGTCTACCACCGCACGGCGATCCTTTATTGCCAGCAAGGATTCAATTTCTTCTAAACTAATCCGTCCTACTGGCAACTCGTGCACACCAGGCATGGCAAGAGAAGCGTGGCTATGTGCCACCGACGAATGCCCTGGAGACAACGAATCTAACGGCGCCTGTGGTGCGTAAACCTGGTGCTGCGTCCACGTTGAAACGTAAAACCTTGGCGTACAAGACGGAAAAAATGATGGTGGCAATATGGCGCGTCCTGCATAGGTTATTTCTAACCAACGCACCATATCTGTGCCAATGGTAGGGCGCTTATACAATGGAACTGCAAAATATAATTCCCTTGCCCTACCACTGAGCCTAAACACTAATGCACTGCCGAGAAAAACTTCATCCCAGCCGTATCTTCTGCTGGCTGAAACCATGTTGTGGATATATTCTTCCACACTGCCATCACCAGAAAACGTTTTTATTTGCAGTAATACGTTCAGCATATCTGGTGACGGCTCATACGGCCTGGGTTGTTGTGTCATCGTTGGCGTCATGGTCGAAAACGGATACATCTTCCACGCTGAACACACTCTCCTCTGTCACAAACTAATATAATTCAAAAACTGTAAGATCTTTTCGGATAAATATTCAGGGTAAAAATTACACTGATTATCCTATCGACGACTGCGCCAATGTAACACGGGGAGGGGACTAGCTCTGACGATGTTGGTCTTGTACTTTTCCAACGATGACCACTTCTTCTAACTAACTAGTGGGCGCTGATGTTCGCCCACCGCTTGATTATACAGGACGGAACACAGACACAATTGCACTTAACACACTTAACTTTGATGGCTGATGAACACACTTTCAATTATGGACACAGACAATTATTAATATTACAAACTAACTTTATTTACATAATTATTTAATATTTACACTAAACTTATTATTATTGATTATACTAAACATATTATTACGGATTTCACTAAACCTAATTAAGCACATAAAACATAATAGTTACATTTTTACGTAGTAACTCTGCGTAGTAGCGTCTACTACGCACTCAAACTAAAACTACATCTTTTCACTCTCAAATTCTAAGACAGACTCCATATCTTGTCAACATGAATATGTAAAACCAACTCCCTACTCTTAAAACAAAGAGTTACTTTCGTGAGAGGCTCTGAGGGATGAAGAGGGTATCATATGGCATCCATATCAAAACATCAGCCCTGCACGTAGGCTCGCAATAACTTCTAAACTTAATTGTCAACAAATAACTCTGACAGCTAGACTAAACAGTCAGTTAATAAAAGATGATAACTATTTATAAACAGAATTTTGACTAACAAAGATAACAAGTTGAGATATTATTTCTGAAAGTATAATTTAGAAAAGATTATAAAAAGTTACTTATTTGTTATTGCTCACCTTGTTACAGTAAAGAGTGATGTCAAATGTAGACAATACGTAAAGCATACCATGTAAACTTTGTATACGTATATTGCACGTGCGCACTAGAGATTTAATGAAATATACCTTATTTCTTACTTAACCTGACAGTCCAGTGAGAGTCATTGATTAAAATGGGAGGTAAAAAAGCAAACGAAAATTTAAAGTTATATTTTACTTTAAAGAACGTAAAAGACAAATATAAAGCACTACTTATGCAATGTTTGTTTAAAAATATTATCAAATACTAGCGCATCTCGAATCATTTAATGTTTTGTTTTTAGAATTTTACGTACTTATAATTAGTGTAAGTCACGTGTTTGTAAAAATTTGTACTGCAATTAGCATACGATGTCAATTTTTTTCCAGAATAGTAGTTAGCAACCGAACAGAACTGGTGATTCCCAGTCCAACTACTAGTGTCTAGTGTCATGTATTGGTTATAATATGGATGGGCAAACTACGGTCCGCGGGCCGCATGCGGCCCGCAACGTTATTTTATGCAGACCACTTTATACTGTTTTGAAGGCTTGATTAATTTTTAAAATCAATAAAAATAGAAAAGCATGCTTTAAATGTCAATTTGTGTGTTATAATATTAGCACGATTTTTATTTTTTCTTTGGGAGACCTTTTCTCAATTACACGCGACCCGCTGGTCAAGTTACAAACATTCATGTGGCCCACGGACAAAAAAGTTTGCCCACCCCTGGGTTACAACTTAAAATATACCTTGTAAATTAATCAGTAATAGTAATATTTTTTGTCCCTTTTTAAGAAAAAACTTATAGACTACATGCGCGACAATATACTAATTTAAACAGGTAAAGAGCATGATTGCCTAGGCGTAGACAATGACGTATTTTACGTAGCATAGATTACATGTATAAATCTGTGTATACATCACTTTAAAATATGACAGTTTCATGACTTTGAGAACTATTTATAATACATTTCTCATGTTCACTCATATAAAAAAAAACGCTTTAATACATTGCCGTCAATCATTTTAAATGTAAGTATGGTGGTAATATACGCCCATGTTTACTGATAAAAAAATAACTCCCAGTAAATAAAATGTATTTAAGAAAGTATAATTTTGTGGCCTATATCGATGATGTATTCAGTTTATTCCCTAATTGCGATGAAATAACAAAATTAATCACTACTCTATTCTAATCATACGACATACCTATAATTTTTCTTCCGTCGATGAAGTGATGGAAGTAAAATGGAAAAATGGCTCTAGTATAACGATTTTCGTCAAAATATCGACGTATGAAATTATTGAATGTCAATTACGATAAATTGGTGAAAAAAGATAAAACTCGTCAACCAGACGTTAATAGTAGGAATGACGACGGGTACCCGGGTACCCGGAACCTACCCGATAATAATGTACCCGGGTATAAAATTTCTTACCCGTTTACCCGATATATACCCGCTGCCCGTTAATTACCCGTTACCCTTTAAATACCCTATATCCTATATAAAAGAAGAGCAAGACTGAGCGCAGATACATCATCTATGTTGATATTTGCTAATAGAAATATTAGTTATTCCTAATCTTAAGCTTAACTAAATTCGTATTATGTATAAAAAAAGTTATTTTATTTTTTGTTACTATACCATAATGAATTTTATTTATGTTATGTTTTTAATGGCCAGTTTTGCAACAAGACTTAATTTTAAAATAGGTTTAAATAAAAAAATGCAAATCGAAATTTTAACCGCAATATATTATAATTCATTTGACATTTTATTCCGAAGTAATATTGTCAGTTTAAGCCAAGTTTAATATTTAAGTTACGTTTGTGCAACCGGCCATTATAGACACATTATTTTACTTGTATTACGTTCTTATTTAATAAATTTATATGTAAACAATAATAATAAATTTTATTAAAAAGGTAAACTACTATTATAAAGGGTAACTGCTAATTAACGAGTTATATGGGCTTAAAGGATACTGGTTAATTAAAGGGTATCGGGTAATTAAAGGGTATCGGGTAATTAAAGGATATCGGGTAATTAAAGGGTATCGGGTAATTAAAGGATATCGGGTAATTAAAGGTTAGCGGGTAATTAACGGGTAAAGGGTACTATCCGGGTAGTTGTTTCGGGTACCCGGGTACCAAAATTATCGGAATTCGGCATTCCTAGTTAATAGTGCTATCATTCAAACGAGTGATGCGGCAACACTGTACGTTATTATTACACGATGTACGACGTCTAGTTCTCTTCATAGTTCAGACTAGACCTCTGTGCGCCGCTGCGCTACGCCGCCGCCGCCGACATAATTTTCACGCCGCCGCCGCCGGCGTTTCAACTACAGGCGGCGCGCCTATCTGTTGTACGACGCGTCGTCGTTGTTCTCGTCATTATAATATTATAAATGATTATATTTTCAGTAAATAAATTCATATTAATCGTAAATATTAATGTACAGAAATCTTTTTTCTTGTAATTTCCAAGACTGCTTACTGCTTTTCTGATCTGTACTGTACACAGTGTTCCAGGGATTGAGGAATTTTTTTCAATTTTGTGGTAATTTTCTTATATATAAAATTTGGAAAATATTTAAATATTCGCCATGCAAAAATCGTTCTGGTATAATATAGTAATCTGCTATACCGAGGTAGTGAATTTAACTGCTGCATATTTAATGTGGGCCCCGATCACATTCAAAAACATGCTAAAAGTATGTATTCACTTATAAATAAGTAGTAGATGAAGACCAGAGACTAAAAAATTGTTTTTTTAAGAATTACTATTTGTTTTTTATTTGCTAGAATTATTGTTTATGTATTTGTTATATGTAATCAATTAATAGTGAAAATATTTGAATTTCCCGCTATATTATTAGATAGGGATTTACTGTCTGCAATTGGAATTTTGTTAGAGTGTTTGGAGGGATAAATCACTTTTAAAGTTTGGGAGGGAACACTGACTGTACATATACAATGACAACTTAATTAACAGATCAACAAATTTGTGCCAAACATCTTCAGTAGCTCATAAAATGGAAAACTGTGTTAACTGTGAATATATCAAAAATTTCATTATTTTACCAAACCAAAATCAGAAGGACATTTCAAGTTAATATAAAAGTAAAAGTATGATTTGAGAACACTTTGTTTATTTACATTTAAATAAAAATAATAACGAAGTTCCCATTGCCATTAATACGGAACGAGTGTATTGTAAAAAATGTTTAGAAACGAAGTTCATTATCGCCACTCTCCGTAAACTAAATTATATTCATACACGATAATTGATATTTGTAAAGAAAAAATGTGGTATGTGATATAATTTACACTAGTGCGATAAATTATTAACATAATTCTCACCTATTTCATTTTAAGTTTACGTTTTATGTAGGTATGATTGAGTAAATCACTCCCGTTTTTGTATTAAAACGCAGGCGTACGCCGAAATATCAAGCACGCCGCCGCCGTCAAAAAATAAAGCACATACGCCGGCGCTCTGCCGCCGCCGCTATTTTTTTAACAATTCGCCGCCGCCGCCTTGCCCCTCGTCGGCGCACTGGTCTAGTTCAGACCACCTAGGAGAAAATTATTCTTTATTCCAGGGATATTTTAACTTTATTTGTTATTAAAAATGTAGAAGATGGTTATTGATATAAATGAGGTGCCGAGAATTTTATAATATTTTGATAAACATGGTGATGGATACGTTCTATAAAAATAAAATGCACTATAAAGTCTACGGCTCATCAATATTAAATAACCTTATAAACCGTTAGGTAACATTGCATGTATTTTATATAAGTTCTATTTACACCATCATAGCCGCAAATTTTTCATTTTCTCGGTGAAAAAACAACTATTTTAAAGAGCTTTAAAATTAATTATTTATAGTAAAATTAGCATAACCTGAAAGTATAAAGTAGCTTTTAATTTATTACAAATCTTAGTTCAATTCATTTTGTCAGCCATTCTTGACATCTACTTTTCTGAGGACAAATTAACTATAACTGACTTCTCGTTAGATTATTATCAAATAGATGAAAAATACTTATATAATGATAATTATATATGTATAATTTAATATACTTTTTAGCCAGCTGGGTATTTAATAAACTATAATTATTATTACTTTCCCTTGTCGATGATACCTATTGCTGGTTAAGATATTTTAATTATATAAAAATAGGGGTCTCACAATTTTAATATGGCATTATTATTATTATTTTTAATTCGTAAAAAATGAAAATAAACCAAATAACAATTGTTTGACTTTATGATGTCACACCAAGCAGAAACCACAGCGCTCGCAAATGCGTTTGTATGGAAATGAAAAATATATTGAATGACATAGGTAGCAAAATCATGCCAAGGACAGTAAAAACGAAAACTATAATATACGTAGTTTTTTCTTTATTAAAATACTTATTACCCATATCCAGGCATATACGAAAGTTATTTGAAACGTTTATATATTTTTAATGTGTTGAAATAAGTCAATTTATATGACCCAATTATTAGTGAAGTCTATACTGTTTGAGAACAAATACACATCTACGTCATTGAATGTTTATAACAATATTACAGCTTTAACGAATAATAATTATAGAGAATTTCTACAACTACATGCATATGGCTTTCAATTTAGAAATTTAGATAGTTTCATAAAAAAATTAAGTAGGTAGATGACTCAATTGAAAAATATGGTATTGTTCAATATATTTATTTATGCTATTAGCCACAGGCAGACCTCGAAATTTTGAAGAGGGTGCGACTTGATAATTTAAACGTATTTAGCAGAGATTGTTCAAATAAACTTAATTTAGAAAAATCAATATACATTCTTTCAGCCAAAATAAGTTATTAGAATTGTGCGTCGTTATTTACATACAATTACTATGTTTACATATAGTTTTGGAAATTGCACTAAAACTACACAACTGTCAGTTGATTTATTCCTATATAAATATAGTAACATAAGCGGCATAAACGTTATGCGTAATATCGAAATTGAATTTTAAGTGTTGACCTGAGTAGTTTTCAAACTAGTTGTCAAGTCAAATCCATGAATTTTAATTTTGGTTTGAGATAACTCAAAACCGTTTTGATATCTTACATAGCGTTTTCAAAACTAAAAACGTTTTGAAAACGGTTTCACAACTGCATGTACACTCAGTAATTGTAAATTTAGATTCCTGTACTTTATTCTATACATCACATAAGAATGGCATTGCGCAATAAAAAGTGTATGATTCTTGACAACATAAATAACTGAAGCAGTTTCTTTTTGCCACACAGGTTATAGAATCTGTTCACAAGGCGACGTATGTTGTAACTCTGTTCAGGAATAATTTAGAATTGTCAGCATAGTTCGTATACATTGATGTGTAGTTTAGAATTTTTATGTCCAGTGTTAATTTATGCGATTTACCAATAATTCAAAAAAAAACTATCAAAAAGGATTAAAGTAATGATCTTGTCTACAACTACGTTTTTTGACGCAAAAAGTGTTTCCTAGTAGGTGTTTAGCGCAGATTCTAGAGCGAATTAAAATATATCTGAACTACCAACAAACGAAATATACACAGTGCCATTCTTTCGTGAAGTATAGTATATCTTCCATTTTTAGTGAAAGTGAGCTATTAATAGATTTAGATTCCGAGTGTCTTTTTAAATTGTAATTTAAAACCTCCCATAAAATTTAACTAAAATACACATACATAGGCCTGTATTGCTAGGTCACCGACGATATGCAATATGTTCAATATTTTTTTTTAAATTATTAAAGTTTATAAGAAGTGGAATTGCATCAATCTACAGATACTTTAGATTTTAGATTAACGATGATACTCAGTAAATTCAAATATACATGTAGATGTATAAAGTTGGAGAAACTTTTTTCATTAAAAAAATTGTTGGGAGAAATAGTTTAGGGTAGGATAGCATAGCATATCTATGATCATATTTTATGAAGTGATTGGTTAGTGGAGAATATAAAACGGTCGAGCTTCGGGCTCGTAGCGAGTAACTGGTAACTAATTAAAAAGTAATTTCCAGAATGAATCTGGGTGTGAAAAGTAAGTCAGAGCCATAATTCTGATATTTTCACAGATATCCAAGATTGATCGTTATTGTACGAGTACAATGAGGTTGATTAACTGGCCCTATCTGATTTTTTTTATAAGCTCGGTTTACACGAAACGACACATCAGCTATTTTTAATGATGTAGCTTTTGTTTTGGATATTTTGTGCAACTCTAGTTTTACTCCACAATTACATTACATTTTAACTTGAATTCGTGTTTGCGAATATTTTTGTGACATTAACGAAAAATAAAATGTACAAAATTCATTCATATTTTTTAGTTTGATAAACTCAATAAATACTAAATATAATTCCAAATGTTTACATGTTAAAATAATAAAACAGATTTTAATAAAATATTATTTTTTACACACGACCTTAATAAAATAAAATAAAAAATGTTATAAATACTTATTTGAATGGCATTTATAAATTTTATCTATTTGACAATTAAAATTCAGTTCAAATAGCTACAAAATTTGGTTAATATAATATAATAAAGTAACCTTAAATTAAATAAAAATGAAAACTACACAGTGGCCGGATTTCGAAGGCCATTATTGGAATCTGGGAAACTATAAAAGATATGACTTCGATTAAATGCGACATGTTGTGCGCGTTTGGGAAGCCATCTTGGATGTGCTTTTGTTTTGCCAAAATTTCTCATATAATGGCGGAAAACTGAATTTGGTCATTTTTACTTCCTTGTACGTAAGTAAAGAAAGTATTGTAATCGCGAAAAATTTCGGTTTTCAGATTTCAGCGGAAATATCCAATTTTGATCATCCCTGAATCCATTTTGACTAATTTCGTCGTGACGTCTGTACGTACGTACGTACGTACGGACGTACGTACATATCTCGCATAACTCAAAAACGGTAAGCCGTAGAAAGTTGAAATTTTGTATTTAGAACTTCTATAACATCTAGTTGTGCACCTCCCTTTCTGGTTATTACACAATTTCTAGAAGTGGCACTTTACATGAAGCCTATAATAGATTTTAATGAAAAACTGTTTTAAAATATAATCCAAAACTTTTCAAATTTGGTATACAAGACTTTTATGTCAATCGAAATAACATAATAGATTTTGGTTAAAATAGGCTAACCGGAAGTGGTACATTACTTGAAGTTGTTAACAGTTTTTCTTGAATAAAATGATTTTATTTTGATTTTAGAAATAAATGCTTCAAATACAAGTTTTAGAGAATTAATTTCTGCGTCTAGTACATGAAGTATTATTAAATTAGCCCTTTGTATAAACGAGATATGTAAATTTAAAAATTATAAACTTTTTGTTTTTGTAATAAAGTTTGCTATGGATTAGGACAAAAAAATAAAAAAAAAGTTCATGTCAAATTACGTTAAATACGTGCAATTTTATGTTTCGTACAATAACAAATATTATATTTTTATTGTGAAATTAGTCATATTTATTATTGCAATTAAATATTTCTTTGTTGTAATCAAAACTCGCTTTAAAAAGAACTGGGTTAGATAAATGTTAATTTAAGAATGATAGTAGTAAATGAATTATTTTTTGTTCTACATCAAAATATTTCTCGGGCTTGGCTTAAGCCTGTCAATATTTTGTAATTTAATTATTAAAAAAATATGTATAGTTTAATAATCGTACAAGGAAGTCGTGTGGTGTCCACATCAGATTTTTTTCATTTTGAATTACTATCAGTAATCGTGAAAAATGTTTCAAATAAAAAAATTAGATATTTTTATTGTCCATCCAGTGGCGTACGGAAATAATTTTTCTATTGGTAAATTTTGGAGATATAGCACAAACTTATATTTTTTAAAGGCAAACCATATTTGAATTTTACTGCTGTAAATGTTATTATGTTTTAAATATTTTTTTAGGTCATACCCGGTACTTACGTAAATTTAAAAATATAGAGTTAAAATTTAATTATTAAACAAGTTATTTAAGTAAAATAAAATACTATTTTTAAAAAACTAATAAAATTGCTGAAAAAAAAATAAGAAATTTTATGAAAAATAATGAAAATTCTAAGATTTTAAGGGTAAAATAAATCTAAAACACGATAACCCTTATACCAATCAAAAGAAAAAAATAGGATTTTTTGAAGCAAAAATCAAATATGGGTTATATTTAAAAATATGTGTTATACCCCGAAAAATAGAATTTAAAAAGTATTTTTGTAAGTCGCTAGATGCACAATAAAAATATCTAACTTTTTTATTGGAAACATTTATCTATATTCCAATTGTTTAAGAGTTATTTGAAAATGAAAATATCGATCAAAATCGGTTATACGCCATTATCTAGTAACCTATGAGAATTTTTGGAAAAACAAAAGACCCACCGGATGTTCCATTTAACCTATGTCGTATCTCTTTAGTTTCTGAGATCCCAATGGTATTCTTCGAAATCCGTACACTATACGTACTTCAAGAATAATGTTCTTATCTTCAGTAGTAAAATTTTAGGCGAAACCGTAAGAGAATAAAGAGAAATTAGGATTAGGTATTCAATATGTAAAAATGAGTATCAAAGTTAAACTGTAGAAATAATAATAAGAAATACAATAAACACAAACAAAACAATTTTAGGCTTTATTTTATCTAGTTATAAAAAGTGAATGTTTATATTTCTAACAAAACATTTTAATCCTAGATACAAAACATACTAGGACTGCTACATAAAAAATCTCTAAAAGGCCCGCTACAAACTCCCAGTCTTTAAACGACAGGATGATAAGCAGTGACGTTTGTCTCATCAAATGTCAAATTCCAAAATTATTTGTCAGTTGGACAAATGCTGGTTTTAAACGATCTCTAGATATGGTTTCTACTTTATCGTTTATCAGAACCTTAAAAAAATTGTTGTAGTATTCCCTAACATTAAAAGGACCGTTGAAAGCTTGTTTTACAATTGATCCGATTGCATCGTTTTTAATAAAGACATATGATGTTTTGAATAGATCTGGTGGAATATAACTATGTAGTGATGTTTTTTATTTTACGTGGAGTGTTTGGTTGAAGTTTTTGAATAGTCCAATGAAGTGTTTGTAAGTATTTTTGTAAATTTGTAGCTGTTAAGATATTAGCATTGGAGTTGGTAATGAATTCACCGGGTAATGTTAAGTTTGTACCGTACACGAGTTCTTCTGGACTTCATTTAGTTTAAAAAAATGTCAGGCGAATCTCGTCCTTATGGAGATTATAGAGCTCTTAATGTCCAAACAATTCCAGACAGATATCCATTTCCACATTTACAGGATTTCACATAAAATCTAAAAAATACTAAAATTTATTCAAAAGGTTAAAGCCAGATGTAGAATCAATCATGAAAACTGCAATCACAACACCTTTCAGACTTTTCGAATATACTGTTACGCCATTTGGTTTGAGGAATAGCGCGCAAACATTCCAACGTTTCATCGACGAAGTAACAAGGGGTTTAAATTTCTGCTTCGCTTATATCGATGACATACTCATTGCAAGCGAATCCCTTGAACAACACCGAAATCATTTATAAATTATTTTTGACAGATTAAAATAATTCGGCATATTAGTAAATAAAGGTAAATGTCAATTTGGTCCAACATAAATAATTTCATTTAAATATACCCGAGGTCTTAACAGCCCTTTATATGTATACAGGTTGAACCAAAGATTCCGCGACGTAAGTATTGCACATGGGAAGATTTTTTTTTAATATTACCTCTCTCGTAAAAATTTATGGGGTGATTTGTACATACATTTTTAAAGAAGAAAATTCTGAATTTTTTATTATTAAATTTTTTAAATTTATACTTTTGGTGACGGAGTAAAGCACTGTATAAATTCTCGTGTTCGCCCTGAATTTAAAGGTTAGGAGTAATTATAAATGCATCAATAATTATATTAGCCTTAGATAAAAAACATTTAATTATTAATTGAAGCATGATAAACGGAATATTCCCAACAATGTATATATTCAATTAATGACACATTCGGTAATTAGTTTGTTTACTTATTATTACTTTACCTGTAACCGATCCGCCCTGCAGATAATTTTCTAAAACTGTAACTATCTTTTTATTCTTTTAAATATTTTCCTTGTATATTTTTTTGTGATTTAACTTTATTTATTACAATTTGTTAAGAAATTGCCTCTAATTATTTCGTCTTGCCCCCCGAATTCCTGAAATTATTGATTAATCGCTTATTCAAAATTCCAAATTAGGTTTTGGTTATTTACCAATAAATAACCTGGTGGCACGCTACCAAATAATTTGGACCGTTCACTTTTTATAATTTGTAATTTTCCAAATTATTTCATTAGTTCAGTAGTTTTTAATAGTAACCACAATAAGGGAAAATCACCCTTATTTTAGTGTTACAGATGGATAAAATATCAATAAAATTCCTTAGTATTTTTACTAGAGTTTATATTGAAAGATATTTAAAAAGAAAGAAATATAAGGTGATAACGGTGTAACATGTAGAACAATATTTGCATCGTTGGCGGAAGAAATTTCCATTCGAGGGGCAATGTAGGTGTCGGTATAGAAGTCGACAAACAATTGATACACCCTGTATGAGGTGTTTACCTGGCTCGTTATTCAACTATGTTACATCAACACGAACACAAGGAAATGTAAACGTGGGAGCAAACACACTCATGTTGAAATGCCGACTCTCGATGTCTCCAACTTTCTCTCTCGATTCTCATTCCAGGACGGTATTCTATGCAAAATGAACATGCCAATAACTGTATAATATAGTCAAAAGTTTATGCATCAAGTACATTCAAAACTATTACCACTACAAACATACAGCTACTAATTAGGGTGAATTCGGGCCGGGGTTTGAGGTTTGGATCGCCAAAATAAATTGCCGGCCCGACTCGACAAAACATTAGCCGGCACGGCTCAAAAATTGACTCGAAATCGGATCGGGCTAAAACTCGAAATTAAGTGCATCCGGTATCCCTAATTTTGATTTCGATATGAAGCGAAATGTTTAATTACTAATAAAAAAATACTTCCGTAGATCGTTCAACATTGGTTAACAGAAGTTGTAAAAATGAAATGCTTGTAGTGTAAACTTGATTTAAAAAATACAGACCTACTTTGTTTACCGGACGCGTTCGAAATTTTACACAACTTTTTTCAACAAATCTTGTACGATCATTTACGCACGAATTTGAATTTTACGTCGCTATTTACATTGTTTTTATAAATTTTTAGCGAAGACGAGTTATTAGTATTTTTTTAAATATTTTTTTACTTTAAATATTTAAAATTGAAAGAACAAAAGCCGAAATTATTGGTAACCCTTGATCTATAGCTAGTGAACACGAATTAAACACCCATATTTAATAAAATTAACACTAAGCAATATTTAATACCTCGATAAATAATCATCAATCTTTATAAAGTAGTTATATATAGGTGTTATAGCGTCATTTATTATTTGTTGCAGATGAAGAATTACCAACACAAACTTGAAAGACAGAGGATTCATACTTTCTTAAATACATAACTTGTTTTGGCGTTCTGGTGGTATATATCAAATTGTTCGGATTCCATTTTACATTAAAAATTCACACTAGACCTGCGCATATTGAGCACAATATAATAATTCCAACATAGGCATAATAGTGAAAAAAAAAATAGTTTGAATATGAGTGTCTGGTCGCGAATCTGGGGAACCGGGTTCGATCCCGACCGGCGCCAAATATTTCGAATTTTAAATGACACAAAAGTGACTCCTGTGGTGTACTCTCCACGTCAGCAATGAGTGCCCGTGAGGTGACGCCTGGTAAACGCCCGCACGGTACAAATATGTCATCATCATTACCGAAATCTGTGTAGAAAGCAAATTGGTACACTCAGCAATTGGTAATATGCCGTGATGATATATTTATTTATTATTTAATAATAATAATTATTCATTCCATAGACCAATAGTACATGTTATTGGATAAGCCGGTAAATAGAGTTGTTACAATGTTGTATTACCTATATTACATTACATTGGTACATATTTATATTTTGTTCATTATAAATACATTTTTAATTTGCCCTTGTACAGATTGAATGATCTATTTCTTTTAAATTATCTGGTTGCTTGTTATACAATATCGTACCCATGTAAAAAATATATTTTATCAAATTTAACAGTTTTATGTCGAAGAATTAAATGTTCTTTCTGTCGTATGTTATAACTGTGATTATATACCGAATGGCTATTAAAAAACGAATTCTGTTTGAAATTCCGTAACTTCGGAGTACATTGAGACATCGATTAAATTTTTATATCTTGCAGACAAAGAGTAGAAAAATATTCCTATAACATTTCTAACATTCATATAGAGAAACAAGTGAATAGCCTTTTTCTAAATTTGACATTCAAATATACTATTACACGTTGATAGTTTTACAATCAGCTTAAAACGAAGTAGGCTATTATTGTAATTTACAGTGACATTTCGTGTTAGTTGTAACATTGTCATAAATTTACTCTTAAGTTTTTGTCAATTATCTCGAGATATCTTCTAATAATGACACGTCGCTTAAATAAACCTGAGAGATCATTGTATCTTGTTATCAAGAAAAAAACTGAGATGGCAAAAAAAATGTAGAAAAATTTCTATGGAAGAAATGACCACTGATGGAAACTGGATCAATTTCCGGAAAAAGATAATTTTTACGATTTAAATATGTCATAAATAAAAAGAGAAATATAGTTAAAAAACATAATATTTGTGATGTAGACACTTAAAAATTCAAATTTTCATTTCAATAAATGGATATATGTAAGGTGCAACAAATTCGGGTTCCTTATAAGAAAACTTTCTTATTATGCACGCTACAGGAAATTAAGGTCTTTATGCCCCACAAAATTGCAATTGGAAATGTGAATTTGCAACAAGAACACATAAAAAGGGAAGGGCAAAGGGAGGCTTCATAACAGGAATAAAAGAGAACAGAAATTAGTACATACAACAATTATAAAGAAAACGTACAGGAAAGAACAATACAATTGGATAAAGAGGAATGGCGTACATTAACAATCTACAATAATAGCAGATTAAAAGAAATAATGAAAAAAAATCAAGAAAATATACAGGAAACAGAAAAAAATAACCTAGTGTTAGGGGGTGATTTTAATGCAAGAATAGCTGATTATTCAATAGAAACACTGAAATGGTCGAAAAACGTAATTCAAAAGATAAGGTAAAAAATAGCGAAGGTACAACTCTAATAAAGTGGATCGAAGACAAAAGATGGAACATACTAAATGGGAATACAATAGGCGACGAGGAAGGAAATTATACGAGGCTTCTGTGATCGATTACGGCATTGTCAATAACGAAGCTATGTACAAAATAAAAATATTTGAAATAGAAGAGAGAATAGAATTTGACTATCAACCGATTGCTTTAACACTGGCAAACCAGTCAAACTGTTTACCAGAAACATATAATGAGAAAACAGTATTGGTGTGGAACGAAATTTCAACAAAAACAAAAGATCAACAGGGTGATACATGCAAAATATGATGACATAAATGAGGAGGTGGAAGAGTTAATAACAGAAATTAACAATGCGATGACAAAAGTAACGAAAAAAGGGCTAAATGTCTCCCATGATAAGAATTATTGGAGGGAAAAACAATGCAGAGACAAGATGAAAGAGGTAACAAACTTGTTAAGAAAATTTAAGAAGGGACTCATTTCAATTGATGAATACAATAATAAAACAAAGAATATAAGAAACTACGCAAAGATAAGCAAGCCACACAAATTTAAAACGTGAAAACGGAGTTACCACACCGGAAGCTGACGCTTGGAAATGTATTAAGAAACAACGCAAAAAAGTCAGGGAGATGGACGAGAAAATGAGTAAAGGAGAATGGAAGCAACATTTCGTAAGTTTACTAAATGGTGTAGATAAAAACTAAATAAATCATTTCGGTCAACTAGCTGCAGCCAACCATATGAATATAGTGAAATTTCAGAGGACGAAGTCGCGAATCAAATGATAAAATTAAAGAAAAATAAAGCTAGTGAAGACGACGGGATCCCAAATGAAGCCCTGATTTACGGTGAGGAACAACTTTTGAAGATTATTACAAGTATTATTAATAAAGTATGGACTGGAGGTGGCTTTCCCAGTCAATGGCGGAAAGGTATAATCACATCGATAAAAAAAATCTGATCCTTAGCCTCTGCCGATGACCTAGTAATGGTAACTAAAACTGAAGAGAAAATGAAATCAGTGATAAAAAGACTACAGACGTATCTAATGAGAAAAAAAATGAACCTTAATGTAAAAAAATCAAAATTAATGAAATTTAAAAAAGGCGGCGGTAGAGAAAGGAACATTGACGGAATGTGGCAAGGACACAGAATAGAACGGGTTAAAGAATCCAAATATCTAGGATATACTTTCAGCGAAAGCAACAGTGAAAATAAACATATAGAGTATCAGGCAAAAAAGACAAACAATGCGATGATTGGAATTTCACTAACAATTACAAAATAAGATTAATGCTTTTCAACTTAATAGTGAAAAGCATTTTAATGTACGGTGCTGAAATATGGGGATAGTCTGAGATCAACAAAATAGAAAAAAAATCATAATAAATACATTAAATGGACTTTAGGCTAAGAACATCATACGCCGAGTTATATAATCAAGAGAAGAAACAAATAGAGACAAATTAAGAATTTCTGTTGGACTGAAAGCCGCCAAATACGAAGAGAAAATTAGGAACTGTAACCCGGAGAGAATCTTGTATCAATGCTGGATAGAAATGAGTAAAAGACAGGAAATAAAAATAAAAGAGAACAACTGGGAAATTAGGAGAAGACAATACTGCTAAGGAAATGGCTACTCAATAACGTAAGTAGAAAGGTTGAGAAATAATAATATAGACATCAAACTTGAACTAAAAACAAGAAATCAGGAATTACAAAAACAAGATCAAGACAAGAAAATCATAGAATCCAGATAAAATGAAATATATAAAAACATACGCCCAATAACAACTCCGTCATATCTAATAAATAAAAATTAACGATCTATAAAAATATTAGCAAGACTTAGATGTGGAAATGAAGAATTCAACAACCAATACTGGAAAAGCGAGGAAGAAAGAAAATGCCTTTATGTAAGGAAGGTAAAGAACCAATATATCTTACGTATAATTGCAGGATTTTAACGAGAGAAGAGTCAAGCATTTACTACGTACTAGATGAATCTGGTAGCGGAGAATCGTGGTTTAAAGGAGAACAAAGATAAAGAAAAGAAATGACACCATGAACTAACCATAAACCAGTTGTAGCTAGTAATATATAAATACTATTATGATATTAATAATTAATCTCTATTAATTTATTGTACAATTATGTATAGAATTCTAAGTCGAAAAGAATGAATTTAATAAATCTATCTATCTTTATGCTCCAAATTTGTGAGACAATTTTAATAGGAACTATTTTATAAGCTTTTCAATGATGTGTAACAGTCTACATTCTTTTGTTTCAAATATGAATAAAAGATGAATTATTAATTTATTGGGCTGAAAAAATTGAAAACTATTAATAAGCGAATGAAAAACAATTACAGATCATCAATTGTTTATTTTTAATGTTATTTTATTTATTTATACTCATTTTTCTAATTTATTTAGTTCAGAAAACATATTAAACCACATTTTTCAAATTGTGTGAAAGCCAACTAAAACGCCGATAAAAAATAAATTAACTAATCCGAAAATAATTAACTAAAAATTTTGAGAACTTAATTAATAGAAATAGAATCAAAATGAACAAATGATGATCTATAATTGATTTTTTCGTTTGTTTCTTAATAATTTTCCTTTTCTTACACCAATAAATTAATAATTCATCTTTTATTCACGTTTAAAACAAAAAAATGTAGACTTGTTATACATCGCTTAAAAGCTTATAAAATAAGGAAAAAGACGAGGCTAGTTTCAATATATGTACCCATTTAAAAAATATTATGTTGATGTTATATCTCGAGAATTATTAAGTTTTGAAAAAATCCATTTACACCACGATATTCTACGTAAAATTGTCTCAAAAAGTTGGCCAATAAAGATATACATGAATTTTCTGTAGTGTGTATAATAAGAAAGCTTTTCATATAAGAAACTCGAATTTGTTACACCCTGTACATACAAAGGTATATAATAATCGAGGCAATAAATAAATAAATTAAATAAATAAGAGTGAATAAAAAACGTATCACTGAATTCACAAAAAAGTAGTATAAATCGGACTGAGCAACTTTAATAAAAACGCTTTTATGGAACGCGCTTTTATTATATTCTTTTGTGGAGTGTGCTCCATAAAAATGCTTTTATTATAAAAGTATACTCGTAATATCGGCCATTGTTTTTAATAATTGTGTTTTTCATTTGCTTCATTTTTCACGAAAATATTGTACGTAGTCGGGGCCTTATTACCGCCTAGGCCCACGAGGTCGGTTGCTATGAAATAATTTTTAATTTACCTACTTCATTTTTCAATTTTGATTTCTTATTATAGCAAGATAATGGATAATGATTAATTTATTGGAAAGCTCGGCTCAAACACACATTTAAACATTTAAGAAAATTTGATAATAATATTTTTTTGAAAAACATTTTGGAGCTCCGCTAATAACAATCTCGAGGCCCCGCAAGCCCTAAGGACGAGTAACACCTTATCAAAATATTCTGCTAAAATTTCACACCAAACTAGTATAGGGCATGCGGTACTATATAATTGATCAGCTTTTTCCCTCTGTAGGTAATTTTATTTTTTCATTAATAAATAAACTTACATCATAAATATAAAAAGACGTGTTCTTGTATTTACAATAAAGAGGGAGGGGGTCCCGAAAATTTTTTTGACCCTGAGCTCGAAAATCCGATAAAAGGACTTTGCATAGTTTTAAGTCGATGGATTATACAAAAATGAGTCAAAATTGGATTACAAAATTTCACCCTAACAAATAAGTGTAGTAAAATAAAAGTTTGCAAAACTGGCGATTTCACGAACGTCTGTTAAATATAGTTGTCATGTGATAAGGCCTTCGAGTCCTTCGTCATATCGTTGAAGTACGTTTCTGCCTGTAAAGACGACTGTGATTTATTAATCTTCTTGCGATTATATCACAACTGGTAATTTGTAACTTTACATAAATACACGTTCTAAAGCAATCCGTTATTCTAATAGCGAAAAGGCGAGAGTCGCGACACGAGTGACTGGAGTTGCTCACAGGCGAAAAGGTAAAAATCATTCATTAAAATGATAATACCGTAATTTAGGGTTGAAAAATTACAAGAGTAAAGCATCGGGTTTTGATTGAGAACAGCATCAGAGAACAAATGAACGATAAAACTAACTCGGTCACAACAACAAGACCAATAAAAGATGAAAAATTATTTGTATATAGCTAGGTACACACCATTAAATAAAGAACCTAAAAATAAATGGACAAATTCATGTAAACAATTCTTTTGTGAGTCAAATCTAGTATGGAATTGTATGAACACCCTTCAATAGCTGGCCAAACACAACCACATCACTTTGTGGTAGGTACCAGAACATGAGGGATTTCTAGGCAATGAAAATTAGATGAGCTCGTTAAAAAGAGCGCCAAATTACCGTTTTACGGGCCTGGACTTTCTTGTGGATTCTCAAAAATCCATATAAACAATAAGGAGATCAAAAACTGCTTATTATTACAACAATTAACATAGCTTAAGCTTTAATTTTTATGTTTAATATAGACCTAATGGTCCATTTTTTCCATACGATGAAGTTTAGTTCTAACTTGCCCGATGAGCCTTTGGCGTGTTTTAAAATTTATTTTGCGTATTTTTTGAAAAATCCTACATATGTTATTGGAGAGATATTTCGGGCCTTAGTCAGTGGAAAAAATTCATTTCATGGCAAAACGCTTTTAGCTCTCAACCTTAGAACTATGACAAGTATCTTTACTGATCAACAAATTCAATAGGAAATAATTACGAATTAGTTTATTTCCTATTGAACGGCTGTTATGTAATTAGATAATTCATTATTTTTAAAAGTTTCATGTCGGCAGTCGCGCACTAAAATAGAATTAAATGAAAAATAAGAAATAATTTTGAAAAAAAATCCATTTAATTGAGAATCAGCACATTGAAATGAATACTCTCAAAAAAAAAAATACCCTTCTTTAAAGCTACATTTTTTTTTACTAAAATTTGAAACTACAACAATCGGTTCATAATTTTGTATCCTGAATTTGTCACCGGATTTAAAAATCGAAGTAACACGAGCGATCTTCCAAACATCAGGAAAATTATCTGTTTTGAGTGCTATTGAATATATGTTATAGGGTTAGAGAAAACGTATATGAACAATGTTTAATAATTAAATTTGGGACTAAATCAGTTCCACAAGATATATTGGATTTTTTTTTCAATGCAGACTCAATTTCACAGCTAAATAACTCAGTTAATGTAAATGGAATATCAGATGCAGTTTAATATCAGGAAGAGGATTTTTTTTTTTTGACCGAGGAGCATAGACATAGTGGAAATGTAGCTGCAAAAGTTTCAGCTCTTTAGGTTTGTCATTCATAATGGCATAAGTCATCTACTTATTCTTTTTTGCGTACACAAAATTTCAAAAAAAAATTGGTTTAATAATCAATAACTTTTCACAATTATTTACATAATTATTATATGCTATTCTAATATCATATTTTATTTTTTATTCGTAATTATTTTCTAGTCAATGTCTGTTACGTGCTTAGGATATTCATTATTTTTATTTAAAAAAATTATGTTGGCAGTGGTGCAGAAAAAAAGATAAATGAAAAATAAGAAATAATTTTCTGAATTTTGGAAAAATTCTTTTTTATTGAGAATCAGCCCATCGAAATGTATATACCCTCATTTTTTTCCTTTTTTTAACATCCTGTATTTCATAATAAATTACAATAAAAGGATATTTTTTAAACATTTTGGAATAATGAGCTTTTTACTTAAGATCTGATTTCATCGGGACGTAAACCAGGGTGGATAAGTTACAATTCTTTTACATTTTATTGGAGCACATTCCTTAACCCTTTCGAACCTAATGACGAAACATATACGTTGAATACTTGGTGTAGTTAAAAACCGAGTGTTGTGCTTTTGCGCTAATTATTGCATTTTACATTTTCGATCGCAGTTGTTCTGATGATATTCTGCCTTTACAGACCGTGGAACGTATTTGTACGACAAATTTAATTCTTATATGTTGTCATGTAATTTATTTAACAAAATCATGTAATAATACAAAAAATCAATGTTCAAATAAACTTTGTTATTACTATCAAATTTACATAAAAAATGTGATTTGAAAGTATAAAATAAAAAAAAATATATATATATGAATGATTTCCTTCTCTGTATGAGCCGCACCCGGCCAGGAAAGTTATCAAGCAGCGCTACGCGCCCGATTCGAAAATGTTAAAGATTGAATACAAATTATTGTAAAAATATTCACACACTGAGAAAAATCTTTTAACATATACCAATCAAATGAGGCAATTACATGTTACAGTTTCGGGAAATCAACTTTTTTAAAGTTAAATGACTCGCATACAACATTATACAAACAGTCTGTATGATAATTATGTAATGTACTATTACCATTAATAGTTAGTGATTACACTGAACATCAAACAAAGAATCATCCCTATTAACTGCACAAGATTCATTTGAAATAATTAAAGTACACATTATTAAATTGCTTAGCTGCAATAACGATATAAAATTATTTCATAACAAAATATTTCGATTACTAGTATCAGACACATATTCAGGGATATTAAAATTGCCGATAATTAGGAAATTATTATAAAATAAAAAAGGAAAAATCTCAAAAAATTAAAGAAACTACTATAACAGTCATAATTCATAGTTGGTGGAATATAAACTGTGAATACGTAAATATATATATATATATATATATATATATATATATATATATATATATATATATATATATATATAAATAGCGCTATTATAGTTAGTTTACGATAAACCACATCAATATTATATGGCAGGAAATGCGAACAGTCTTCAAATTTACAATAACTGCATTAAATTTCTTCTTAATTAGAAAAGTACTTCGCCACCCCGAGATACGTTACATTCAGCAAATTACAATTCGAGCGAAACACAAAAGAAGAACCATTACAAATTTCTGAATCAAACACAGTATCACTTAACCACGTTTCAATGAGGCAGATGATGTCATGATCAAGAGATGGAAGGATTGAGTAAAGCTGATTCATTTTCGTGTTGAGCCCTTGGACGTTTTGAGAAAAAATGTTAAGATGAATCGTATTGGGCAGTAAAGAGTTTAATTTTTTAGTATTTGAGGATAGCCATTTTTACTTTTACATATCGAGTAAAACGTTTGGCGTCTTTTGATGTTAGATTGACACAAGTCAAGTGAATATGTTTTTACAGCACTCACAAGATATAGATTTTTGCTGATCTATATTTACTTCTTTGTTACAATTTGGACAGGTAGACATTGAAAGCCGATGATATACGAAGGAGTATACTCTTATTAAATTTATAGACAAATCAACTTGATTGTAGGCTACAGTGAAAAAAGTGATTAACGCTTAAAGCCCTCAACCAAATAATAAATGAAAATGTAAACAAAATCTCACAAATTCTTTGTTTCGGAGATATTCGTATGAGAATGCGTACTGGCGCTGTACAAATAGGTTATTGTACAAAATTCAGTATCACTATATTTTATTATATATTGTAACGTCGCCGCTCCGTAGCCCTCGCCGCCGCCGCGCCATGGCTGGCGCCTCTGTGTCTGCGCGCAGCGTGCTCGTTAGGACAGGTCGCGGTGCGTGCATATTGTTTACCTCGAAAAGGTCTCTAGGAAGTTCTAGAAATAAAGTCGGCAGGTATATAACCCGTCGCCAAAGCCAGCGAAGGCAGTCGGTGATATAAAAGTAAAGAGTAAAGAAGTCTGATATAAATAAGCGTAGTGAATAGTTGGTGATATAAACAACAGTCGTCAAGTGAACATAAATAAATGTAATTAGTGACATAAAGACTGGTGTTAATTGTTTAAATAAATAATCATAGTGTTTAAGTGTCTTATAATATTCTTAGTCTTTAAATTAGTGTTAATATTTGTTTATCATAGTGTTAGTTACTTTTATAATCTTTTAATTATATTTCTAATATTTATTTACCGTTTAATAAACGTATTCTTTTAATTAATAATATATCTGTTATTTGTTACACTTCACCCATATAAATAAAAACGTTACAATATTTACTCACAATGATGTCTTTGATTCTGTAACCCTTCCGGTATTATTACTTTGCAGGCCAGTATGTTAAAATATCATTAATTGGTTCTGAGTTTGTTATTTGTTTAATTACTCCCCACGCAAAAAAGTCGAATGGTGTCAATTATGAATAAACGTGCTGGCCATGATATAAGTCCTGCCCGACCAATCCAATGTTGGGGATAATAGTGATTTAAATAAGTTCTAGTATTTTTGGTATAATTGGACAACCATCCGTTTGAAATCACGAATTTCGTCGCAACTCTTTCATTAAATCAAAAAAGTTTTTGTAAAAATTACGCTAAAAATCATATTTAAAATGGTGTTCTCGGATTGCATGTGAATTTTCGTTCATTCAAAGATGACTGATAATTAGTTTAAAACACCGTGTTTCGTGAAGATGGTTTCATCGGTCCATCGAGCAAGTTACGCTTTTGCTTTCTTTTCATACAAATATCTAAGACGAAGCGATTCCAAGAGTTTCTGATATCAACTTTTCCACTTGTAAGAGAATCACACTAGAATTATTGAAAATAAGACACATGGCTCAATTTTTTTAGAATTGTATATAAAATATGTTCAAAGTGATTCCCTTCAATAATAATAATAAACTTTACCATTCTTTCTTTCCACTTCTTCAAAGCTCCAAACATTATGGACGTAAATTTTGTACGTTAAGTTATAAGTTACGAAATAAAATGTATGAGCACAAATAAAAATAATTGTACATAAAAAAAGCAATTCTTGTCGTTATTTTTAAAAATAATTTTAACATAGCGAAAAATCTTGATATACCTCATACCTTCACGTACTTTCTGATAAACACGATATTTCCGCGATATTTGTCTGGTGGAAATTTAAATTTGGCTGAGGATTACGACGAACAACTAACCCATGTAGGGGAAAAAAAATCAATAATAATTTTTTATGGTTGACTTGAGGGGTAAAAATCCAGAATGGTTTTATATAAAAGGTGTTGTTCTTAATAAAAAGTTGCTACATCCCTACATTCATCTAAATTGTAAACAAATTTGTACAACATTTAGGACAAACATCATTCATTATAGAAATAAGGTATAATAGTCTGCCTTGGCGACTATTATGCGTTTTAAAGTTTGGAATTTTTCCATTAAAATTGTAGTTTTATGTGTTCATTCAAGTTGAAGTGTTTATGACATACTGGGTAAAGTTATACGTCGGAGAGTCAGATTCTACAAAAAGTTACTCGTTAGAACTTTTGCGCAGAAACTGTGTGTTCTTAAAAAGATTTGTATCATTGAATACGCGTGTAGGAAAATTGTAGTTATCTCGAATTAGTGTACGAGATGAACCTGTTAAAATGTAATACAGTGGCGAACAAAAGTATTTTTTTTTATGTTTGCGATATAATTTTAGTTAATATTTCTGTGGATATGTAATAATAACATAAATAATAATATGTTATATATTATAGATTTATTAAAGAATATTTAAAATTTAACAAATACTTAATAACAATATTCGTATTTAAAGAAAACCATTGGACAAAAGTATAGAAACAAAAACATTATGTATTTAAAAATAAAACAAACAAAATAAAAAAATAATTTGTAATTTGTTGTATATCTGTTTGCAGTTCGTACAGCTTGACATCTTCGGGGTATCGAGTTCACTAATTTCCTGTATATGTCTGTAGGAATCTTATGCCACTCACCCATTGGCATTTTTTTAATTTTGTCGATCTAAATGATCCCAATGATGTTCTATAGGATTAAGCTCGAAGATTGAGAAGGCCATTTTAAAACATCAATATTTTAGTTTTTCTTTGATAATAGAGGTTTTTTAATAGCTATACTACACAGTAATTCTACATCACATAGCCGTCGTCTCGCAGTGCGATCACTCAAATATCCATGAAATGTGCCCGAATTTTTTAACAAAGCTTACTTGATGATAAAGTAGGATCACGTACTGACAGACGCCGAATGGTTTTGTCAATTTGAACACTGGTTGTTCTTGGGCGACCAACTTTTATCATGTTGTGAATTTTGTTCAAAATCTTCGATACGCCACTTATATTTTTTTTTTAATTTTCTGAAATATTGGACTGCTTCACACCATGTTTATGAAGCTGTACTACTTTTTTCGTAAATCGTCCGAAAAATATTTATCTTTACCCATCAACTCACTAAATAAATAACAAAATGCAACTGTGAGTAAGACGATTAAAATCATATTATTAATATGCTTCCATACTTTTGTCCACTAAAAAACAAGTATATATTTCATTTAAATCGTACAGCCAATTTCCAAATAATTCTAGCGAATATATTCTTCAGTATACTTTCTTTAGAAAATAAGATTAAAATTTGCGAGAACTATAAACATTAAAAAAATAATATTTGAAAGTTTCCAAACTTTTGTCCGCCACTGTACCTATAAGAATTTGGTAGTTCACTAATTTAGAAAGCATACAGGGTGATCACGCGAGAATGAACCAGCAAATATCTCCATTATTAAGGAAGATGGCGATTATCTTTAAATAAGTAAATTTACTTAAAGCAATATGAGCAATAATCATTCTGCCTCAGGATTATGTGATGCCAACTTTGAAACTTCAAATTAAGCATAGTATATTTTTTATATTTTTGAAAAGTACTCAAATATTGCTTTACAATGATGGTAAACAAGTAGTACGTAAAAATAAAGTGGTGAACGTCTATTAGATTAATAATAACATAGACTGCAGAGTCACTTCAATGCATTGTAGATTTTACACTGTAAAGATTATTAAAGGTTATAAAAGTATTGTTATTGTAGAAAATACGTGTTTGTGTCTCGACCCATTTCCAGAACGTTTCTTACTCACTTGTAGTACGTGTGGGTATAAGCTCAATAATTCTTAGTGACACTGCGTCTTTTTACCCTTTTTGAACGTATCCTATACGTATGGGGAAAATACGGATAGTGGTGGCAGGTGCAGCGATCTTGTTACCCTGAATTTTATTAGAGTTAAAATTATGAATTACTTTTGTATCAAGAAAAATTTCGTATTTCACGTATAAAATTGTGTTTAATATTCGCGTACCTTTTAAAATGCACTGAAAAAAAGTTGATAATTAGATAAAGCTGTTCCATTCTTTTCATTATAATGTTTTATGGTAGAAATATATTAAAAAACCTTGTTCTCATGTTTAACGTCTGTCAGTGATTCTCGTTTTCACCCTGTAATCGTACGCATATATTATAGTAGTAACGTTTTGTAGTAGTGAAAAATACTTAATTGTTATCCATTCTCATACATCGTGTATCCATTTATGTAAAGCTAGGGCATGTACGTACGTGGCAAGTGCGAGTTTTTATGCACGTGACATAGCGGGGTGTAGGAGGGGCCGGGTGACACGACATGACACGAGCACGACACGAGTGTGGCGTGGCACGACGCTCGCATAGAAATTCACTACGCGATCATCGTACACTGCATATTAATTCTACACAAGCCCTACCCTCCAGTATGCCACCTGCTCTATACGACATGGCTTTTTATTTATGTTTTAAACGTTACGTATTTATTACATGGATATAGAGTCGATATTTTATGTACGATATATAATTACTTATTTACCCAATACCAAACTTAATAAACTACGAGTTTAATGCATACATATGAGCTTATTTGTACATTATGAATATGTTCACGGTTCAAGCATTTGAGTACAATATTCCAAGCACACCAAGTTGACCAGTTGTAAACATTAAATATAAATATTGTTAGTTCCTTAGTTAATAGTTAATTAATGGCTAACCGATTTAGTTTTCTCGTATTATATACTTGGCAACCGAGCGTTTACTTTTATTATGAACCATACCATAGGTAATACAATGATAAAAAATTTATATAGCTGTAATTATATCTTATTCATTTTAGAATAAAAGAATAAATACAAAAAATGTTCAGAATTAAAAATCGCATCCAATAAGTCCAAAATTATTGTTCACATACATACATTAAGTTATTTAAACAAAGCTTTCAGATTTGTTTTAGAGCAATTGAATAAATCTACATTTGATGAGTGATAATTTACTATTCTTTGACATCGCAACATAGATGAATTAAATATATAATTATTGGAAACAGACGGTATTGAAAAAATATCACTAGTTCTAGTTAAGTATGTAGGAACTTTAAAGTTAATAAACTTAGCAATTCTGGACAATTTATTGTATAATTAATAATATCAAGGATGAATTTCAGGTCATGTATTATTCTCCTGTAACGTTTATTTATATGGGTGAAGTTTAAAAAGCAGAGAAATATTATTAATTAAAATAATACGTTTATTAATCAATAAATAATTAGGATAAATATTAAAATGATAATAAAAATAACTAACACTATGATTAAATAATTATAATCACTAATTTAAGACTAAGAATATTATTAAATACTTAAACACTAAGATTATTTATTTAAACAATATTTATATCACTATATTTATTTATTTAAATATATTTATTTATGTTCACAACTTGTAGACTGTTTATTTATATCACCAACTTCATTGCTCGTTGCTTTTATATATCACACTATCTTCGCTGGCTTTGGCGACGGGTTTATATATCGCGACGTCCTTCTCGAACTCTCTGACGCCACAATGATATTGAATACAAAGGATCCAGGTCAACGGTGTACTTAACATGTCTAGCCGTAAGAGTATTTCCGCTGCCGAGGATTACGTCATCACTCGGGAATATTCTACCAGTAGCGGCGCCCGAATACTCTTAAGTCAGGGGCGCACGTTACACTCCGTTCCTCTAAAATATTTAATGATAATAATTTTTGGATGAAATTGTACGATAAGTTATCAACTGGAATATTTAATTTGTAGCTAATAATTCGAAGAAATTTATATTGAATTTTTTCAATATTTAGTTTTCTATTGTTGTAATTGGGACACCACACGGTTGAGCCATATTCTAAACCAGTGCGAACTAATGAGCAATAAAGTGTTTTTAAAGTAATAATGTTATTAAAAGGTTTTGCTGTTCATTGAATGAAACCAAGCATTTTTAGTGATTTTTTAACTGAAATCTCATTATTTAATATGAAAGTCAAAGTTATATCAAAATAAATCCCTAAATCTTTAATATGATCTACAAAAGGTAAAATGACATTATTTAACTGATAATTGAATTGTATGGTTTCTGTTATTCTGTGGAATCTGATGACGTTACATTTTTCGATATTTAGATACATATTATTAGATGTGCACCAATCAAGAAGAGAGTCTATACAATTTTGAATTTTAATACAGCCATTTAACTGTGCGAATCCCCAAATAAAATTTAAGGTCGTCTGCATAAAGTAGGTAAGGGACGACTTCAAAGACAGAACTGATATAGTTTATGAATAATAGGAATAGCACAGGACCCAAATGAGATCCTTGAGATACTCCACTTGTTGCAATAAAACTGCAGGAAAGATGTGATTTAATTTTAACACGTAAGGTTCTGTTATGGATGTACGAAGATAACCAGGATAATGGGTCACGAATACCTAAAGCTTTTAATGGGATCATTTACCATATTTTTAAATTTTTTTTTCTGAAAGTTCAACTTCATATATAGTATTTGGTCTTTATCTGATTTAAAAATTATTTGTAATAACAGAGAAATTAATTTTTAAAAATTGTATGTATTACTTGAATTCCTTTCTGATGACGTAGTATTCCCGGAACGACGTTAATGACGGAATTATCCGACCAAAGCCTGTATACTCTTAACAACATGTGTCAGATAAAAACAGATGCTGTCATTGTCAACCACATGGTACGGTATCATTGTTTGTGATTGTTTGCTTTAGTTGAAAGTGTGTTACAATGGACCAGGGTTATACCAAAGCCGATTCAAAAAGTTTGCCACTTGTAGATGCAAGTATGGTAAATATTTTGCAAATAATGTTAAATATTGAAGTGCGGAAATAAAAAATGTAAAAAGTGAAAAGTAAGTTTCAAGTGATTTGTTTGAAACTATAAATATATTTTTATTATTATTATAAATAATTTAAAATTATACACATTTTTCTAGGGCAGGCAGAGAACATTGTGTGGATGAGGCAATTGGTTTTGTTCAACTGAGAAGAGATGAGACTGATCACATTTGTACGGTGAAAGCAAAAATAACCCCAGAACATCGAATTCGCAATACAAGCTATTCCGTATCTGATGTTATCAACAAGGAAGATGAAATTGTAATTACGTGTGAATGCCGTAGTTGTATAGCTTCAGCAGGTGTGTTAATACCAGTAACATTTTTTTATTTTATAGATAATATGTATTTCCGTTTCAGGAGGATGTAAACATGCAACTGCATTTTTATTGTGGCTCCATAGAAGAAGCGAAGAACCTTCAGTAACCTCTGTCTCTTGCTATTGGAAGAAATCAAAACTTTCGGCTGTGGGAACATCTAGTGAAGCATGTGCTTTAAGAGATATGTTTAATACTGATGTTCTGCCCTTAAAGATCAAAGGGGATTAATTTCTTCAGAAATATTTAGATGAGGGAAGAAAACATAACAGTGAAAGTATTTTATCAAAAACATATGAAGAAAAGAACAGCATTAAAAATATTTCACTTCATTGCTTGTCTATAAAATATTGCCAGTCTAAACCACAAGAGGATAGAAGTGCTGAAGATTTCATTAAATTTTGCCAAAGTAGCATCACAGACGATGACTGCAAAGAAGTGGAAATGGTAACAATAGCACAAGCTAAATCCGAAAAATGGTATGATGCTCGTTTTGCTAGGATTACAGCATCGAAACTGCACGAAATATCTCGCTGTCAAACATTCGACGGTGTTTTAGTGGAAACAATGTTTGGTGCGAGCAAAGTTCCACTAACTGATGCAATGGCCAGAGGACAAGAACTAGAGAACTTGGTTCTGAAAGAGGTTAAAAAAACCAACATAAAAATTGGTAATTGCGGGTTGAAAATTATTCCAAAATATCCAATATTTGGGGCGTCTCCAGATGGACTGTCGGACAAATATTGCGTAGAAGTTAAGTGTCCAAGCAAAGAAAAAAACCATGTCAAATTACATAAAAGACAATGGAAAACTTTGTGACAAACCTTGGGCACAGTTGCAGTTGCAAATGTTTATTTCGGGGAAAAAACTTGGTTTGTTTTGTGTAGCACATCCTACTTTTGAAGTGGACAGAAAGGTTGAGATTATAGAGGTCGATGTAGATGAAAATTATTGTAAAAATATAATGTCTGATGCAGAAAAATTTTGAAAACAGGCAATATATCCCAAGCTTATACATTAAATTTTTCTATTTCTATTCATGCAGTGTGAGTAAAATGTTATGAATATATTAGTAATATGGTGAAAATAAAAGTACAATACTTAAACAAATAATTTTATTTTGTTAGGTAAATATTACATAATGTAAATAAACTATATTTATTTAGTACAATTTTATTTTATCAATGGTCCTTGCACGTTTACAATTCCACAGGCTATTATTATGATGTAATCTAACCAAGAAACTAAACTCATATTTACACAAGCGTGAGGAACTAAAATTTCAAACTCTCTAAGTCTACGAATTACTCGTTCTATATGGATCCGCAATGCTGCTATTCTTTTACTTTCTAATACTTCATTTTTAGTCATAATTTTATTACTAACAACAGATGGTGGTCTGACTAATTTACATTTTTTTTTACTTAATAAATATTCTATATTTTTGAAACCGCGATCGGCCATTACTGAGCAATTTTCCGGTAATTTATTTAAATATTCACTGCATTCAACTATTTGTTTATCAGATGCGCGACCACCATACCCATATGAAACAAAATTAATTAAGCCATGCGGTGTAGAAGAAATCAGATATTTAATTGTATTACATTTTTTGTAATTGCTCCAATTGCCTGATAAGTCGGATTTGAAGGCTGTTCAATCTGAATTTGAAAACAATGTATTATTGACTGGACTTCTCTATATCGGACAGCAAAAGGTGTTGGTAATTTATTTTTATTAAATGATTACTAGGCCAGTGAATTAATTCTTGCATAACGTTTGCAATTTCAGGTAAAGAGTTTGTAAAAATTTTACATATTGTGGATGAACTTAGGCCAAAATCTATACCTAACCTAATGTATGGATTTAATCTAATTTTCTTTAACGTTATTGATATGTTTCTATATGACACTTTAATATTTTGATACATGAATTCTAAAAGAAAATATTCCGTTGCTGGTAAACCAAGATAAAATCTGCTATTATCCTCTATGTTTTTTATTGCTAACTTTAATTTCATTTCCTTTTGAGCATCAGCATTTAATTCTTCTTCCACGTATATGTCACTTTCACTTGGGGACTATAGAATATTACTTGTCTTCACACTACTACCACTGGATGGAGTTACAGATGAAGATGAAGGCTGCATTTGCAAAATTATATTTGCTTCCACTTGTGTACCAATGTTGACAAGATGTGATTTTAAGTTCACATTTGTACCAACACTTTTCATTTCTTTTAAGAAATTCACTTGCACACCCTTCGATTTACATACTATTTGTCTTTTCCATGGGAAAATTTTCAATAACTGAACTTGAATTGCCATATTGTAATGCTGTACTACTACCACTATCAGAAGGCACACTTTCGTCAAATAATTTCTTTCGGCTTTTAAAAGCTTCCACATTTTCTACTTTTCGTTTTTTTGCTGATAACGAAAGCTGGGACTCTTCCACATTTGTTTCATAATTTTCTAAGTTTTTATGTGGCACAATATCTTCTTTTATTTTTATTTTACCGCCCATCAATTTAAAATATGTCCAATTTTCAGCATCGGATTCCATCTAGAAAATGTACAGAAAGTTTGCTGTAAATTTTTATAATTGTTATTTTATAAATATACCTGCATCAAAATGATCTTCACAACAACACAATGTTCTGGTTTTGGTAATTTCATTGTCATCACATGGACCGTACACTGCTTCAAACCACATTTTTCTAATTGTTTGTTTACTTGGGACGTGAAAAAATATTTTCGTAGGCGTATCCTCAGAATTATTAAAACAACCAAGTATAAAACAATTACGTATTGCAGACATTATAAAACACTGGCGAGAAGAGCACAAATCTATTTCTTCACAATAAATAAACTAACCTCTCTGCCACAGCTGAGTTGTAAAACATCTGTTTCCCAAACGTCAAAACCAAGGGTCAAAACTAATCATGCTATTTCTCTCTTTTCCGTCTCTTTCTAATGTCTGTGATTGTGACGTCACAGCTTTCAAGGCAATTGTATTGCGGGTAAAAATAACAGTTTTCAGAAATTAATAAAATATATTAGGAAATTTATTTGAATAGATTTTAAGTATTTTCTAACATTATTTAGATGTGAACTAATGAATTTTACTATTACAAACACTAAATTCGTTTATGGTAAATGCCCTCATTTCATAATTAACAAGTTGTGATAGACTTTAACAACGCTTTACTGACATCTGTGTATACCGCGTCAATTTGTATTCTATCATTAAAGCATTATAAAATGTAATCTTCACATAGAACTAGGTTTGTTAGGGTGGATTTCCCGTTCATAAAACCGTGTTGTTGAGGAATGATTATTTTTGTTATTTTGGGGGAAATTTTTTTAAGAACAAGCTTTTCAAATTTTTTTGGTATGGCCGATAAAATTGTAATTGGGCGGTAACAGCCAATGTCTGATTTATCACCAGATTTATGAACAGGTGTAATGTGACCTGTTTTCCAAATAGTTGGAAAATGACCGTATTTTACAGATTTATTGAAAAGGATAAGAAGTGGGTAACCAAAATGGTTTGCACAAACACGCAATAGTTTTGGTGGTATAATATCTGGACCTGGTCCTTTGGTAATATTTACAGAGTTTAATGTATTAAATATATCATTAACGGAAAGTCACACGTGGAGATATTGACTTGATTTAAGTAATCTGGAATATAATTTGTAGTGGTGGTATTGTTAACTGTGTATACGGTAGAGAATTGTTGAACAAACAAATTAGCAAGAGATATCACCATGTGTATTAGAATTTACGTACATATTAGTTGGTAAATCGTTGTTTTTGCGAGTAAAATTAACATAATTCCAAAATTATTTAACATTAGAATGAATCGAGTTTTCAACATTGTTCAAATATATATTGTAACATTGATTAGTTAACAATTTATACTGTGTTATTAATTTAGGGAAAATATTATAGTGTTCAACAGACTTTGTGGTTTTGTATACCATGTGTGCTTCTTTCTTCTAAATAACTAGCTGAATTAATTCACTTGAGTACCAAACAGGAAAGCGTCTTTTTATGCGTTTTGTAGGAACGTGTAAATTAATGGCGTGGTACACAACATAATAAAAACAATTCACTGCACTATCAATATCCATAGCATTTAATACGCACCAGTTAAAACTATGAAGAGAGTCCGAAATAGATGTATAATTAGCACGGTGAAAATCGTGCACTAACATGTTGTAATCTAAGGTCTGCACTTTAATGTTTATAGTGGTTGTTATGTCAATTGGGGGATGATGTATGTCGGCCGGAAGAATGGGATCAGGTGAGTGTATATGTTGGTGATGGATGATCATATCGAGAATTCTCCCATTGTTTTAAATGTATATAAGAAATTTAACATAGAGTCTATCTTGTGGCGTATATGATATAACTTCGTTTAGATTAAGATCATTCCAAAGAACATTGGGTAAATTGTAATCTCAAATAAGAAGATAGGGCAGTCAATGTATTTGTTTATTTTTTGGTCTACATCAGTAAAATGAGCTTCATAACTTGCCATATTGGATCTTGGTGGTATATAAGTACAGCCAATTATGATGTTCACATGTTCTAGTTTAACAACGACAAATATCTGTCAAACTAAATAAAAAAATTGTTTGAAACAGATACACTCATACTAGAAGCTTTAAAAATGTTAAAAGAGTCAAAGTGTGGTAGATGTAAACTAGGTCACACCCGTTGCTCACATTGTTTACTATCTCCGTCTTTATCTACTGGACTATATCTGCGGCGCGCACAGATGACGTCACACGAACTTTAATGCTGTTTTCTTTCAAATTCTAGTAGAATTTAAACATATTTTAAAAAGTATGTAGGTATATTATTTTAAGCTCTAAAATTATATAGATTAAAAAAAATGATCTCATTATTTTAAATGGAACACGTATTTGATTTTCCTCCGTGAAATTCCTTATTTTCATCGATATGATTAATAGTGTTTTGCGTTGATTTTTTTTTTTTAACTATTACCTATTAAATTTACTATTATTATGAAAGTATTTACAAATAGTAAATTTATGTAAATATATTAGTTTATTTTACAAAGATAATTTAATAAATTAACTTTTGCGAGAAAGAATATTTCGTATCAGGTCGCTGTTGACATGTTATAGCATAATTTTAAATATGTGCTCAGAATGAATATATCAAGCAACAAAGACAAAATAAATTATATCCAAATATTATTAAGAAAAATAATAAACAAAAATTAGGAAATAATAAAATATAGGAAAAATCTGTCACCAGATTCTATTTTGTACGTTTCGTAACCCTTAAAACCTAATTTGAATTTTTATAAATATGCTCAATTGTAGTGATAGCTATGAAATCAACACAAAATTACAAAATAAATACATTGGCACATATTCCGAGCGCACTTTCATATAAAACCGCTTTTATAGAGCGCGCTTTAATATTCCTATGAGGAGTGTGCTCCATAAAAACGCTTTTATTATAAAAGTGCGCTCGGAATATGGGCCATAATGTTTAAACTGTCAAAATAATACTATTGAATTATTTACAGCTTTTGTTCTAGATAAAAGCGTTCTACTCGTAAAACAAATACAATAAATAGTAATATAACAATTACGAAATCTCTTTTTTTTTAACACAATGAAAATAAATTAGTATCTAACCTAATAAACTACTATTTTTTTTTGATAGTTATACATTATGTATTTATTTGTAATTTTGTGCCAATTACATGGCTATCACTACAAATTAGCAATATTTATAAAATTTCGAATTCTGTTTTATAGGTTACAAAATGTGTACAACAAAGTATGATTAGTGATTTAGATGTAGAATGTTGTTATGTACAACCTTTATTTGAAACATTTTTGTCTAAGATTAAAAGGTACGTAACTACAGAAAATGAAAAAAAAAATAACATTGTATTCTCTATATAACAGATTTTAAGTAGACACCCGGTATAAAATTTTGATATATTTTTTAAAAATTATGAACAAACTAGAAACAATAAAAAATGCAAAAACAGTTCTGTATGCATTTTTAAATTCTGAACAACATTGCACTGTATAGTTTACACGTAAAATTAACAGGAGAATAATAGGAAATTGCATAAAATTTAAATCCCATTAAATCCATATGTTCATCTTTAACCAGCACCACATTATTCAAAAACCTATTAGCTATTACGAAGCTGTTTTTTTTTACAAAATGTTCAAAAAACCGGTTTACATTCTTTTCAACTAATGGTTACAATCTTTTCAATAAGTGAAAAATGTGGGTTAACTAGTTTTTAAAACACGTTAAAATACGGTTTATTGTTTAGAAAATAAAAACCTTAAATTCGTAGTATTGAATAAATTAGTGAATTATGTATTATGTTGTTATTGTGTTGAAGGTTTAATGAAGTGATATTGTGTGTGTAGTGTAGTGGGAGATGAAAAGTGAAAGGCGCGAGGTCGTATGTGAGCGAAAACAAGTGGGGCGAATGCGGGTGCGGGGGCGAGTGCAGGCGCTCGGCATTCTTTTGATATGGGAATTAAACGGTTCTGGTTTATTTTCCTGTAATTTACCTGAGTGTTTTGCGCGCTCTAAGTGTTCGTGATTTATAAACGTCTGTGTAAGACAAATTCCGCCGCTCAGTTGGATACGCATTATTGGATTGTTTTTCACTCCACATTGTTGTGGAATATTCACAACCTTTTCACTAATTTCAAATTCGTAAATTTTGTTTCTCTTTTGTGCGTGTCCCTGCAACCCTTCAGAATTCATTTACATCTATACGAAACGACCGAAAAATAATTTCATATTTTCATTAAAAATAATGTTAATTAATTTATAAAAAAATTAATTTAACTTTACTTTGAATCGCTAAATATTAATTAAAATTTATTCTAATACTTTTATAAGGAAATATGAATATATAAAGAATGTAATTACTCCTTTTACGTTCAAGGATTTTATATTAAATTTGACTAATCCATATAAAATAACGTACAAGTTTTCCAAAACTTTCAAGATTTTTAATAAGTCTACAATGCAAGTCTTCTCTCTTCTGTAAAGAAACAAGTAAAATACATTTAATGTTTTAAATTCATTTTTATGCCCTATTGCAATATTTTTACTATATTTTTACAATTTAAATTCTTAATGTGTTCAGACCTTTTTACTGTTTACAATTTCTCTTAATTTATTTAAGACTCAAAGTGTACCCTGTGCCGAACGTACAAGTGAAAATAAAGTAGGTTTTGAGGTATATCAATAGTCGGATATACATGTACTGATGGAACGAAGATCCTGTTTTGACCGTATACCTGAAATTCGAATCCAGTCGAATTTCATGAAAAATTCGTCCTTATCATTAAAAATATAATTTTGTTGAATAATTTGACAAAATCAACTTATATCGAGATTTTTTTTATCAGTAAACATATGCGTATGTCATAACCGTAGTTACATTTAAAATGATTGACCACAATGTATTATCGCGTTTTCTTTTTTTAAACTAAACATAGGGAGTTGTCAGTCATAAAACTGTCATCTTTTAAAATGATGTATACAACTGAAGAAAAAGTAAAAAATACTACATGGTATAAGTCCATTATGAGTCTAAGAAAAGTTTCCGATTTATTTACCGCTACTTTTAATTAGCAACCCAGTCCAGCAACTATTAGAAAAATCTATAATAATTATAGAACTACGCAGGATACGTCAATGGATAGCATATAGCATGAAAAGAAAAACAGAACAAGTAAGGTAATTAATAATAAGAAACACTAATTCTCTAAGTTTTCTTTAATGAATGAAATCGTTAACGACCGAATATTTTTGAACGAAATGTACAACGTACAAATCATATTCTGTAATTTTGTCGTTTACGCGATATCCTTGAAATGTTGTTCAACGAAAACGGTCAGCGTTTTTAGGATTACTGTACATTGTTATTTATTTTCTGGGAAATTTTTGTTTACAATTTGGTAAATACATATAATAAATTTGAAAACATATAAATATGTTTGATTATAATATATTATATTTGCCGTCCCGATAATTTCTGGTAACTGTCGGAACTCCTAAAACATGTCAATGATACTACTGACTTGGATATTGGATTTGATCCCAAATTCACATTTTTTATTTTCACGTTGCAGAACTTCGCTCTATCTGTTTTTAGTCTGGAGAATTCATTGTGAGAAATACGCGAAATTTCTCCAACTTAAAATCTATTTTCACATTATATTTTGCTTTTGTTCGCTCTACATTGGATTATTTTGCCTTAATTTGGTATCGTTTTTATGAAAATCAAATCACTTACATTGAAAGTATCCAGAAAAGAATTTGTAGTATTTGTATTACAAAACGATGAATTATTACCCATATCGTAGTTTTCCATATAATGTATACTGCACATATTTAATTTTGAATCACTGCAAGTTCGTAGCCACAAAATAGCTTTCATTCATTTGTATAAGTTAATAAATGGACTAATAAATCATATCATCCGGTTTTCGTTTCTCAACGTTATAGTTATAAATTACAGAATAGGTACATAATGTCAATGGAGAGACCATGTGGATAGGATGAACCCAGACAGAATCGCGAAGTGAGCAAAAACTCATAAACCATGCAACAGAATACCGCCAGGTCACTGCCTTCTCTAGTATACAAGCCGTGCTGCTGAAACTTGACCACGCTGTAGAGAGTCCTACTGTCGAAAAATTGCGCGCGGCGACTCATATGTGCACTGTATTTTTGTATTATTTTTTGAGTAAAACCCAAAAAAGGTAAGTATTTGTTCAATTTTATAATTTCCAACGACGTTGTCTTACTATATAGAAAATAATTGTTAATTAAATAACAAATTAAGAGTGAAAAACACAACCAATAACATAGTAACAATAACAAGTTTCTAAAGGGTTTTATTTACTTAAGAATTAAAGAAAACTTGTAAAGTAATCTATGTTGATCGTAAAATGCATACTGTGCTACAATGTCCAATATTAAAATAGTTACACATTAATAATGAAAAATAAAGGAAAATAACTTTAGTTTCTGTTAGTGTTTTACTACATCTTTTGGTATTATTTTATAGCTAAATGCCTCGTCACTGCTGTGTATCAGGTTGTAAATCAAACTACAGTTCGGAATTAAAGAAAGAACATTATCAAACTACTTTTAGTTTTCCAAAGAATCCTCAATTATACAAAAAATGGATTAAAGCTATTCCACGAAAACAATGGACCCCTACGTCTACATCAGTAGTGTGTGCAAAACATTTTTCAGAAAGTGATATTAAATCTGGATAATGAATATTTTAATCATTTGCAAAGAGGAGGATTGTCAATTTCTACAGAGGCTGTAATGATAATATTTATACACACGTATGCTATTTTGTAATACATTATTAATGATAATGATTTAGAATATAAATTTATTAAATGTAAGCATCAACAAAATTTATTATGTGAACTGAGCATTCTTAGTCTGAAAAATGATTCCTTTTTTTGCGCCGTTGCCATTCGTACAGCATGGCTTGTATATTAGAGAAGGCTGTGGACAGGTAGACCCCCTAAAACAGTGGCTCCCAACCTTTTCAATACCACGGAATTCTTTTATAAGTAAGAACTTTACGCGAAACACTTGTTAACTAAAATAGAAAATACGTAGATTCACATATAATCTTCAGATTGATTTCTGCTACTCGCTTTTTCCAAAGAACATTTTTTTTATGGAAATCTGCTAATTTGTTTGTCGTAGTCAAAATGTCTTTATTTTTACCCTACATAGATACTTCTTTTAAATAATTAAAAATATCTGTTAAATAGTTCCACTGATTACACCACATTATTTTGACGTCTTACGTAAATAAAGTGTTTTCATCTTAAAAGAAACGATGCAATTCTTTTCTTAATTCTAGTACGCAGGAAAGCATCTTTTCTCGAGAGAGCCGTCCGACTTCTGTGTGAAGAAGTAAGCTTTCATGTTAGAGTTGTTAACAACTCTAGTCAAAATATTCTGTATTTATACGAACAATGTTTTTGCAATAAGTACTTGACTATATAAGAAAGAATAATTAAAATAAATCTCAATTTTGTTTTCGTGCAAAAGCCAAAAATCCCGCCTCCTACCATCATTACAATTTCAACACATTTTCAAAAAAAAGTAATTTTGTTGCAGTTCTCACTTGGTTCATTCACAAAACCTAGTTAAGTAAAATTGCCAAAAACTGCCCTGAACCTATAATTACGCTATATTTTGCGTTTGTACGTGGAATCCGTCATATCAAAAAAACATTGCCTTACTGGAATCAATTCAAAAATAATTTCTTCGTTATCTCTACTTTAAGAAAAATAATACTTATCCAGATAGGATTATCAGTTACGAATATTTACTGGAATATTTCAAATTTGGTAAATTATCGGTACGCAGAAATAACTCTCAACTTATACATTTATACAAAATTATTCATAATTTAATCGACGATCCACTGACCCTTAATTTAATTAATTTCCAAGTTCCATCCTTCCATACTAGAAATCCTCATAACTTCCGACCTTCACCTGCTCGTACCAACATACTACAGCATTCTCCACTACATCTTATGTACTTTCTTCACAATCTCATTGAGTCTCAAATTGATATTTTTAGTAACACTTTATTAAGTTATAGGAAGTTTCTCTATTCCCATGTTATTTAAATAATTTTGTATGAGTATGTCAATTTCTGTTTAAATGTATGTATATTTCTCGTATAGATACTTACTAACTAATTTTGTATTATACTATTTGATAATTTTTTGTGTGTGTATAATTACATGTTTTATATTCTTTATTTGTTCCTGTCCAATGATTGGGTTTGCCTGTTTGGGCAGTGTATTGAAATAAATAAATGAATAAATAAATAAATAAAAGATGGATAGAGAGCTCGACGTCGAAATCACAAAAGACCCTTTAAATAGGAAGATCCAAAAAAGCTAAAGCAGTTAGAACAGGACGAAGTTCTACAGACCTAGAGAAAGAAGAAACAATAATATAAAGACCAGCTTATGTTTTTCGCACTTATTCTTTAAAACTACTTACAACTAACCTATACAGCACCAGCGTGAAGTTGGCACGTCATTGAAAGTACAAATAATCTTTTTTATATTAGTAATTAATGCTTTGTTAGTGCTCTTTGCTTCAAAAATTTTTGAAATTAATTGAACGGTTCACGAAAAAATTAAGATTATTTGATGACGTGCCAACTTCACACTTACGTTATTTATAAAATTTCAAAATACTTATTATATCTTTTGTTTGTGCTTCGTTAGTGCTCTTTTGTGCTTCAAAATTTTTTGAAATTAATTGAACGGTTCACGAAATAATTGAGATTATTTGATGACGTGCCAACTTCGCACTTAGCACGTCATTAATACAATTTCAAATTACTTATTACATCTTTTGTTAGTGCTTCGTTAGTGCTCTTTTGTGCTTTAATTTTTATTGAAATTCATAAAGCGGTTTATGAAATAATTAAAATTATTTGATGACGTACCAACTTCACACTTAGCACGTCATTAATAAATTTTCAAATTACTTATTACATCTTTTATTAGTGCTTCGTTAGTGCTCTTTTGTGCTTCAAAAACTTTTGAAATTAATTGAACGGTTCACGAAATAATTAACATTATTTGATGACGTGCCAACTTCACATTCAGCACGTCATTAATAAAATTTCAAATTACTTATTATATCTTTTGTTAGTGTATCGTTAGTGCTCTTTTGTGTATTAATTTATTTTCAAATTTATAAAACGGTTCATGAAATAATTAATATTATGTATTGACATGCCAACTTCATGTCATTAATAAAATATTAGATTGTTTAACACATCTTTTGTTAGGGCTATGTTAGTGCTCTTTTGTTCTTTATATTTTTTTTTAAATTCATAGAACAGTTCATGAAATAATTAACATAATTTTTTTTTAATGGAAACAATATTTAACTTTTTACCTAAAAAAATCCACATACTTGTATTTTCCTGTTTTAAATGATATAAAGGCTGTTTAGTTACGAATTTGTTTTACTATATTAATATTAATTTAAAGATAAACTTAATTCATGTTAACTATCAAAAAAAAAAAAAATTATTTACTAAAAAAAAACACGTTCTAATATATTTAAAATTTTCTCGAATATTCTCAATTTTTTTTTTGTATTTGGCCTTTATGTTCCTAAATTTTTATACAGGGTGAGTCGTGGTGACGCCCCCTAACCCTCTTTAACTTGTTTATTTTGAGTAATAGAAAAAAAGTACTCATACAATTTATTTTATACATATTATTTTAAATATACAATTTTATGGCAGATGCAGATATTATTTACAAAGTCAGGTTTACAAAATACGATTATCGACTTTTATTTAAAATATTAAATTTAAATTAATTTAAATAGCAACCTATAATTATTTTACTAAAATATAAACCGCCATATCTTTCTCTTTTCAATGATGTATTAATTTTAATGAATGTATTTGAAAAAATTCGAGAAAAATAAAATAATTGAGATATATAGGAAATAATTTTTATTCTAATATTATAGGTGGCTATGTGAAAATAAAGAAAATATAACAATGCTAATACCAAAAAAGTATACATTTGTTTGCTACTTATTTATTATTACTTACTTATTTATCTATTTACTTATTATTTATTTTCGCATAGCCACCTAGAATATTTGAATAAAAATTATTTTTCATATCTCATTTATCTTATTTTACTCGAAATTTTTCAAATACATTAATAAAAACTATTAGATCATTAAAAAGACAAAAATATGGTGGTTTATATTTTAGTAAAATAATTATAGGTTGCTATTTAAAAAATAAAAGTTGATAGTTGTATCTTGTAAACCTGACTTTATAAAAAATATCTATATTTGCCATCAATTAGTATATTTCAAATAATAAAACTTTTATATGAGCCATTTCTTTCTATTACTTATAATTAAAAAGTTAAAGGGGAGTAGTGTTGCCACAAGACGAGACGAGACGAGACTTGAAGTCGGTCTTATCTTGGTCTTGACTAAGTCTCGACTACCTTGGTCTTGTCTTGGTCTTGTCGAGACGAGACTTGCACTCAGTCTCGTCTTGTCTCGAGTCTCGACAAGACTCTCGACTCTGCATCAATCAATAACTTGTTTATAATTGCATAGAATAGTGCATGAAAATCTAAGAAAATCAGTACAATCGCGATTAAAAAATTCCAAAAAATATTTGAGATATTTATTTTTAAAGTTTTCTACAAACATCGCCAACTTGATCTCTTCAAAGAATTAATATGAAAATGTGTGTATACTGAGCTACAGTATTTATTTACATTTACGCATTTCAAGTAGGTATGTGAATTAAATAATGTTTTTCAATTTTACAATTAGTATGTATTATTCTTGTCGTCAAATAATTATGGACTGAAAATTTCTACACTGTTGTCAATTCAGTATGATAATGTTGAAGAAGTGGCAACACCGCAAGGCAATAGACATGGCCCGGAGAAGGGAAAATGTTGAGCATCAGTCCATATTTATTTGCCGGCGATTATATTAATCTAGAATTTAATAAATCGTATATACGTATGTATGTAAAGACTTAGTTTTATGGCAATTTACCAATCTACACAAGTAACAATCTACATAGACCGTGATACATTTTATTATTTTAACTTCTTGGATCAACAAAAATTTTAATATCTATAAAGTATAGAATATCCATTTTTTATTTTTTCAAAAAATGTAGATATATTGGAAAATAAAAATATATGAACCAACAATTAGATATTTCTGTGTATTAAAATATACATACATGTGTACAGGCTGTTAAAATAGGTAATTTTTTAAGAGTATATATATTTTATTATTATTGTTAGTGTAAATAGTTATTTTGTTGTAAATAAAACACGAGTCGCTTCCACAATTTCCCTTCCTAAAATTTCGGTTCATTGTCAAAGTCACATACAACATCCCATGCAGACGCTTGACCTTGGTAATAATTCCAGGCCAAAAAATATCACTTTTCCGAGAATTCCTATACTCCAACAATGTGTTTTCTCCAGCTATGTATGAGTCAGTTCTTCTCTCCGATTTAATTGTTGATTTTTTTTATGATATACTAAAATCTATGCAAGTAATGCACATTTATTTCATTATTTCTGTACATATAGATCATAAATAGGAGTATTATGCTTATTTTGCAATATTTACTATTTTTGGAAGTTTAAGCTGTGTTTCAAACCCAGTGCGTGAATTTCTAATAAAGTATCCAAATTTTTATACTCACATAAATTAATATTTCAGGAAAACAACGAAAATACATAATTATAATTTTTTAAAATGAATATCTCTTCTTTTTACGAATTTTCAAACAATATTTACAGCAGAACTTTTAGAAAATATATTTCAAAAAATACATACGAACTGAAGTCGAGAGTGTTATCGAAACTTCAAGACTTTCTCGACAAGACTCGACACTAGTCTCGTCTCGTCTCGACTTTTTAGTCGAGACCAAAATGATGGTCTTGTCTCGTCTAACACTAAAGGGGAGGAGTCGTCTCAGACTCACCTGTATTCATTTAAGAGAGCAACTGATTAAATCTTACCTATGATCAACCGAAAATGATACACTGGTTTGCAAAAAAATCGCGTACACCTATTTTTTGTTGTATTAAGTCGATCTTGATTTTTAACTTGTCAATGCCATTAGTGTCAATTAGAATGTCAAAATTAACCGAAATTCAAATACATACTTGGTTGTTCTTTCATTTTTCTTGAAAAAAATTAAATTTCAGAGTAGATAAACAACAAAAAAATTTGTATGTCACTGCATACGGTTGAAACATATAACTTTTTTTTTAAACTGGGTAGAGATATCGATGTTTTTACCTCCTGCCAATAGTAGAGATATAGGATCAAGCTAAAATTAACCGGTTTAGATATTCATGAATAAACAAGTTTCAAAGTCCGTGTAATCCGATTTTAACATTTTTACGATAATGTCTTTGTGTGTGTATTAATGGTATATACACTCTAGTTCATATACTATTTCAGAGAAATGGCTACACCTGCGTATACCGTGTGTCTGTCTTAAAGGTGTACATAGGAAATTAACATGGGAAACCACTTTTTTGCAATTCCCTGCTTGCCTAATTATTTAAACAAAAACGCATCAAATAAAAGTTTTAGGGTATAAAATTCTGCATCTAAATCAATAAACAGAATTACTTTTAAAATGCTTTGTAGCGGCAGAAATTAAATATGAAAAATTCGAAAATTACGCTGAAAATATCGATAGCCATGGAATTGAACAAAAAATAAATAAATTCTTGACATTTTATCTGTCACAACGTAAGTTCTGACAATTTGATTTTGTATCTGGTTTTATTGTTTGAAATTATTAAAAAATTAATATTTATACTAATAAAAAGTTTTTATGGATAAGCGTAGACCACTTCTGTAGTAATAGATATATTAGTAATGAGTTGGGAGTACATCACAGCATCATACATAATATAAAAAAAAATCGTATTATTCTTATAAAATGCAGTGTCACCAAGAACTTTTCCCATACTATGAAGAAAGTAGAAGAGTGTTTTGCGTAGATATGCAGAACCCGGCTAATAATGATCAAAATTTGTTCCATTTCTTTCACGGACGAATGCACTTTCACTTTGAACAATGAACCAAATATCCAAAATACCCGTTGTTGGGCTATAGAAAATCCTGCAATTAGTATTTCAACAAGGACACAATATCCTCGAAAAGTTAATATTTGGGCCGGAAATTTTTAGGTCACCACATAATTGGTCCTATTAAAATACGTGGCAATCTAAATATCGAAAATTATTTGGAGATGCTACAAAATTAAATTGGTCCTGCAATAGACGATGTTGTGCGCCCAGATCGAGAGGTCTGGTTCCAACAGGATGGATGTTCTGCACACTATGGTAGGAACGTTAGAGAATATTTGGATGTGGTATTTCCTGGGCGTTGTATTGGACAAGGGGGTATTATTTACTGGCCTACTAGATCTCCAGATCTTGCTCCATGTGACTTTTTTATGGGGTTACATAAAAAATCAAATTTATAAAAAAGGCACGAAAACATAAATGATCTAAGAGATTCCAAATTTAATGAATGTCATCGTATAACTCAGCGGCAACTATTTAATGTACGAACGTCGTTTTACAATAGATTAGGTTATTGTCTGGTCCAAAATGGTTCTGCATTTGAATATTTATTGTAACTATTATCTTTATAATTACTTGTTATCCGTTTACTAATCACTACAAAACTTTTCTTGCTTGAGCATATTTTGTTACGCAATATTGAATTTTAATAAATTCATATTATTTAACAAAACTGTATTTTTTAAATTTATTTATTAATCTAATATTTCTATTATTGTTATAATTAACGATATTTGTCCAAATAGAAAAACGTCAAGCATTTATTTATTTTTTGTTCAATTCCATGGCTGTCGATATTTTCAAAGTAATTTTCGACATTTTCATGTTTAATTTCTGACGTTACAAAGCATGTAAAAGTAATTCTGTTTATTGATTTAGATGCAGAATTTTATGCCCTAAATTTGACGCGTTTTTGCTTAAAATATTTAGGCAAGCAGGGAATTGCAAAAAAAAAAAGATTTACATGTTAATCTGCTACGTACACCTTTAAGATAGATACACGGTATATGAAGTGAAAATTAAAATAAATTGTTTCTTTACTAGAACTATCAACATTTTTAAAAAATCAACATTAGATGAACATAGTTCTAAAATAAACCTGCGTTTTAGAAAAGTATTTTTGAGATTAGTATGATTTTATGACGAAAACAGCATTTCTTGTTTTCCCTATAAAATCAAAGTCAAATACTAATAGATTTCAATAATACTGTTTTTAAAATGCAGGTTCATATTAGAAGTATGTTCGTCTAATGTTGAATTTTTTAAAATGTTAACAATTCTAGTACATGAACAATTTATTTGTATTTTCGCTTCATATATAGTAGGCAGGGATAGCCATTCCGCTTAACCATTTATCTAATTTTTTGTATTCAAGTTCCCGTCATACCAGCGAGGAAGTGATTAGATTCTGTTTATAAGGTGTATTTATCACAAATGAATTTTATGAAAAATAACATACAAACATCTTGATTAATGAAAAGATAATACCATTGATTAAATAATATATATAGATTGGCAACCTTATGAGCATTTGCGTACCGCGTTGTAAAGATACGTATTATGCTGCCACCTTTAATAATTTTATTATTTGGCCGTACTAACATTCGATCAGGCTGGCGGTAATTATATTCGGATGTATTCGTGTCAAGTCGCTTGGAGTCGGAGACACGAAATTTTTAATAAAAAATAATGAATTATTTAATTACATAATTGATTATGAACAACAAATAAATTAATTCGTTATTATTTTGAGGGACGCCAAAAATGAACTTCAAGAAATTTATGAATATTGAAAAAAATATTTTTGACTAAATATTAGCTCATCGAAATGTATATATTCCCAATTATTTTTACTCTTCTTTTAACACCCTGTATACTGAACTATATAAAAAAGTTAATTAAGCCATTTTGTCAAATGTGCATAGGATATTAGTATATTACATATATACAGGATGACATTGAAAAAGTGCCACTCAAAATAACATTTTTATTTATAATTATTTTTTAATTCCCTATACATATTTGTAAAGTAGGCTTAGGGGCTCACAAATCATGGTATTTGGCATGATGGTAGCGCTTTCGGTTTAACTGGAAGTGACATTAATTTTCTTCAAATAGGACATCCTATTTATTTTTACATATGTATTTGGAATCTACGTAAAATTACGAATTCAACGATATGTTTGAAGTGTATTTTTATAGAATTAATTAATTACAAAATGATCCATAATTAACCTGCTAAGCCAAGATGTGAAAACAGTTGAGATAATAAATAATATTTAAGTTAATTTTATGAATTGGAAATTATTTTTGTAAGATTTCATATTCTGATAAAGATGACAAAGAAAGAAGAAATATATATTAATGGTTTCATTCAAAATATTAATGGCATTTCAAAATTATTTGCGGACATGAAAGAAGAGAATTATTTGTTTTTATTAACAAATAGATTGCAACAAGATTGTATGGAAAACCACTTTTCAATAATTAGAAATAGAGGGGGGTACAATCCAACTCAAACTGTAAAACAATTTAGGCAAACATTGCAAAGAATTATTCATATAAGAATTTTAAAACCAGTTGGGAGCGGAAACTGTGAAATAGATGACGACAAAATTATTGAAATAGAAATATCGGAATCCATTACAGCGCCTAATGAAATGATCGACAATGTTGAAATTGTACGACCAAAAAATGTGAAAAATAGTAATGACAATAACAATGAATCTCAATTTCAATCGCCAAATATTTTATATGAGGAATGTAGTGTGGTATACTTCTCTAGATATTTGGTTTTTCGTATTAAACAATACAATTGCGAAAATTGTAATAAAATTTTAAGGAAAAATAACCTTCTTGATGAAAATGAAATTTATTTAGTTCTTAAAGACTATGGCAAAGTGAATTAAATATAATATTTTTGCAGGCCGAAAGAACAAACAGTAAAAATTGTGTCAGAATTTTAAATTTTTTTTAGTGAATTTAGAAAAGAACATTTACATTCAAACAATATAACCAGCAATTTAAAAAAAAATAGTAAACAGTGCATAAATTTGCATTATAGTGATTGGTTAAAATAAAAGTAATGGATGCTATGACAAAAATTTTATTATAAAAATATTTATTAAAATAAAAGTTTTTCAAACTTTGAAATGGAAATCTACAGATATCACAAGAAAAGCTTGTAGAACAAAAAATATATATTTTGCAGAACAAATAATAATTAAAACATTGAATATTGTAATAAATTTTTAGGTCAATAGTTCTATATTATTCTTGTTTAAATAAATATAAACTTTTTTCTAATTGGTACTTTTACTTTTGTTATTAATTGGTGGTCAAAGAAGATATTAAAAAAAATCTTTTAATTTATAATTATTAAGTAAAACAACAAGAAAACTTATTTGGAGAAGATTTATTGTATTAAAATAGGTACATTGTTTTATTTGCGGAATATCTTAAAAAGTTGCGCTTTTAGCAGTATTTAAAAATTAATAATTTTATGTGCTTCAAGTTATCGGGTGTAATTTTAGCAGCTCCGATTCAATTCTAATCCAACCTAATTCAATGCCGCTTGGTAAGCACCTTATTTAAAAAGAATAACTATTTATGATGTATAAAGTGACATTTTATTTTGTGAGAAGGAAGTTTGGAGTATGACACGAAGCGGATGGTCCAAACCTTCAAATACATATCCGCTGTAAATTCATATTAAATCATTTCTCTATTAAATGATAAATGAATGCATATCCCCTGTAAATTCATATTAAATCGTATCTCAATGAAATGTTAAATGAATTTTTATTAATTATGAAAGAATGTAAGCTTATTTTTAAAAATAAATTTATAATTAAATTAAATATCTCTGAAGAAATGACGAAATAAGTTTAACAAATTCTCATTATAAATTTTTTTGGCTCCGCCCGATCCCGATGCTCCGCCCGGCGATGTGTACTACCATGCTGCTATCTTGTAGCGAATTAGGCACATGTATAGTATGCAACTACAGCGCAGATGGCTCTTACTCGTACAGAATTAAAATGTGTTACGCGGATTGACTATAGCATTGCCAATCTATATATACTATTTAATCAATGATAATACTTGAAGTTATTTAAAAAAATTAGATTCCGTATAACATAATGTGGCATAAGGTCAGCCCATAACGCCTGCATGGCCTTCGTCAGAAAATAGTGGTTTAATATTTTTCATTAATTTTCGTAAAATGCAATATTTTTTTCATATACTCCATTTTCCAACCGGAAGTAATCCTTCAAATATAAATCAAAACTTTTCAAATTTTGTACTAAAGGCTTTTATATCGATGAGAACAAATATTTAATTTAAGCTGCTAGTGTTAACTAGTGAAGTGGTATTTTACTTGAAGCTCCTAATAGATTTTAATGAAAAAAATATTAAAATAAAATCCAAAACTTTCCAAATTACATGTTAATAACGTTTATATATATATATATATAAGTGAAAAACTGACAAGGTTATGATTACAAATGATCAACTGGAAGTGGTACTTTGCTTGAAGCTCTGAAATAGTGGCCACGTCATATTTTTTGCAACAATATTCCTGTTATATTTTAAAAACATCACTTACATTATTTTCTATCATGCCATCTCTCAAATGTCAAAGTGACATTTAGTTTAATGGCCGCGAAATTAAATATCGCGCTCTGTATTGCGGGTGCGAAGTGCTAACTTCGGATCCAGTTACACAAAAAAGATAGAGTATTACACATAAAGAAAACTTTTCAAATTAATATTTTTATACTTATGGGAACAACTATAGTAAAAAGAAAAAGTATTAAGAAAAATATATATTAATGAATTTACAATTATTTTTAAATCAATCCTAATTCGTTTCACGGAATATAGAATTATTTGACATAATGTGGTCATTCAAATAATTTTTTTATTCCGTAAAAGGAATAACGATTGACTTAGAAATAAATGTAAAATCATTAATATACAGGATGTAACACCAAAACTGACCACCGCCATTATTTTCTTTATTATTATAGTTACAAAAAAATACTATAGAACAAAGTTGTAAGAGAACAAGGGGGACATCCTAATAAAGAAGAAAATATTTTTTAAAACCTCTGGTTCTCAAGTTGTAACACAAAGTTATATTTTTTCAAATTGGATTATACATATTTTTTATGCCTATTTAATAGTGTATTTATGTCTGAATTCAACCATGCATTACTTTTATATCCTTACATAATAAAAATATTGAAGAAATGCGATTGAATTTTAAATAAATTTGATTTTTGTAGGCATTTTTCAGTAGGCTATGTATGAAAAACAAAAAATACTATTTGTCAATTTGAATTATTTAGGATAGAAATCAATTAGAACACTATTCATAACGTTATTAACAAATATTTGTTTCATTTTAAAGTTAAGCTCAATTATTTTTCATTCATGACCCACTGAAAAATAACTATAAAAATAATATGTAGAAGATTTTTGTTAAAATACTACTACTTCCGATGGTCCAATTGTTACCAGAATCTATTCAACTCTTCCCATTACTGTTAGGTTGAGGAATCCGTAGTTATAAAAATGTTATCGGATTTTAGGATCTTAAAACGTGCTTATTCACTAAAATCTGGATATACGATTTTTAGTATGATTTCAATACCTCTCGCTAAGAGAGGTAAAAATTCCACATATTGAAAACATTTGTTTCAATCTATTTCTTGCATATATTAATAATATTGTTCAATATTTTGGGCTTTACTACATAAGCACATTTTTAGTCATTCTTGTATTACTTCGTGTTGTAAGTAAAAACCTATTTATCCACAAGTATTATTTACTTAGTACAAGTATTAAACCAGCAATGTCAAATTTCTTGTTTTAAGTGTAATCCAAGAACGGAAATTAGGCAATGCAATAATATACATAATAGATTCTACAGACAGAAAAGACGCTTTTACCTTCCGTCATTTTAGGTAAGGAAGATATTATCTTTGGTCAAAAAATTCGATGATGAGTTTTTAGACAATAAGCACGTTTTAGGGTCCCTAGAATACGATTTTACCATTTTACGATAATGTATGTATGTGTATGTGTATGTGTGTGTCTGTGTGTGTTTGTGTATGTGTGTAACGATTTTTTCATAGGCAATAACTTCAACACCACAATTCTAAAAAATATAATTCTTTCGTATTCCTTTTCTTATTGGATTTTGGTTACAATTGTTGGTCAACCTGAAGTATCGTCATTTGAAGATTTTAACAGTTTTGTTTTTTGGAAAAACACTGTTAAAATCGTTTTCTGACATTTAATATTGTTATAATATTGAAGAATATTCTAGAATCTACGAATTTTGTGCATTTTATACTTCATATAGTGAAAATCATTAGGCAGAAGACACACGTCATCAACCTGAGAAAAACCTTATAAAATGAAATATAACTTGTAGAAATGATTAGTTGTTATTATTTTTTTAACAAAGAAGAAAGAATATACTAGTATTAAAGAAACGTATATATTAATGACTTTATAATTATCTCTAAGTTAAACCTTTTTTCTTTTACGGAAAATAAAATTGTTTGACAAAACATGGTCATTCTCAATAGAGTCAACGTATGGTACGAAAATAAACTACAATTATTTCAAATCATTTTATATTCCGTAAATAGAAGAACGATTGACTTAGAAATAATTGTAAATATCATTAATATACAGGGTGTTTGGCGCAAGTCCGGCACTACGAATATTTCGTTTATTTTGAGAGATACAAAAAAATGTTAATAAGCAAAGTTAAACTAGACAAAGGGGCTCATAAGATGATCATAGCAGAAATTTTGTATCACTTCCGGTTTTAGCGGAAATGGGTACAACTTTAAATCTAGCATAGGGAATCGGTATTTTTATATTTTTTTTTCAGAATATACATAAAATTAGCTTCACAATTATACCAAATTATCATAGTTTTACTTTAACCATTTCAAAATGGCGACTATTTATTCTTAAAATATGTATTAATAAAATTCCATACAAAATAAAACATAGCAAGCTATGAAAACAATTTTATTATCTTATAACAAAAGAAAAGAATTTACCTACATTTGTGATAGTGACAATTTCTTGTAATAATTAAATAATTATGGCTCAAGTGAATTACACAAATGAAGAAATGGTTGATATGATTTTAATATTCGGAGAATGTCAAAGAAATTCTGTTAGAAAGGTATCCTCACCGACGACAACTGAGAAGACAATATTTTAATGAAGTTGTTAATAAATTGAAAACACATGGATCATTTAAACTGAAAAATCGACGTGCAAGAAAAGGAAATGAAGTAGATAATCATCGAGATGAAGAAGAAGAAAGAATATTAGCTTACATTAATTACAATCCTGAAGTGTCGGTGAGGGAATTAAGTAGAGAATGCGCGGTATCATGTTGAAGAGCATTCAAAATTTAAAAAAAAACAGTTTTAATTCTTATAAGATGCACATTAGTCAATCTCTTAGGGAATATGACTATGATCGTAGAATAAATTTTTGCAATTGGTTTTTACAAATGTGGCAGAATGATAACAGATTTCATCATAAAATTTTATTTTCTGATGAATCATATTTTTCGAACAATGGGCTTTTTAACAGAAATAATGTAAGACGTTGGGCAACCGAAAATCCCAGAATACTGAGAACATCCAGGCATCAAGAAAGATTTGGTTTAATGTTTGGCTGGGAATAATTGGGACCAGAATTGTTGGCCCTATTATATTTCAAGGTACTCTGACAGCAGAAAGGTATTTACTATTTTTACAAAATGAAGTGGATGATCTGCTGGACGACTTACCTATTGTCAATACCATTGGCATGTGGTTCCAACAAGATGGAGCGCCAGCTCATAATGCAAGAAATGTAGTGGTCTATTTAAATGAAAAATATGAAGACAATTGAATTGGAACAAATTCTCCAAATCCTTGGTCGGCACGATCTCCTGACCTTACGCCACTGGACTACTTTCTTTGGGGTTATATGAAAGATAAAGTATACCGAACACCTCCAACTACTTTGGAAAATTTAGAAATAAAAGTTAGAGCGACTGTTAGAGAAATTAATGAGAATATCCTAGAAAATGTAATGAAAGATTTTTTTATTCCGTATAAGAAAATGTATATAAAATAACGGCGGCCATATTGAGCATTTGTAGTTTTTCACATTTACTGTTTCTGTTTTGGTATCGTTGTGAACATGCTAAAAAATAAAAAAATAATACCTCACGCCTATTTTTTTTTAATTTCTTCTTTTCTTTTGTTATAAGATAATAAAATTGTTTTCATAGCTTGCTATGTTTTATTTTGTATAGAATTTTATTAATACATATTTTGAGAATAGATGGTTGCCATTTTGAAATGGTGAAAGTAAAACTATGATAATTTGGTATCATTGTGAAGCAAATTTTATGTACATTCTGAAAAAAATATATATAAAAATACCAAAATTTCATGCTAGTTTTAAAGTTGTACTCATTTCCGCTAAAACCGGAAGTGATACAAAATTTCTGCTATGATCATCTTATGAGCCCCTTTGTCTAGTTTAACTTTGCTTATTAACATTTTTTTTGTATCTCTCAAAATAAACGAAATATTCGTGGTGCCGGACTTGCGCCAAACACCCTGTATACATTACTTAATACTAGAACTTTTTTTTACTTCTTTAAAAAAGAAATAACACCTAATAATTTTTATATTTTTAAAGTTATATTTCATTTTATAAGGTTTTTTTCAAGTTGATGACGTGCGTCTTTAGCGTTATCATTTTCACTATATTCAATAGATATAGAGTTAATGAAATTAAATTTCATAAATCAACCAGCCATGCTATAACCATGGACACAACTACTATATTAAGAAAATTCTAATTGACAGATGTTAGTGTCAATGAAAAGAAAATGAATGTGACAGAGATATGAGTATGTTGAGATTGGTGTTGGGGAAGGCACCGAAAGGTAGGATAAAGAATGAGAGGATAAGAGAAATGGCTCGAGTGATAGAAGTTTCTAGAAAGATACAGGAGACACGATTATATTAGTTTGAGAGAAGAGATGAATAATATATTGGAAGAAGAATGAACAGCTTAGTAGTAAAAGATAGAAGAAACAGAGGAAGACGAAAGAGAAGATGGAAGGACTGTATTGCGGAAGACTTGAGAGAAAAGGAATTGAATGAGTACGATAAGCAAAATAGAAATGAGTTTATGAAGAAAATCAAGAATAACGATCCCTAACGAATGGGAACAACTAAAGAAGAAGAAGATGTCAGGGCCAAATGCAATTTACATAGTTCGTTTATGAAATAATTTTACTGGAAATAAAATCTTTTGAAAGAAAATATATGTATGGAATTTGTACATAATACAAAGATTTAACGGAAAGTAATGTGCTGGCCACATCAGATCTTTTTATTTAAATATCACTGCGATTTTGACTATGGTCTCTGTACCTTCCTTATCTGGATTATGATATAAGTAAAAATTTTACAAACACCAAAAAGCAATAACAAAGCACCAACAAAATATGCATTAATAAATTTACTATTTCATTAACATTATTAATGCGCTAGGTGTGAAGTTTGTACGTCATTAAATAATGTTTATAATTTCATTCAAGAATATGAGATTTTCAAACACAAAAGAACACTAACAATGCACTAATAAAAGATAAAATAATTTGATTTTTTTTAATGTTGTGCTAGGTGTGAAGTTGGCACGTCAATAAATAATGTTAATTATTTCATAAACCGCTTTATAAATTTCAAAAAAATTAAAGCACAAAAGAGCACTAACGAAGCGCTAACAAAAGATGTAATAAGTAATTTGAAATTTTATTAATGACATGCTAAGTGTGAAGTTGGCACGTCATCATATAATGTTAATTATTTCATGAACCGTTCAATTAATTTCAAAAAATTTTAAAGCACAAAAGAGCACTAACGATGCACTAACAATAGATGTTATAAGTAATTTGAAATTTTATTAATGACGTGCTAAGTGTGAAGTTGGCACGTCATCATATAATGTTAATTATTTCATGAACCGTTCAATTAATTTCAAAAATTATTGAAGCACAAAAGAGCACTAACGATGCACTAACAATAGATGTTATAAGTAATTTGAAATTTTATTAATGATGTGCTAAGTGTGAAGTTGGCACGTCATCATATAATGTTAATTATTTCGTGAACCGTTTAATTAATTTCAAAAAATTTTGAAGCACAAAAGAGCACTAACGAAGCACTAACAAAAGATGTAATAAGTCATTTGAAATTTTATTAATGACGTGCTAAGTGTGAAGTTGGCACGTCATCATATAATGTTAATTATTTCGTGAACCGTTCAATTAATTTTAAATTTTTTTGAAGCACAAAAGAGCACTAACGAAGCACTAATTACTAATATAAAAAAGAATATTTGTGCTTCCAATGACGTGCCCACTTCACGGCCCCTATACAGCACGTTGTAACTTGCAAAATATCCGATAATCCAACATTCGGAATTCCGTCTATCCGACAAATTTTACGCTGGAATTTCGGAATTCTGTAATGCAGCGTGAATTTCTAGTATCATTTTATTATTTATTAATATCGCCGTCTTGGAGATAGATTTGTAAAACGATATCGCTAATCACGGATTTCAGGGGGTAATTAACCCTCCCACTGGCCACTGTCCACTGCCCAGTTATATTTGATATCAGTTGATAAAAAAAAATTGTACGAGAATCAATAAATTTTGTTATTAATTGAACTTTCTATTCTATTTCAAATATTTAACAGGAACGTATAGCTATAGCATACTATAGTAATTCAATTTGTAATAATATTAAGAAAAATTACGTATATTTGAATAGTAAATTAATGGTAAAAAAAACGTGCTGTATACAGGTTGCACTTTTTTCCAGTATCAAGATTTTAGAATAAGGTTCATAGTTGAATATTTTGACGCTAGATGGGACCAGGTTTCCCGTAAAATGTAATAGATGGCGGTACCAATTACGCGCCAAAATGGTAAACATTAATAATTTTTCTAGTCTATTTCAGCCAAAATTTGGTTATTTTTCGCTTTGCAACTTTTCAAACTATTCCGAAACGTAAGATAACAGCGCACAAAACTCAAATCGGTGATCGATTTTGTGGGACAATGTATTCCCAAGAATATAAAAAATATTTACAACCGCTATGTATACTTCCGGTTAGTGTTGCATTAGGAGAAAGAAGTTTCTCTTCATTGAGACGACTTAGGTAGTTGGTTTTGTATAAAGTTAAGGACCACTATGGGCCAAGAAAGGTTAAATTGATTAGCTTTTTACCTCTCGCTAAGAGAGGTATTGGATTCATGCTAAAAATCTCATCTAGATTTTAATGAATAAGCACGTTTTAAGTCCCTAGAATCCGATTATAACATTTTTACAATGATGTCTGTGTGTGTGTGTGTTTGTGTGTGTGAGGATGTTGTAGGTACGATTTCTCAAATTCTATAAGACTAAAGACCTGTGTAACTATGGATTCCTCAATCTAACAGTAATGAGAAGAGTTGAGTAGGTTCTGGTAACAATTGAACAACCGAAAGTGGTAGTTTCTAAAAAAATACTAAATATTATTTTTTGAAAATTTCTTACTACAAATAATAAAGATAATTAAGTTCTCAATCTGATACATTTAATTTTTTTATTATATCTCTTATAGGTTTGGAGATATAGTATATAATAATATAGAATAATATGTTGTAATAAATCTCGTTGCCCAAAAAAACTTCATGGAAACCAGTTGAAATATTTAAATGTGTGTATTTGAGAGATAAATTCAAAATATCAGTGTCAAAAATCATCAGTTTTACTTACATTACTGGAAGATTTTTTGTTTTACATTTAATATATGTTATTGCATTATTAATTAAATACATATTTAAAATTATATGTATGTTAATATTACATATATCCTTAAGAAATACCGCTAATACCGTTAATGAATTTGAAGAAATTTGAACATATTAGAAGAGTAGAACAAAATTCCTCATAGAACGAAAGAAGAGAAACAATATCAATTATTTGTGTGCACAAGAAATGTTAAATTCATTGCTTATAGGGCGCGAGCAGTCATGTAACTTTGTTGGCCTTGGCAAGCATATGAGAATCCGTGTCAGAATGACGGCTAGTAGTTATTTACATAGATGTCACAATTGTCATATGTCATAATTTTTCATTCAAAATTTCAAAATATTTTGATTATTTGTCATAAATAGTATGGAATATACTTGTCGAGGAAAATAATCCACCTGGATTTGGAAAATTATGGTGTTTTGAATGAAAAATTATGATACTTGACACCTATGTGCATTATTACTAGCTGTTGCTCTGACACGGGCCCCCGTATCTGCTTGTCAAGGCCAACAAAGTCACATAACTGCTCACGCCCTATGCAACAGAAAATGAAAATGGCTAGAGGTATTGTGCGGGCCACAACAGTTTTTTTACATATCCTTCGTGATTTATCCATTAATATTGAAAGAATTAATAATTCCTTTGCTAACCACATTAGAGAAAGGAAGACTGATTTTGTGATCTAAAATATTTGAAGCGTTCTTAAGAATAAAACAGCTACGGAAGAGGAATCCGTATATATATGATTGGAAGGAGATAGGATAAAACAAGTAATTATTTGGATATCTATTTATCGTAACCAAACTATACATAACAAAGTTATTAAAAATACAAAATACACTAATATAAAATCCTTAATTTGGTAATAATATAATATATTTGGCCGGGTACAGCGCTTGGCATTAACTAGGACGGCGAGGACGCATCTTCTCCGGTAATTCTTCCTCCACACCTGTAGAAAATCGTCCGCAAAACCCTGCTAGAGAAGTGGTCTAGCTAAATTATATTTTTCCAGAAAATAGCACAGTTTAGAGTTGCTGGTATTACTTTAGCCAGGTCTTCTCTCGTGCATTCCTTGGCTAAGTTGGTGCAAATGAGCAGCGAGCAATTGTTTCTACGTGGCCATATGACCACAGACATAGTACTTAGGAAGCATAGATTCATGGAAGCACAATAACAAGGATGAGATTAGAAGCAGAATCACCCAAGGAAAGACATCCTTGAATAAAATTCAAGAACTTTTAACAGCAAGATGTATCAATAAAGAGATACAAAAGAGATTTGCAAAATATTTTATATGGAGTATTGTACTGCATGGATGCGGATGCGAAAGTTGGGCTATGAGGAAGAAGGAGAAAAGTATTTGGACAGTTTTGAGGTATAGAGAGAGATAGAGAGAGAGAAAAAAAGGATTGGAGAAGAGAGAAGATTTTTTAAAGAAGAAGGAAAACCAAGTGAATCGGACATGGACATAGGTATTTTAAGAAGGGATTGTATACACACTGGGCAGGTTTCATTTGGAACTTATTCGATAGATGGCCATTAAATCCATAATTTTCATTTTAAAATGTAAAACTAATGCAATCCCTGTGACAACTTGTATAATAGAATAATCGTTTTCTATGCTACGGCGCTCAAAAACTTATTTAGGATCTATGACACAACACAGGTTAAATCATGTCGCTCTATTTAATTGTCATGCAAAAATTACAAATGAGCTCGATTTAAACATAATTGCAAATAGCTTCATTTAAAAAAAAACCCTGTTCTGTGTAACATGTTTAAAATAATATAATGTTTTCATTTAATTTTTCTGTGATTATTATTAATAAGATAAGATACATATTTCATGAAATAAAAAGAAAATGAAAACAATAATAAATTTAATTTTTGTTTAAAAAAATTTTGGTCCCCCTGTGTAATAAAAAAGTTGGCGACTATGGTTACACTCTAGAACAATAATAAAATAAAAAATGTACCTGTCACTTAACGTCCTAATGGTATCAATATTATATATGTACATATAGCAAAAGAAGCAAAAATGTTAATTAAATATTGATATATTTTGTTAATATTATTCAAATAAATAGGAAATTTAAAATTTTAAAATAGAATAGTACAATATTTATGAATATCTATATCAACATAATACGTACCAACATATTTGATTTGCAATATGGAAATTGTTAAAAGTTATGTTAATTATAAAATAAGTATTGGGTATGCATTGCATACATATAAATTAACGCAACAACTAGCCACACAAACTTAAATTAATCTTGAATAAAATTTTGTAATATGAATAAATAATAATCAATATTACTAAATGATTTTTGTAAATGCTACAAATATATTTGTTTATATTTTCTTATTTATTTAAATAAATAAATGGTAATCCTTAAGAATGCTTCATATATTTTAGATTACAAAATCAGTTTTCCTTTTCTCTTTTGTAGTCAGCAAAGGAATTATTAATTCTTTTAATATTAATGGATAAATCACGATGTATATGTAAAAAACTAATCCATTTAACCTTTCTTGTCCAACTACCTAAATCGTTTCAATGAAGAGAAACTTCTTTCTACTAATGCAACATTAACCGGAAGTGTACATAACAGTTGTAAATATTTTTTATATTCTTGGGAATACATCGTCCCACAAAATCGATTCTTTTTAGAGCCACAAATTTCGTCGAAATTAATTTTTAACCTAAATTATGCCAAAAACAAATACAACGGCTAGACTTTCACCGGATTGAGTTTTGTGCGCTATGTAATCTTATGTTTAGAAATATTTTGAAAAGTTGCAAAGCGAAAAATAACCAAATTTTGGCTGAAATAGACTAGGAAAACTATTAATTTTTACCATTTTGGCGCGTAAATGGTATCGTCATCTATTACATTTTACGGGAATCATGGTCCCATCTAACATCAAAATATTCAACTATGAACCTTATTCTAAAATTTTAATTTTTTTTTATCAACTGATATCAAATATAACTGGCCAGTTGCCAGTGGGAGGGATAATTACCCCCTTTACACCGCCCCCCCCTTGTAACCACTCCTGGTATTCTTCACCTTTCGTCCAAATATGAGTTTAACAAGATATTATAGCGGCAAGATTTCTATTTAAGTTAGTTGTTATATAATTATACACCAAAAATTTAAGATAAAATAATGTTATTAAAATATTTTTGATTTAACTTAGTTGTAACAGTAGTTAACACGGACGTGAAGATGGAGTTACATTTTTAATTTGTTTATAGCTTAAGAATGGATTAAGCAAAAAATTCATGCTATATATCAAAAAATGAGCAAAATATGGTAATACCAAAACATATTTGATTTATGTTAGTTGTAACTCTAACGTGAAGATGGAGTTACATTTATAATTTGTTTATAACTTAAAAATGGATTAAGTAAAAAAATTCATGCTGTATAGCAACAAATAGCAAAAAAATGAGAAAAATATGACAGTACCAAAACATTTTTGATTTAAGTTAGTTCATCTTCACGTTGGAGTTACATTTTTAATTTGTTTGTAACTTAAGAATGGATTCAGCAAAAAAATCATGCTATACAGCAAAAAATGAGCAAAATATTACTATGTAAAGGAAGATGTGGCATTGTGATGTTGTAACTCCAACTTCACGGACCCGTGCAGTTGCCGTCCTTGCTACCTAGTCACCAACCAGTATTATGTTGTGATATACGACCACTAGAGACATTCGCTCTACACCGTAGTCAACAACCCTTGGATATTACACCTAACTTTTACAGAAAGAGCAACTAGGAGGTCTGGCGTAGACATTTAAATTTTGTCAAGTATCTTATGAGTTTGCATTCTTATGTATTTCAATATTTATTTTCTTCTCGTGCATCCACGCTTAATCATAGTTTATGTGTATAAAGCGAGTAGTATTTTGTATGATAATTTGAATATATTTTTGTGAGAATCTGAACACATGTGCACCATTTTCTAATATTTCCATGAGAATATATGTATTTTTTTTACCACAATATTACTCCGGCTAGTTAAAATACATTTGACTTTAATTTCAAACAGTCCAGCATACACCCTTTTGTATTTTATACCGCTCTTGATTTGACTTTTAGCTGTTGGACAGAAGTATTGATTAAGTAAATAAATAAATATAATTTTAATTGTACATTTATTCAGGTGCGGTTCATTATATAGAGCCAAGGAGGCATTGCACAACCTGTAGTTTCAACCTTAGCAATAATTTTTAATTAATTCTAAACACTCTTTCGTGAATGTTAAACAATGCCAGCATAAGTTGAATCTCTATCTAATAAGCAAATAAACATATATAGTCCCATTTAAAATAACATAGTCGGTCCCCACAGTTTGAAAATTACTGGTTCAAAAAATTAATTTGACGCTCATTAAAATAGTCGAGTAAAATAGAAATTGTTTGCTAATTTAACCGACCTTGTAGCTATTATAGATCTCGAGATATCAATACTGGAAAAATAAAATAAACACCCTGTATATTAAAAAAAAAACAATTGGCTTTAAATAAATAAAATGGAAATTATAAACCTTTACTTTATAATTTAAAATAACCTTGGCTCAGGAAGATAAATCGTTGTTTCTTTCTTTTAAAAAGGAGGCGCGGGTGGTGATATATTTGACTCTACCATCAAAATGTTCCGCGAGATGCCCCTGCATTTATTTATGTTTATATGAAATCCCGAGTTTTTCTATCTCTTACATGGATGATTGTTCTCTCCGTCTAGTTTTCCCTGTGGTGGTGTAATGATTTGACGCTCACGAGCTCATGTAAGGTTTCCTATAGCGGATGAAATTTCAGGCCTAATTGTTGAGCTTTAGCCCAGATCTTTTATTCGCCCCTCGCTACTCGCGGTTTATTCACCACGTCCCCAGGCGTTGAAATGACGACGTCAGACGTCACGATGCCCGGTAACACCGAATGGCGAATGTTTTAACAGCTGCAGAGTGAATAGGAGCAAGGGACCACGGTATATACCCACTGCTTTACAAGAACACTCATTTCTTACAAAAAATACATAAAAGAAATGTTAGTAACTTTTATTTTATGAGAATGGTTAACGAATCAAAAAACCAAGAATAAGTAAGGTCATATTAAATCTATTATATTTATACCGGGTATAACATAAAAGTGACCTATTATATTATTATTAGACAATAATGTTTCAACGAAATATTGTAGAGAATTGAATTCTTAATCTAATTCAGCAATCACATTTTATTTTGCATGTTTCATAACCGAGCAAACTCAATTTAAAATTTTGTAAAAGTTACTTTTTTATAGTGTTAAACATATGGTATTGAACTAAAATCAAAAACAAATGTATTGACATTTTACTTGTCAGAAACATGTTTGTCATATTGTGATATATTTTATCTGTGTTGGTATTACATTTTCCTATGATTTTATTTCAGTACCATAGCTAAAACTATAAAGAAGTAACTTCTATAAAATTTGAAAGTCAATTTCCTTGGTTACGAAACGTGCAAAATAAAACTGATTATTGAATTAGATGCAGAGTTTAATTCTCTATAATTATTTCAAACAATATTGTCTAAAATAAATAGGTCACCTTTGCGCAAAAACTGTTTTACCATATTAAACGCCTATGGCCCACTTTTCGTGTTACACCCGGGATACATACCAGCGTGATTTAAAATGTTATCTATCTAGTCATAAAGCAAAAGATATACGATTGAAATTTTTTGCTTCCAAGTTACAGTGACATATGTCCATTTACTTACCACGTTTTGTTTAAAATGTAAGTTTTGCAGTTTCGCTGAGGTTTGAGTACAAGAAAATATTTGAAATGAAATATACTCTGTCTCGACGAAAGAGGACAATACACCAAATTCTTTAAACACAGCTATTATTTTGCACTGCGTATTTTTTATTTAACTTTCATTATATTTTTATCGTCTTAAGTACGTTCTGATCCAAACTGTTAATTTGGCAATAGCAATAAATTGAGTATATTACTTCTATATTATGCATAATAAGGCTGAAGATATGTTTTGTAGAATCTCTTATACCCATTTTAATGCACAGACTGTACATGTATAGACGAGATATTAGACTATACTAATGACTGATATAATATCTACATATTTTTCTATTTCGGTGTAATTATAGGTCCATAAAAGCACTGCAAGCTCGTCGTTTAGAAGAACTATAAGTCCACTGTTTGATACAATGTATTGTAACATTTATTTATATGGGTGAAGTGTAAAAATCAAAGAAATATTATTAATTAAAATAAGACGTTTATTAAACGCTAAACAATTAGGATAAATATTAGAAAGATAATAAAAATAACTAACACTATCGATTAAACAAATATAAACACTAATTTAAGACGAAGAATATAATTAAATGCTTAAATACTAAGATTATTTATTTAAACAATATTTATATCACTATATTTATTTATACATATAACTACATTTATTTGTGTTCGCAACTTGTAGACTGTTTATTTATGCCACCAACTGTTCATTGCTCGTTGCTTCTCAGACTATTTCTCCGCTGTCCTTCGGACGGTATTTATACAGCCCAGTGTCCTTCTGGAACTTTCTGACGCGACCATCATCGAACACAAAAAATCACACCACCGGATGTAGTTAACCAGTCTGAACGCGTATGGGTTTTCCCCCGCCGGGGAGGATTACGACATCGCTGGGGAATATTCTACCAGTAGCGGCAGTTCTTGATGACAAAATCTACATGTTTTACCCTTGGTACATTTAGAAGTCTTGAAGAAGTGACAGTCGATGGCCCGTTGGAGTTCTTCTTTCTGTCCGTTAAAGTTAAAGCTGCAGACGAGAATTTCCACGCTGGTATAGCGGAAGAGGATCTCTAACATGTTCCTAACAACCCTCCAATTCAAACCATCTAGTCCACAGCCTAACTTCGGTACTGCTAGTTTCAAAATGTCATTCACTAGCAGATGATTTTTCAAATCACACAGTGAGTTCCATAGACTGCGATACGACGGCTTCTGGTACGAGCGTGGTTTTGTGATCAGGTAGTAGATATACCGTTGATGTTCTGTATTGCTATCCCTCAGTCGCAGGGTTTTCCCGACGGATGGACCTTGGTTGGTCAGTTTTTGTAGTCGTCCAAATTTCGTCTTAAAGACTGACGCTATGCCGCGTGACATCTTTAAGACTTCTGATACACAGTGGCCGAGGGAATAATCTGAAGACACGGTAAACAGATCTCAATGTTCTTCTTTCGTCACGTCATATCGCGCCTTGTGACCAAAGGAATACTTTTCCATGAAGTCTTCAAAACTCGGTTCCTGAGCTATGATCCGACGAACCGTTGCTCCACGCTGGTCTTCAAGGTTGTCACCAGCGAAAGGGGCTAGCTCGGCTTCCCGGTAGGTGCTTTCCTAATTTCTAATTCTGTATATCACGTCGTTTATTCTCTTAGCGACCACATAAGGACCTTCCCAATATCTTTGCAGCTTTGGTGATAACCCGCGACGCCTTTGTGGATTTTAAAGCCACACTAAATTCCCAGGTTGGTATCCACCTTTTTCAGCCTTGATGTCATATAAGTCCTTCATTCGGTCGCTGGCAGCTTGAATGTTTGTGCGGACTTGTTCATGAATATCGTCCATTCTTCTCCGTAAGTCCGTTACGTAATCTTCCCCGGCTAGATCTTCCCCAGGTCTACTGCCGAACACCAAGTCACATGGCAGGCGCAACTCACGCCCGAATAAAATGTTCGCAGGAGTTTGCCCTGTTTTTTCACGGACGGATGAACGATAAGTCATCAGGAACAGATGAAGATGTCGGTCCCAGTCTCTTTGGTGGTTGGAGACTACCTTCGACAAGTATCGGTTGATCGTTCTGTTCATTCGTTCAACCATGCCATCGGACTGCAGATGTAATGAAAGCAGTTGTTCTCGTTTTAATATCTTACAGATATTTTGGAAAACGACAGACTCGAAATTTCTTCCCTGGTCGGAGTGAAGTTCACGTGGTGCACCAAACCGGCATATACACTCTTTGACTAAGGTTTCGGCGACCGTGGTGGCTTCTTGGTTGGGTAATGGATAGGCTTCAACCCATTTGGTGAAGTAGTCCATGAACACCACGATGTATTTATTTCCGTCTTCGCTTTCTGGAAATGGTCCGGCCACGTCAATCGCAATACGCTCAAATGGACTGCCAACGTTGCATTGACGCATTGGAGCTTTTCGTCGTCTATGAGGACCGTTGCTTCCAGCGCAAACCACACATTTCTTGCACCAGTCTTTAACATCTTCCTTGCAGTGATTCCAGAATTCTCCTCTACTCTGCCAGAATTCACCTCTAATTCCTGCTCCACTTTCTGCTCCAGAATTCCATAATTCACCTCCATTCTTCCAGAATTCACCTTCAATTACTGTTCCAATTTCTGCTCCAGAATTCCAGAATATTCTTCGATTTTCCTAGAACTCTCATCCAATTCCCATTTCAATGTTCTACAATGTTCCATAAATTCTTCGTCCAGTGTTCCGGAATTTTCCTCCGCTTTTCTAGAACTTTCATGCAATTCCCTTTCCAATGTTCTAGAATGTCCCTTTAATTCTTCTTCCAGTGCTTCGGAACTTTCCTCCGCTTTTGTAGAACTTTCCGCCAATCTCCTCTCCGAACTTCTAGAACTTTCTTGTAATCTTTGCGCAAATAATTTATAAAGATCGGAAAAATAACACGGAACTTCGAATAAGTAATCCTCAGGATTTTCACCAGCTTCGATTAAAGCTTACTGCAGACGACATTTTAGAACGATTTTCAGTCGTGTCTAAATGTCGTTCTTCGAGTTCTGTCTTGAGATCACTTACTTTCAATTCACTTAATTTTACTTTTTTATTCACATTCGTCATTTTATTTATTTTTATTTACACTTCACAGTTTATTAACAACCCCACACCTGACACCAATTGTAACGTTTATTTATATGGGTGAAGTGTAAAAATAAGACAAATAATATTAATTAAAATAAGACGTTTATTAAACGATAAATAATTAGGATAAATATTAGAAAGATAATAAAAATAACTAACACTATCGATTAAACAAATATAAACACTAATTTAAGACTAAGAATATAATTAAATGCTTAAATACTAAGATTATTTATTTAAACATTATTTATATCACTATTTTTATTTATATAACTACATTTATTTGTGTTCACAACTTGTAGACTGTTTATTTATGTCACCAACTGTTCATTGCTCGTTGCTTCTCAGACTATTTCTCCGCTGTCCTTCGGACGGTATTTACACAGCCCAGTGTCCTTCTGGAACTTTCTGACGCAACCATCATCGAACACAAAAAATCACACCACCGGATGTAGTTAAGCAGTCTGAACGCGTATGGTTTTCCCCGCCGGGGGGATTACGTCATCGCTCGGGAATTGTCTACCAGTGACGGCGCTCGTATACTCTTAAGTTAGGGACGCACGTTACTGTATTAATGTATACATTCAGATAAAATTCACAACAAACAATATACAAACTGTCAAAATGCAAAATTTCAATAATGCACTGTAAATTTAAAGTTTTGCACTACTTATGTTGCAATTTTATTGCTATATGCATCTGGGGGGGGGGCTATTTAACGCAGCTCCCCCTATCATTCTTTCATAAAAAAAATTACGCTATTTAAATGCACTAATTTTGCGCTATAATGCACCGTGAATTTAAAGTTTTGCACTACTCATGTTGCAATCTTATAGCTATTGGGGTTCAATTACGCGCAAAATTGCGTTAGTAAGTATAATTTTTACATTTTGTGTTTTGGACTAAATTAGTTACAACAAAATTTCATATCATTCTTATTTATTTTGTAAAACTTAATATACAAACGTACATTATTTAATGAATATTACAACAAGGGCGAATCTATAATTTAATACTAGAGGGTTAAAGATAAGTTGTATACATTATTACAGTATAATGTAGAGACTAGCATATTCTGACCTCCGTAACTCGCTTATTTTAAATCAAACCCCATATTTTTTCTGTAAAGTCAAAAATTATATAATCTTAAATGAATTTTTCCAACAAGATGGTATCATAACTAGACTATATTTATTATTAATTAATCATTAAGTGTTTTGTCTTCTATTAGATATTAGAAGTATGCAGTATACAAAAAAAAATCAGTACAAAAAAAAATCTGTGATTCATTCTGTAAATATTGCTTGATGTATGTAACATGTAGTATTTATTTACATTAATAGTCGTAGGATCCGTGGAATAAATATTCTGTGCAAATAAAGTGAAAGAACATAAGATGTTTAACTAAAAAATATAAAATTGAAATTATGCTGTGTTTTTTTTGAAAATGTGCATTTTTGAAAGTTTGCAATGGGGCAATACATTGCGAATAACACCATAAAACTTGTCAGAAAATATCCAACACGACTATGTAGCTTTTAACTTTAGTGAAAAAAGTACGGGGTTATTGTGCCATGATACGGGACCTGGCTCTTTTTCTAACATGCAGAAACAGTAGCACCCTCTCGTAGCATTGATTAAATATTACATACTATATTTAATGCTTATAGTTTGTGTTTAAACAGTTTTCATAGTATTATATAAATTGCAAGATAATAGTAGTTTATATATCAAGGGAGTAAAGTTCGTCATTATTTGTCGAGAGCAAATATTGAATCCTGAGGGCGTAGCCCGAGGGATTCAATCGCTTGAGGCAAATAATGACACTTTACTCCCGTGTTATATACAATGTTTTATATACAAACGGACAAATTTGTTATTTAGCTTACAAAAGAAACTAACAGCATGTGAAACTAGTAAAAATGAAGCAAATTCCTATAAACGAAAAATCTATTTATTTTTTTAATTTTTCACAAAAACAATTATATTTTTTTTCAAAATAATTATAATCGATAATATTCTACATATTTGTATGTTAATATCAATTAAGAATTGAACACTAAGAAAATAAAATTATTCCTAGGTGACACTGTCAATGGCCTTGAATCACTTTATTTCCCTAGGGAGTACTTGACGTTTTTATTTCCCTCGGTAAATAATGAAGCACATTAATTAATGATTTTGATAAGAATAAAGTTAACTTTATTTACCGATTGTATATAAAATAATATTATGTACTTTATTTATTCTTGTGCGTACAATATTATCGAGACTTTAAATACACGACTTTACAAACACTAATATAGCAGTTTTGCGCTTGCGTTATCTCGCAAGAGCACGTGTGCAGCACAGTTGTCCTATGTTGTCTTATGCATTGTAAATTCTATCTGATTTTACTAATATTTTACGTAATAATTATAAAACTAATAAATAGTGCGACCAGGGAGAAGTGAAGAACAAATCTTATATTTAAAAAATAATGTGTATAAACATAAACACAAAATTCTTAGAAATAATAAAATTTTTGGAAAATGTGATCGTATATGGACTCAAATTTCAACAGAAATGAATAACAAAATGTCATAGAAAAACTATTATAATATAAAGGCCGATATTTTTGGAGACACAAATGATATAAGTGATATTAATGATATTAGTGACAGCGACACCTGTTGAAAACAACAGCTCAAGTGCAATTGAAAATAGTACTCAGGTTATGAATTTTACGATACAGTTAAGTCAGTTAGAATATCAGACAATGAAACCTGAACCTATTTATTATAGATGTCAAGATAAATTTGAGAAAAAGTATAAAGGTTGCCGAAATGTTCGCCAATATTATAGACTTAAGAAAGATACTTGGACATACATTAGTTATGAACACTTTCGAATAGTAACTAAGTTACATTGTCATATAATTTTTAAAAGGGCCCGTGTTTATAAAAATGCTTCAATCTTTTGCAAAATTTACGGCTTTTGTAAAGTCTGTAAATCTTATTTAAAAGGGGACATTAATTTTGAGCCTTCACCTGACGACGAAGTAATCAAATTGAATTTTACATACACTGGTAATTTTAATATAGCTCACAATGATTCTGCTAAACGACCATTATCTGGGATTGTCCGCAAAGAGGCTGTTAGCAAAATGATCGATGAAAAATTTACTGCTAGCTGTTATCGACGATTGCAAGTTCATGAAAAACAATTTTTTGAAAGTGAACCAAGAAATTTACCAAATTTATCAACATTGAGGGTAGCGAAACACAATGAACTGAAACAATCCCGTTTAGACAATTATCCAATTCAGGCGGTTTTAAAGGCATGTGGACATCAAAAATAAATATAATGGAATTATAAAAAATATAGGATTGAAACCATTTTTTGTTTATTATTGGAGCAATAATCAAATTGCTGTGTATAGGAATTATTGCAATAATAATTACTCTAGAATTTGTATAGATGCTACTGGCAGCGTAGTTCGGAAACTAAAAAGACCATGGGGTAAACATTATGGACATATTTTTTTATATGATGTTACGGTTCGTGACACAGCAACAAAAAACAATATTCTGTATGCAGCCAGTTATCAGAATGCCACATCGCAGTATCCATTTATACATGATTAGCAACATGGTTGCAAAGTGGAGCACCAGTTCCTAATGAAGTTTGTACTGATATGTCGTTAGCGTTACTATTTGCCTGCGTGCACGCCTTTAGTAATTTTAAGACATTATCAGACTATACAGAAAATGTTTGGCAGGTGGTGTTTGAAAAGAAACAAAATACTGAAAAGTGTTTCATCCGGTGTGATGTTGCTCACGTTATGAAATGTATATCCACCTGGCCTTGTTTTAAAACAGCGCATAAAAGAGCACGACAATTTTACTTAAGGCATTAGGTCAGGTCATCCAATGTTCTGATATAAGTGATTTAGAAAATCTACTCAGAGCCATATTTATTGTAGCTTTAAGTGATACAGAAGGACAAAATGAAGATGGAATTGACACTACTTGCGAAAATATGAAAAGATGGCTGCAAACCCGTATTGCCACAGGAACTGTTGAAAATTTTGAAACTTTTAATGAAATGGTAAGTACATAGCTTCATTTTACTAATAGTGAACTATTTCTCTAACAGAAAATACGCTTCATTCAATAATTTGTTTTTTATTTTTTATTATTTGAAGATGTGCTTCACCTGTTAGGTATTAGCACCTATGTATGTACATCGGTATTGGTTATTACATGTTAGCTTATATATTTAATTGTATATATGTGGTATACAATTATAGTTTGTTTGCCATATCTATGTTTTTAATGTATTTTAATGTGTTTTGGATGTTGTCTTCGTTTAAGGCCTCTTTTAGTGATGTAGGGATGGTGCATTCTTGTCTTTCCTGGTCGTATTTCCTGCATTCTATTATAACGTGTTGTATTGTTAATGTATTCCTGCATTCTTCACATATGGTTGGATTGTTTCTTTCAAAGAGGTATAAGTGTGTCAGTCTGGAGTGCCCTATTCTCAGTCTGGTCAGTAGTATCTGATCGCGTCTGTTCAATTTCTTGGGTTGGCGTTTTTCTATGTGGTGTTGTACATTTCTTAACTTGTTTGTAGTAAGTTGTGCCCATCTTTTACTCCATTCTTCATTAATTTTGTTTTTAATTTGGCTTTTTGTGTCACTGGCTTGTATTGCGATGTCTGTTACTTCTAAGTTTATGGCTTCTTTTGCTGCGATATCAGGTTTTTCGTTACCATTTATACCAATGTGAGATGGGATCCAGATAAAGGAGATATTATTATTATTATTATGGGAGAGTATTTTTAAGGCATTGTGGATATTTTTAACTAAAGGGTGTTTAGGGTATACTAAGCAGATAGATTGGAAGGAGCTAAGGGAGTCTGAACATATGGTATAATGGGAATTATTTTTGGATAGGGATATAACGTGTTGGAGGCTGAGGTATATGGCGATTAATTCGGCAGTATATACGCTGTGCTGATGGTTTAAATGGTATTTGGCAGTGGTGTCTTTTGTTACGAATGCTGACCCAATCTTATTGCTGATTTTAAACGCATCGGTATAGATAAAAGTACTTTTATTGTATTCTTCTTTAATTTGGTTAAAATGGTTTATTATTATTTTGCTGTTTGTATTTTGTTTATCATACTGTGTAAGGTCAAGTCTTACTGTGGGTAATTCAATGATCCAGGGAGGGGTAGGTTCAATTTTATTGGGGAAAATATTGGGTATGTTGTAGTTTATGGAATTCAAGATCTGTTTTATATGAAGTTGGAAGAGTGTGTGTGAATTTAGAGTGGTATTGAGACTAGTTGGATTAAAAATATAGTTGTAACAGGGATGGTTAGGCTGACAGGCAATTTTTGTTATGTATGAGAGAGTTAGGTACTTACGTCGATCATTTAGGGATGGTTCATTAGCTTCTACATATAAACTTTCTGTTGGGCTAGTTCTGAATGCTCCTGTTATGGTTCGCAGCGCAGAATTGTGAATTACATTTAGTGAATTCAAGATTGCTTTCTTCGCTGTTGCGTAAACTACTGACCCGTAGTCTAGTTTACTTCTTATTAACGCTCTAACATAGTATCTCGATCTGTTCCCCAGATGTAATGGGATATGGATTTTAATATATTAAGTCTTCTGTTGCATTCAGCTGTAGTTTCGTTAATATGCTTTTTCCAGGTTAGTTTATTGTCAATCGTAAGTCCTAGTACTTTAATTTGTTTAAAAAATTCAATGTTGGTGTTATTTAATTCAATATCTGGGTTTAAGTTTCTGTTTTTATGTTTACTAAAATGTATTGCTTTTGTTTTGATCTGTGAGAATTTGAAACCTGTTTCTTTAGACCATTTTTGGATATTTGATATGGTTTTTTGTATTCTATTTCTGACGGCTTTGATATTTTTATTTCTATGATATATGATAAGGTCATTAGCGTAAAGGAGGAATTTCACAGGTTTATCTACTGTGTTTGCGATACTGTTAATTGCAATCAGAAATAAAGTTACACTTAATGTGGAACCTTGAGGTATGCCATTCATCTGTTCCGTTTGTTCAGAAAAGAAGCCATTTACTTTAACTTTAAAAGTTCTGTTAGTAAGAAAGTTGTTAATAAAATGTAATATATTTCCTTATACTTTATATTCTTGTAATGTTTTCAGTATGTTCCACTTCCATGCTGTATCATATGCTTTCTCCAAGTCAAAGCATATTGCTATCATATGTTGTTTATATTTGAATGTTTGTTGTATATCGGATGAAAGCATGAGTAGATTATCTATTACAGAATGGCCAGATCTGAATCCTGCTTGTGTTGGTGTTAATAGGTTTTCTTTTTCCAAATAATAATTTAGTCTGTTTGTTACCATTTTTTCAATGAGTTTACATAAGCAGTTAGTTAATGAAATAGGGCGGTAATTTGATGGGTCTTCTTTGTTTTTGTTTGATTTGGGAATTGGAATTACGATTGATTCTCGCAACATATTTGGAAATGTTTTAGTTTTCCAAATATAGTTACAAATTCGCAATATGTATTGTATGGTTTCCTCAGGAAGATTTTTTATCAACATAGGTGGTATATTGTCAGTACCTGGACTGGTATTCTGTTTTATTTCTTGAATAGCGCTCATTAACTCCCAGATTGAGAAATCTTTGTTGAGGGGGTGTGAATTGTCTTCATTAATTGTAAATTCCGCTTCTTTGTCTTTTTTGTATTTTATGAATTCTTGGTCATAGAATTTATCACTGGGTACATTTTTGTAATGTTGAGCAAGTGTGTTTGCTATTTCTTTTGAATTTGTAATGTTGTTATTATTTATTCTCAGGTTAACCAACTCTGAATATGTACAATTATTTTCTTTTATTTTATTTATTTTGGTCCATACAATTTTTGGTGGAGTGTCTTTATTAATTGTTGAAACAAATTTTGGCCATGACTGTTTCTTACTTTGTAGGATTGTTTTCCTGCACAATGCTTTGAGTCTTTTAAATTCTATGAAGTTTTCTTGATTTGGTTTCTTTTTGTATCTGTAAAGTGCTCTTTTTTGTTGTTTAATTGCCTGGTCACATTCGGTATTCCACCATGGTACATTTTTCCTTCTTGTTTTGGTATTTTTATATCCTATCGCTTTTTCTGCAGCTTCTGTGATCTGGTATACTAGATTATGGATTGTTTGGTTTATGTCTATGATGTTGTTTGCTGTGTCCATATTTCTTATGTTTTCTTGGTATATTTTCCAATTAGCATTTTTTAGGTTCCATATTTTAGTTTCAGCTTTATTATTTTCATTATCCTCTGTCATTTTGTATGTAAGCTTTATTGGAAAATGTCCGTCTCCTAGTAACAAGGGGAGAGTTTCCCAAGTTATAAGGGGTGCTAATTTAGGGTCTATAAATGTCAGATCGATTGTATTAAAATTTCCAGAAAGGAGGCAAAAGTGCGTAGGAGATCCATCATTTAAAAGTGCAAGATCATGTAGTAAAGTTGTTTCGATGTTTCGATTACTTTGCCTTTCTGGTTACCGTATTGGGAGCCCCATAAATTACTGTGTGCATTAAAGTCTCCCAGTACAAGGTACGGTTTGGGTAATTGGTCCGTTATATTTTTTAATTCATTAGTACTTACTGTTTTGTTTGGTGGAAGATATATGTTACATATAGTCATTGGAACTGGGAAATTGGTTTTAATGGCTATTGCTTCAAGATCTGTATTAATGTTAATTTGTGATATTTGTATAGTATGTTTATATAATATAGCGACGCCTCCACTGGCAATTCCATCATGATCTCTATCTTTCTAATTCTCATAATGTTTTAATTTAAATTTTTGTTTCGGGTGTAACCTAGTTTCCTGTATACAGATAAAGTGTGGTTGGTGTTCTTGTGTTAAGATTTGTAATTCTGGTAAGTGGGATTTTAATCCGTTATTGTTCCACTGTCATAGTTTCATTATTGGGATTAGGATTGTTGTTTGAGGACTGTTTTTGTTCTTCTAATTGTTGTATTTTGATTTTTGTAATTAAGCGTGTTAAGCGATTTTTTAGACCTTTAAATGGACTTATTGTTTTAACATAAAATAAGGTATCTATTAATCTGTTTATATCGGCTGTGTATTCTTTTGCAATATTTAGTTTATCGTTATTTCCTTGCACATTTTGTAGAAAACCTATAAGTTCCTCATATGATAGTGAGTACTTTTTGGGGTTCTTTTCCATGTCTTTTTTTACTAGTGCTGTTTGTTCTTCTAGGCTGGGTTGTGATGCTGGACTTTGTGATCTTGATCTACTCTCTTTTCTAGTTATTTTGGCAGGTTGTTTAAATATCTTATCGTCGTTATTTTCAGAAGTTTGAATAGGGGTTTCTGGTGGTTTCTCGATATCTTCTAAATTATTTGAATTAGTGGGTGTTGGTTCATTTATATCATTATTCTGAGATTGAACGAATATATTTCTTTCAGTGTTTTCATTTTCTGTGTCTGATGGTGCCTGTCTTTTTTTTGTATTGTTTTTATTAATTTCTGGAAATTGTGTCATACTGAATGATTGTGTCATTTTTAATGTTTGCGATTGTGTTTCGCATTTTAAGAACGCGTGTCCAGTTTTATTACATAAATGGCATAGAACGTTATCCCCACTTAAGTAAATTCTGTATTCGGTATCCTCGTACGTAAATAATATACTATCATTAATATTTTGACTGTTGTGGGATATGTATAATTGTCTCCTAAAGCTACAGATATGTGAGTAAATATCTTCTTGGAGTCCGGCACGTTGGAAATGTATAGGGGATACAGGTATTATTCCGTGTTATTTAAAATGTTTTCGATAAATATATGCGGAATTGAAGGGCAGACGTTAGATAGAACTAATCTGGACGCTGGGGTAATCAGTCTTCTGATTTCTATATTATGGTTATTTATTTCTACGTTTTTATGATTTTCAACTATTATATCAACGATTTCTTTTTTAGCTAAGTATATACATATTCGGTTGTTTGATATCTTTGACACGAATAATATATTTTTTGGTTCAATTATATTTCCTATTGCAATAATGTAGTCTTTTATCATTATTCCTTCTATTGCATGCAGTATTATAGCTTGTTGTTTCGATGGAAAATTTTGGGTAATAGGCTGCCGTGAGGTGTTCGCTTTTTGGGCATAGGATGGTTTGTTGGTATTCATTTTGGTCTGGTTTGAGTAATTGGTCCGGTATAATTTATTTTATATTATTTGTTGTTTTTTAAATTTCCTTTGTATTGGTAACCAGCTTTACACGTTGTATTTGCATGCAGATAATGATCATTGTCACTACCTGCCGCAAAAAAAGTAAGAACTGCGATTCCCGCGCATGTGGAAGGTTACTTTGAATAGTTATCGGCCGAGTCAGCGAGTGTTTACAATAGGGAAAAAAATATTGATGTGATAAAAGAGGATATTTAGATAGGTTTCCGGATGGAATTATTATAAGGATTAAATGCGATGATGTTATATGTGAGGATGCAGTAAGTATGATAGTAAGAATGTCGAAATTACCTTAGTAAAGGCGGTTTTAACACTTGACACTTGAGTACACTTTTGACCTTCGTCTTATCAGTTGTCACTCTCAATAATTTGTTTACATAATAGAAGTATATTTTTAAATCATTTATAAATTATTTTAGGACACAACATTTCAGGATGAAAATAATTCTTATATGGATATTTTTAACCCATATGAACAATGGGTTAAAAACATAATACATGAATGCCGTACTTTAATTTCATCTCCCAGCGTAATTGGACTCCGTGGGAATCAACAGGTTTTACCTGATTTATTATCAAATATTTTACGTCTTTCAAAAATGTTACTCCTCTGGACTGACATTATGACTCCACACTTTAGAAATTCAACTATTATAGCATCTAGTGCTCCTGTGGAGAGCAATTTTAATGATATTAAAAACAGAATATTTACAAATAAACAATTGCCAATCAGAATGGACGATTTTTTGTTTTTTTATATTGACGTTATTGATGGAGCTATGAAAATGGCTTCAAGAGCTGCTCTAGTCATGAGCGACACAGAAAACAATGAAAAATATGAATTGGTAACAGAGGAAAATATGTCCATTAAAATAGACAATAAAGAACAACAAACAAAGGAAGGTAAATGTAATTTTATATTATTCTTATTATTTTTTTGATAGTTAATGGAATACTAAACACTGAATAAGTCAAATTGCGTACAAAGATGATATTAAGAATCGCAAAATGTTTTAAAACACTTAGAATCAGATTTTAACATTTCGCAACGATATCTGTGATACGTGTGCGTGTGTATACTAGCGGATCTTGTTTACTTAGTTCACATACTATTATCTCAAAAATAATATTTGATATTTGTGGTTTAGTGTATATTGCAAAAGCTTATTAAATTTAATTGAAATATGTCTACCAAGAATTTATTTGACAGTTTTTCGTATAAAATAGATTAAAATATCTTTTTTAGTTTAGTTAATATTGTGTGAATACAAATCTAAACCATCAAAATCACGTTTGATTACACATACATACGATTACATTATATAAAATATTATTAAATAATTAAAAATGTTCATTTTTAGATTTTAACAAACCACCTTGTTTTTGATGCCAATTATACATGTTGCCTGGAGCTAATACGTCATGCGAAGTATGTGGAATTTTCATACACAAAAATAAAAACTGTTGCGTTCAATGGGACAAAAAATATTTATGTATTCCTTGCTCAGTAGAACCCCAACAAATGAAATCTGCTCGCCTAGAAGCAAGAGCTACAGAAAATTGGATGGGTCTCGTAGAAACATCAAAGAAAAGTAAATAAACTCATATTTAGTTTATTTTTCTTCTTCATGATCTCGATTTTATCCTTATAATCCTCAATCTGCGCTACCATAAATGAACCATTATTTTTGGTTTTGCGTATTACAGCCGATCTTATATTACATTGTATTTGTAACTTCCTCTCAAGCATTGTAGAGACCGCGTCTTTTGGTTTTTCATTTTCTAATGTTAAGCCCTTGATTACAATATTGTTTTTTCTACCTTTTTTATCTCCATTTTCAATCACCTAATGCAGGATTTGGATTTCTCTTTTCAGTTCTTCCTTTTCTTATTTCCATCTTTTCTCTTTATCTTCCAGTTCTTTCTTTAGATTTTCTATCATATCGTTGTTTTTCGAGATATTTGATCTCAGCTCATTATGCTGTTGGATCATTTGGCTCTGCATGTCGCCTATCATCTGGGTCAGATTATCCATCATTCTTTTTATTTCATCCATTTCTTTTGAATCTTCTTTCTTTACTGGCGATCAACAAGTATTTTATTTGTTTTAAAGGGGTCCTCAGGATCTTCCATTCTTTTCCTTTTTTCTATTGAATTACTTCTACTCCTGACCTCACTATTCATTTGCCCCTTATTTTGTCCCGCCCCTGGTTATTCGCACACGTACGGCTCAGCGCGACTGAGCAGCTAACCTATACTAGCTATCTAGTATCACTCAAGGTCGTAACTCGTTTTGGCTTATTTTAAGTAATTTACACTTCGTAAATATATTTCACAGAAACTTTAGTTTATTTCTTATTTTAAACACTTTTATTTACCCAATTACACCACTTTGTTTATTTAAAACTCGATACTTCCTTTATTTAAAGGTTTATTTATCGGAGTTCTTCAAACATAACCACTTCGAACTACATAGGCGTACATAAAAGGACTATAATTAAAATTCAAATTAAGAGTGCTTATGATGAGTATATGCGGAAAACTGAAAATAATATTAAATCTGATCCTAGCGAATTCTGGAAATTTGTTCAATTGAAGAACAATAATACTATTCACAATAATCCTCAAAAAGTTGTTAATGCATTTGCAAAAAGTTTTTCAAATTATTTTACAAACAGTTCTTCATTTGATTGTAATGCTGATGTGATTCACAATAATAACCCTTCATTCGATATTGGAAGTGTATGTGAGGATGAACTAACTACTATTATGGCAAAATTACCAAATATATCTTCCTGTGGTGAAGATCAAATACTAGCATTTTTCATTAAAGATTGCAGATTTATTTTTGCAGCCCCATTAGCTTTAATTATAAACTTAGCCATTAAAACCAGTGTATTCCCTGAACAATGGAAGCATACGCGTATTACGCCAATACACAAGAAAGGTGACAAATCCAACATACTGAACTATCGGTCTATTTCTATTTTAAACAACTTTGCCAAAATATTTGAGAAAGTAGGTAATCTATAGTTCGATAATGTGTGCTACTAAATCATTAATTTCCACTAACCAACATGGTTTCATGCGTGGGCGGTCGACTATAACCAATTTAGCTTGTTTTTCTCAATATGTTTCTGAGGCTATTGATGATAGGGGTCAAGTTGATGTTATGTATAGTGACTTTTCTCGTGCGTTTGATTCCATTGATCATGGCCTATTATTATCTAAAGTCAGTTCTTTCGGCGCTTCTTCTGCATTATTATCTCTTTTAGCTTCTTATCTGTCTCAACGATCCTGCTACGTGTTCTACAATGGCTTTTCTTCATTTAATTTTTTTGCCTCTTCTGGGGTACCTCAGGGCTCCAATTTAGGTTCCCTATTATTTATTTTATTCGTAAATGAATTACTGTTTTCATTTAGCTGCCCCGTACTAGCCTATGCTGACGACATTAAACTGTACTGTAGAATCTCCACACTTTCGGATGTCTGTGCCATACAAAATAATACAAATACCCTTCTTTCATGGAGGAAAGCTAATAAACTTAACATAAATAGTAGTAAATGTTATATAATATCATATACGCGAAAAATTAACTACATCATACTTTCTTATGTTATCTGTGGCTCTAATCTTACACGATTAAATTCTATTAAAGATTTAGGCGTTACATTTACTAATAACTTTAATTTCAATGAGCACAATCTTAATACCTGTTCATCAGCTAGTAAAAGTTTAAGTTTCATTCTTAGAATATGCAAAATGTTTAATGATGTTACAGCTATCAAATCCTTGTACTTTGCATTCGTTATTAGTAAGTTAGAATATGCCAGTTTAATTTGGTACCCATTTTATGCCATTCAAAGTGCTTATCTTGATCGTATTCATCGAAGGTTACTGAAATATATGTCATTCAAGCTAGATAATATTTATCCTGATCGGAATGTTGACCTAAATTCTCTTCTTGAGCGCCATTCTTTACCATCCTTAAGTTCCAGGCGAGAGATCTCCAGCGCACGTCTCCTATGGTTACTTCTCCACAACAACATTGATGCACCATATTTACTCTCTCGTGTACCATTTCATGTACCCAGGAATGCTTCAAGACATGGTCAAACCTTCCATCTCCCTACTGCTCGTACTGATGTTTTGCAGCGCTCACCAATCCATTTGATGTGTCTGAATGCGGATTTAATTTACGAAGATGTATTTGTTTAAATTTACTTTTTTTTGTACCTTTTGAACCTAGTATATTTAATTCTATTTTGTATTATGTTCATATTATTATTATCGATATTGTTATTACTTTTTCATATTTTTACCCTGTAAATGGAGTACTGTTGGGTAAGTTATTATTATTATTATTATTATTATTATTATTATTATTATTATTATTATTATTATTATTATTATTATTATTATTATTATTATTATTATTATTATTATTATTATTATTATTATTATTATTATTATTATTATTATTATTGTTATTATATATATATATATATATATATATATATATATATATACTTTAAAATTTCAAATGGAACATACTATATTTTTCTATATTTTGAAAAGTACTAAAAATTTGCTTTACAATGAAAGTAAACAAGTAGGACGTTATATTATTAAAAAGTAAAATGGCGGACGTTTGAAATATCTTACAAAATAAGCCGAGGAAGTGTGGAATTTTGTTTTATTGGATTTGTTGCCTAGGTTACGTAATATAAATGAATTTATCTCAAAAAATATCATCATCTATGAACAAAAAACAATAAAATCTCACACACTTGATTTTTCTTCATTCAATATATTCATATTTCATACGTCCGCAATTTTATTTTTTAATAATACAACGTACTACTAATTTACTACCATTGTAAAGCAAATTTTATGTACTTTTCATAAATGTAAAAAAATATAGTATGTTCCATGAAATTTGAAAGTTGGTATCACATACTCCGGAACCGGAAGTAATAGAACACTTCTTAATACGACATCTTATTACCCACATTGTCTATAGCGAATTTGTTTATGTGAAAATAATTTCTATCTCGCTTAATAATAGAGATAATTGCCGGTTCATTCTCGCGTGATCATCCTGTATATATATATATATATATATATATATATATATATATATATATATATATATATATATATATATATATATATATATATATATATATGTTACAGTTAAAGTATACATTTCAGTCAGTGCATACACTGTCTAGTTGATGTTTGCTTCCACTAGCTGTTTTAGTGAAAGTATAAATTATTGCGTTGCCCACGCAACATGCCCACCCAACAATCTAGGCGTATAAATTTTATAAAAAAAAAAATAAACAGAAACAATACCTAACGCACAAAACTCGGATTTAGGTAGACAGTGACAAAAGAAGGTGCGTATACACTAACTAGTCAATGAATACATTAACTAGATAAAGTATGCACTATATAAAATAATGTATACTTTCACTAAAACAGCTAGTGGAAGCATAAATCAACTAGACAGTGTATGCACTGACTAAGTTGATACTTTAACTGTAACATATATATTCTTTGCCTACTTGTTTCAGAATTATACTCGTATTCTGAATTTAACATGATATATGCATACAATAAATGAAAATATGTTCCCCATTTAAAATAAAAAAATCTGTTGTGGCCATAACAATACCTCTCGCCCTTTCCATTATGGTATATATAAGTATTGTATTTAACATTTCCTGTACACACAAAGAATTCTAATTACACCTGATCTTTATATTTACGTATTTTCTATAATTTTAAATTCATTCTATGAGCAAGTTTTCTCCATTTGTTGTTCCAGACATTAGTAACATTTATCTGTCAATTACAGACATTTTAATTTTTCAAGTAGTTACCATGGAGATGTTTGGGCTGTGAGCAGGCTGTGCGATTTACTACAACAGATTATTTTATAGATTATACAGGGTGTTTCCTTTAAAACAACCAGCGCTTTTTTGGGCGAACTAATGACTTTAGAGAAAAATGTTATATACAAAAAATTACCAGGAAAAAGGGCTTAATTTATGAGGAATAATAAATAAAAAATTCAACCAGTGGTTCTCAAACAGTAAAATAAAATTATATTTTTTTAAATGGCAACCTATATATTTTTTTTGTCCATTAGATAGAGAATTTTTTTCTGATTTCAACGATATAAATATGATATGGGGTTGTATAACTATTATTTCGAGAAAAATGATATTAAAAATCAGAAATAATTTTACAATATTGAAGTATAATAAAAAAATTACATGTGTCGGATAGAGAATTTTATTTTTTTAATATTTGTAATAACCTTAAGACGTGCTTATTCACTAAAATTTGGATATGCGATTTTTAGCATGATTCCAATACCTCTCTTACCGAAATAAAAATTCGCTGAAAAAAAAAATAGAAAATAGTAATTATTAAAGATATGAAATTTTGTAATGTAGTCCTAAACATTTTTTTTTGTGAATGTTAGCGCAAAACGTAGATAATAAAATTATATGGTAACTTGTGCTAAGTGTCAAAAATAATTCTTAAGTTCGCCGCTGGCTTACTTACTGATGCAATTTAGCGCGTAACTTAACTTCAACAGCTATAAGATTGCAACATGAGTAGTGCAAAACTTTAAATTCACGGTGCATTATAGCGCAAAATGAGTGCATTTAGATAGCCTATTTTTTTTTATGAAAGAATGATAGGGGGGCTGCCTTAAGTAGGCCCCCCAGATGCATATAGCAATAAAACTGCAACATAAGTAGTGCAAAACTTTAAATTTACGGTGCATTATAGCGCAAAATGAGTGCATTTAGATGGTCAAAACATTTTTATAAAAATATGATATGAGGGGGGCTACATTAACTTAGCCCCCCCCCCCCCAACGGCATATTGCAAAAAAATGCAATATAAATAGTGCAAAACTTTAAATTAACGATGCATTTTAGCGCAAAATGAGTGCAATTGAATAGAATATACAAAGTTCCGAAATTTTTATAAGGAAGGCTAAGTTAACCGACCCAAATTTCAATTGTTTATTGGAAAGCGCTACCAACATAACACAAAAAACACCAAAAGTCACATTTTTTAAAAATGCTTTGTAAAACTCGCCGCGCGGCTCGTTTTCAAACTTGAATTCGTATATTAACAGATTGCCTTATGATACTTGATTTTTAATGTACTATTTTTCTATTTCGGTATCGTTATGAGTTTATAAACGCACTGAAAACACATCGTTAAGAGATCTGTCAACGCTCGATTTTTGACCTTTTTCGTCTTCTAGAGATGGTATGACTGCTTTCAAAACTGACAGATGAATTACATATAACCTCAAATTTCTGTCAGTCAACACTGCTAATTACTCTGTGAAGTCGCATTTAAAAATCTAATAAAATTATAAAGTTATCTCAATGGAATATATATATATATATATATATATATATATATATATATATATATATATATATATATATATATATATATATATATATAACGTGTTTCATAAGACCTGTTACTCGTGCTTTATGGATTGGATTCATACATTAACAAATTGCCTCATGAAACTTAGTTTTTAGTGTACTACTATAAATAGTCGTATATCGTTTCTTCCACAATTACAGTGGTTCTCTTAAAAACCTTAATATAAAATACAAAAAAAACTAAATACTTCTTTTTGATATCATTGGCCGAGAAAAAGCGATTTTCCAAATGTGTCAAACTAAAACATGTTTTGTAAGGTAGGTGTATTTAACGAAAAAAAAAAAAATGCCTAATAAGAAACTTGAGCTTGAAAATTTCCCCATATTTCTTTAATATTAAATCGAGTATTTGTCGGATACACTTTCAATTAATTTTTAATCATTTATGTTTTCCTCTTTTCTTGATTTTAGTATTAAGAAGCGCTGAAAATCCAGACTCAGGCAAATAAGAAGGAAAATATTGTAACAAAATTCTAAGTTTTCTTTCTTCTATACTTAAATATTCCTTTCTAATTAGTACCTAAAATGAAATAAAGGAAATGTATAAATATATTTAAACACTGGTGATATTCCGTTCTTAAACTGGTGGCACCCTGGTTGGAAACCAATACTCTAGTAAGTATCTTGTATTTAACAAGAGTATTATTTTACACTTTAATTTAACTGGAACATGAAATAACTCCGAAATTATTTGCTCTTAGAATGAAACAGTTATTTAAAATAAGGTAAAAGTAAATTAAATGAAAATTACATTTATTCAAATTGGTTGAATCTAAAACAAGCATTTTCATTAACAATAATGAAGGCATTCATTAATAATTTCCTTTCTTACCGTTTCACTATTATACCCGGCAATGAAATCGAGTTCTTTTAGAATCCTCACTCCATTTAGAAGATGGAGGTAATTAACCAAATTGCACTTGTTGCCATAGACTGATTTTTATCGCTCTCAACCTCTTGTTTCATTAAAATGCACTCTATTTATCACTGATTTATATTCTTACCTTTTTTGTTATTTAAGGAACTTTACTTAGTTAACCTATAAATTTACTGCTCATTCTTAAATTACGACCATGAAAAGGAAATTCATCATTTTCTTACATATTAACTAACATTTAACCCGGCGTTACTCACTATACAGGATGTTAAGAAACAAGTGTAACACATTTATACATACATAGAGAAGAAGTCAAAATAAATCGAAAAGTTTCATACAATATGTGTTCGATCTTTAATAGTTTACGAGATATAATGAGTTTTTACGGAATTTACGGCTATTATCTCGAAAAATATAAGAGTTATGACTTCGATTATGTGAGACTTTTTGTTTACCTTTGAAAGGTCATCTTAGATGTGTTTTTGTTTTTCAAAAAAAGAAAAATCAAGTAATTGTACTAAATAAAATGTTGTGACATTGACCAATATTTAATTTTCAAATAACTTCTTAACTATTAGAAAAATTTGCTCAGAACTAATTTTGAACATTTGAAATTCACAAACCCGAATTTCACTATTTCAACGGATATTATTTAATTAGAATTGAACAATGCAAGTAATGATTAGGTTAGGTTTGTTTAAAAAAATAACAAATAAATATCAGTCTTTGTAATTTCAAATAAATCCATAACGCATTGTGGTCGTATTTCAGGTTTGGGAATTTTCAGTTCAAACTAGTGCTGAGAAAAACTTTCGGACGCATTGTGGCCGTATTTCAGGTTTGGGAATTTTGAGTTCGCACTAGTTCTGAGAAAAATTTTCGGACGATGCCCGAATTCGAATATCGAGAGTAACATATCGTATGGCTATAAAGTTTTAGAACTTCTTTATAAATATGACAAAAACCGTTATTTATACAAAATCACAATTTATTCTTCAATGTACAATGTGCATTCCTTCTAAATCTACATAGCGCTTGGCGCGTTCCTTCAGTCCATTCAACGAGTTCTGGAAGTCTAAAACTGGAATGCTGTTCAATACCTTCATCACGTTGGTTGGAGTAGCTTCAATTTTAGTTTGGGGAAGAAAAGTAGTCAGCCGGGGCTAAACCAGTAGCATACGGATATTGATGCAACACGCTGACATTTTTGGAGGACAGAAATTGATTTACAATTATTGCTTCATAGACCGGTCCGGTAACTTGCGCGCGCACAACTTCTTTTTTAAATTTTCGACGATAGTGCAATCAAGCTTCTTCTTTGTAGATGTTCAATTGCTCTGAAACCATCTAAATCGTAATACGCCAATCGAAAGCCAACAGTTGTCGAACTGCTTCTATGGTTTTGGCATTTCTGCTTGGTGCGTGGCGGTCACTTCTTAGGTCATCTTCGTTTTCATCTCGCTCATCTCGGAATCGCTCTCGCCAAGCAAAAAGATTGGAACGAGTCTATCCCAAAAGCTTTTTGGTTGGTTCTTTACACAAATAAACACATAATTTGATCGCATATCGCTGTTCGATGGATGCATCCACGACGAGGCAGGTCTAAGAGGTCAAACAAACTATGCCCATACGAGAACTATACTCAACCAATTTTAATATAAAATGAGGGGGATGTTGATGAAGGGCAGTCGGAAATAGTTCGGATGTCAGTTAATGGAAGGCGCTGTTATTTGATGTTACACAAAATCAACCCAAAAACTTTAAAGACGCATAGTGTATGCAGTAAATATACGAATTTCTTTCATTGTGCAAGTACTTGTTATACATAATTTAGCAATAAGTAGTGTAACGTTTATTTATTTGGGTGAAGTGTAAAAATCAAAGAAATATTATTAATGAAAATAATATGTTTATTAAACGATAAATAATTTGGATATATATTAAAAAGTTAATAAAAATAACTAACACTATGATTAAATAATTATAAACTCTAATTTAATACTAAGAATATTATTAATTATTAAACACTAAGATTATTTATTTAAACAATATTTATATTACTATATTTATTTATATAACTACATTTATTTATATTCATCATTCGTAGACTGTTTATTTATATCACGCACTAGGGGTTTATATAGCGCGATATCCTTCTCGAACTTTCCGACGTCACAATGACATTGAATACAAAGGGTCAGTCCGCCGGACCAGTGTAGACGAGTAAGTGTTTTCCCCCGCCGGGGATTACGTCATCGCTCGGAAATATTCTTCCAGTGGCGGCGCTCGCATACTCTTAAGTCAGGAGCGCTCGTTGTAGTAAAGTTAGAAAATTTGTAGAATATGTATACATTTTCTACGGAATTTACGCCACCATAATTAATTAATTTTGTTTATAGACTTAGAGTTAAACACAATTGTAGAAGAACTTGGTCATGCTGAAAGTAAATACCATGATTAAAATACAGACAAAAAACAATTTACGTGCATACTTGAATTCAGTGGCGATCTTTAGTTATATATATATATATATATACATATATATATATATATATATATATATATATATATATATTCACTTTTTCATGTCAAATAAGTCTAAGTAATAATTTCATAGTCACATAACCAAATTAAGAAAGACTAACTCGATTAGACATATTTTAAGAAAGGATTGTATTTAGATAATTATAACTGAAGAGAGAAATACATAGAAGGTGAAGAAGAAGAAAATTTGGAACGTTAACCGATAAGGTCAGTGGAAATTACGAGGGACTGCAGAGAAAGGCGCAGGACAGTCTGGTGTGGAATTAGCATTTCCGCTGAGACCATTCCACAGACAGAATTCAATAATAATGATTATGATATAACCAAATATTTTTTTTTATTAATATTGTAACGTTTTTATTTATATGGGTGAAGTGTAAAACATAGACAAATATTATTAACTAAAAGAATACGTTTATTAAACGATAAATATTAGAAATATAATTAAAGGTTTATAAAAGTAACTAACACTATGATAAACAAATATTAACACTGATTTAAAAACTAAGAATATTATAAGACACTTAAACACTAAGATTATTTATTTAAACAATTAACACTACTCTTTATGCCACTAATTACGTTTATTTATGTTCACTTGTCGACTGTTGTTTATATCACCAACTACTCACGACGTTTATTTATATCAGACTTCTTTACTCGTAGCTTTTATAATACAGAATGTGTTCGCTGGCTTTGGCGGCGGGTTATATACCTGGCAGATTATTTCTAGGCCCTTCTGGAGAACTTCTAGAGGTAAACAACATAACACAATAGATTATCACCGCGACATGTCCCAACGAGCGCGCTGCGCGCAGACACCGAGGCGCCAGCGACGTTACAACATTAAGAATATTCTTTTCGTTTTCAGTTTTAATAATTAATAATAAAAGGAGTCTAAAATCCAATGCCAGAGGTCCTAACAACTGAGTTATTAGGATCTCTGGCATGGTTGAAATGTTGAGTTACCTTAACTACTCTGTTTAACTTTTCCTTATATTTGTACTACTGATGATGAGAACTTAATTTTCGAAATACGTATTTAGTTTTAATAAAAATTATTTTTAAGGTTAAGGGGTAATTTTAATTAGTTTTAGTATTTGTTTTGGTGAAAATACCACGCGTAAGTCACGGTGAGAAAGTTTATGTGACGAGTAACGCCGAGATGAGATATTTATTGAAGGAATGCAGTTAATTGGCGACTCAAATCACCGATGGCTGCGTTGCTGTCGCGAACGAAAACGGTGGATGAAAGACAGGTACCGAATGACAGCTAATGTTGTTTTGTGATTACATTTGTCATATATAAAGAGAAAATGTATTTCGTATCACGAAATTCAATTTTTTTTGAGAAATACACCCTAATTTGAAATGTCATAAAATTGGTATCTGTCTTTTACTAGTTATAATTTTCCCACTAGATGTCTCATGTTTAATTTAAATTGCCAATTGCCAAAAATGCAATAAAGAAAAGTACGCAAAAGTTAATATAAATTAATAACATATATTTATTGTTTCTACTCTGTATATTATAAATATGTAAAAACTAAATAAACATAACAAAATGAAAATGAAATACAAAAATATTGACCTATTTGTCTGCACATATAGTACTAAAAATTTTATATCTGTAACTAAATATTTGTCAACATTTTGTTGCAAAATTTACATTGTAGTAAAAATAGTGTTTCATGTTACGAGATTATAAATACCCAACTAGGGTATTAATTTTAATTTTTTTTTTGTCTATAATTAAACATTTAATACGTATAATGCACCAACATATTGTCTGCTACAGCAAATGCGCGTGTGTAAGTATTACATTTCCAACACTCTGCGTACGAAGCATGCGCTTCCTAAATGCTACGTCTAATAAATGTCATGCATCCCAAGTCCTAAAGTTATCCCCATCACCAACTACGAGGAGATCAGATAGCCTAATCCCACAAGTGCTAAACTCCGTATATTGACGGGACGAAAAGATTTCTCAATTTACGGACCAGTCATTGTACAATATTAACCACAAGTATATCGCCTATTAAACCATAGATAGCTGTAAGTACTATTAATGAAGTATGTGACCTGAATAAAATTTAGAAAAAATATTTATATCTATCTACCTGTCTAGAGCTTACATAAAGTTTTCGCTGCTTATTCTTTTCCAACCGGATTCACCGAGCCACAGTCAGGGATGTGCGTCTACGCGTAATCTATAATAGTTTACTTACATACGTTAGCAACGTAAATTACATAAAGAATTATGTCAAATGTAGGCAATGCGTAGATATTGTAAACTTTGTAATTGCACATGCGCAATGGAGGTTCAACGAACTGAAGATAATTTCATACTTATTTTGACAGTCAGAGTCACTGATAATCACTGCAATATATATTTTTAACTGGAATGCACATACCTACTATGATAGTGAAGACCTATTGAATGCCGGCTGCTGGAGGAATCGGCAAACATAGGGACAATCCGTGAGGACAATTAATACTTCGTCTAGTGCACTCCGTTTACTGGCCATGGCGCAGGTTTTAAATGTGAATAGTGAAGAGAGTTTATACGACTATTTGACTATGTTCGGTTCCGCACGAACATGCCTGAACAGAGCCAGCAATTGTCATTCAATGGGTTTCAGTTCAGCGTATGCTGATTGGTAGAGTATGCAAGTTCCAGTCATTAATATATTTCAGTGTTGATATTAAATAAACAAAAATGAGAAATAAGAATTTCTGATATCTAATGTGTATGAAATAATAAACTTTTGTTTTTAGAATTAATAGTACAGCGTACACGTACAGCAATCTATGGGTATGTCCACATACGAGCCCAAAATCATATTAGTTCGACCGGCACAATATTTTACTTTAATGATATTTCATTTTATTACAGAAAAATCAATGAATATTTTATTCTTACAAAAATTGTACTATTACCGTAAAATATACAATTTCAGCTAAATTAACAATAATAACAAAATAGTTTCGATAATAATTATGTTTTAAGCTAAATTAATTTAAGTACAACATACGAATCAGAATATTTCGGCCATTATTTTAATATTGCGTTGCGTCTCCTTTATTGACTATAACGGCTTTAATTCTATTTTGCACAAAGCAAGCGATGCATGATTCAACTGTTGACAAAACAATTGATATATTTATATTCTTGAAATCAATATAGTGCTTGATATTTATTGTAAGTGATAAATTTTTATACTAAAATAGCGCATGGTGAACCATATAGTCAAAATTTAAGAAAATCCGTAATTAGTGCTCATATGAACGACATTTCGGCACGAAAAATTTCGATTTCACGTTTGATTCCGCAGTCAACAGTACAAGGTATTATTTATTTGTTTAAAAGAAAATGGAAATTTTTTGAAAAGAAAGAAAACTTGTCGTTAACCGTCAACTCATAATGCTGATAATCAGGCTTTAAGGAAAATTGTGAAACAAAATTGCCCATCAAATGCTTGAGATATTACCGTATAATGGCGGGAAATGATCGGAAAACAAATTTCGGTATCTACCACTATAAGAAAAATTAAACAAATAGGACACAAGTTTAATAAGGTATTTTTTGCGATTTCCCTGTTAAAAAGGATTATTAATATTTTGTATGTTTCACTAAGCCAAAGAAAAGCCTTTGCTTACAAAATTGCAATAGCCAACAGCGTAATTAGTGTTTCATCAAGACCAGAAATCTTGTCTTGATGATCATTTCTTGTCTTGTCTTGATTTTCAAGACAAGAAAATAAAAATTTCTTGTCTTGCTCATTTCTTGGCGACTTACTTCTTGTCTTGTTTCAAGATTTCTTGATATTTCTTGATTCTTGACGTTTTAGGGGAATCCCCTTTCTCTATCGCTTTATCCAATCCGAACGCTCAAGTGAAGCGTTAGCGTCTGCCATTGGCTGTTTTTAAATGTTACTATGATTTCGTCGCGATGTGAAGGGCCGGACCCCGGGGTGTTCGGGGGGCAACCTAATTAAATAACAGTCTAATCGCCAGTTTGTCAATATATTGTTATACTGTTTCTTTTTTAATAAAGGCAACAGGCACTGAATAACTTTTTTATTTTATATGATGCGTTACGAGTACACAAACCAAATTAACATGTACCTATATAGTATTTAGTATTATTAAACAAAAATAGTTTCTAATATTTTTGAACTTTTACTTTACGTTGATGTACATCTTACATTTAAAAAAAAATAGTTATAAACAAAAGATTTCTATATAAAAGTGTTATTATATAGAAATTCGATCCCATTCACGAGATATTGGGATATTTCCGAAGATATTTCACTACTTAATTGTAAATATTAGTTCTATTATCTATTTTCTAACATATAAACTGTACGCGCATACGAATAAAATAAGGTCCGCATACATATTCCAATAGAGCGATAAGGAAGTGGCTGTTTTTAGAGCAAAAAATCAAAAAAGTTGAATTACGTAGGAAATGGTTGATCATATGAGTAAAATGTTTTTATTATTTTATATATAAAATTGTTTGCTTAATTCAATAGTAAAATAAATATTATTTCACATAAAGTAAGTTACGGATTAATTCCAGTAAGACACTGTTTTGAAAGTATGTATTTTAGTTGAAACGGACATATCGGAATACTCTTAGATATCAAATTTTGTAAAATAATATTGAATAGTTTTAAAAATAAAGATAGTGTAAACTCCCCATGGGATAGCCTCCGTGAGGTTCTATCGTATACAGAATGTTAATGAATATTTACATGCTATAATTTCATAGGGTATGTAAAATAGACTGACTTTTACTAATAAATTCATATCCGGAAACGAACCGTTTTCGAATTAGAAGCTCTTAAAAGAGTAATTATTATCTACCTAATTTTAGTTGGTTTTGACTTATGACGTCAATTATTAGTTTACATACCATTGATTTTTTTTAAATAATTTTATTCATTTTTTAATAAATATTAATAATTGCTCAAATAATAACGATCAATTTCAATACAAGCATTGCAACATACCTAACATATTTTGATACATTCGTTAAAAACCGTAGACAAAGTAATTATTAGTTTTGTTTACAAAACTAATAATTTTGTTTACAAAACTACTAATTTCGTGCACAAAACTAATAATTGAACTGACACGTCACAGCCAACTAAAATAAGAGTACATTAAAAAACAAGTTTCATAAGATAATCTGTTAACGCACAAGTGAGGACGAGGTATATTTACCTGAAAATTTAGACTTATACCTTCAACTTTCACTTCGATTTCAATAAAATTATTTATTTTGAAAATCATAGTCAGAGATACAAAATTTTATATTTTAATTGTAAATGCGGATTTACATAATTAATTGTCAAGAAATCAAGATTTCTTGTCAAGAAATCTTGATTCTTGATGATACATTCTTGTCTTGTCTTGGGACATAAATTATACTTCTTGTCTTGGTCTTGTCTTGATTTCAAGACAAGATCAAGACAAGATCAAGAGTGTTTCTTGATTTTTGTGAAACACTAAGCGTAATAGGTTGAAATGGGCTAAGGATCACAAAAATTGGACTCAAGAACAATGGCACACCGTCATTTGGAGTGGAGTTCAAATTTGAAGTTTGTCTAAGAGATTGTAGAAAACGCGTATTGTGCACTTTTTGCGAGATATACCAGACAGACTGTTTGGTTAAAAAAGTGAAATTTCGTGCACGCTTTGGTTTGGGATTGTATATCTTAAAGGGGGGGGGGGGGAAGCTACATTTTATAAATGATACTGTTAACGCTGATAAATATAAAGGTATAGTTAAAGAAGTTTATTTTACCATCGATTCCTTTATGCCAGTCCATCGAAGAGAGCTACGTTTTTCAGCAGGACGGTGCCCGGTGTCATATGGCAAAAACCGTTAAACTTGGCTTGAATATCATAATATTCCTAGTCTAAAGTGGAATTCAAGTAGTCCGAATTTGTCGTCAATTAAGTCCCTTTGGCATCAAATGAAAAATGATCTGCGTAAGAATCCAGCACGCAGTGAACCAATTAAAAATAAAATTGCAAAAAGTATTAAACCTAATGAGTGTGCAAAGTTAAATGATACAATGCCTAATAGAATTAAATCCGTTATAGTCAATAAAAGAGGGGCAAAGCAATATTAAAATAGTGGCCGAACTATTCTGAGTTAATTTAATTTAGTTTAAAACCTAATTCTTATCGGAATGGATTTTCTTTTTGCTGTTATTTTAAACAGAATAATAAAAATTTTGTAGGAATAAAATATTTGAGTTTTTTGTAATATAATATGAAATGCCATTAAGGTCGAACTAATATGATTTTGGGCTTGTATAATAAAACAGAACACTCGTTTCAGAAGAACGATACCTGCTGAATTCAAATTTTAAATAACTCTTTAGATATTTAGCTACGGGGAATTGATTGCCATGTATGTACGTATTTCATTTGAGCTTGCTGTCCAGCGCATTCACAGCATCATTATTTTTTATTTTATTGGTGTGATCTTTGTGGTTGGCGCCCTGCGACATTTTGTAGGGTACGAAAAGCTTGTGAGGCAAGCTGTGTTGAAAGAAATATCCACTGAGCCTGGAAATACGTGCTCTATGGAATTCGTCACTGAACTGACTCCTTTCAATTCATAAGACGCATGCGTTTGCACCTGCGTCACTGCCTTTCGCCTTGTGTTATAAACGCATGCTCTTGATGAACGTAAAACGCTCGAGTGGTCGAGTGTGGACATATCTTATAGTTTAACAGGTGATATACTTATGATTATCATCCTAATATGACTGATTCATACATAAAGAAAACTTGTGGAATTAGTTTGTCTGAACTCTGGTTGAGGTAACATTAGCATTTGTGACACTAGGTAAACTAGGGTGACCAGATCTTAGATCACGAAAGCAGGACACAGCAGACAAAAAAGGATGATTTTTAGTAGAAAAGGATGACAAAAACAAACACATATTTTATTAAATACTTGAAAAGAAATAAAAAATAATATTTATTTGAACTTAACAACAATTATTTCTATATATTCTATATATATTTAAAATTTACTAAAATAAATAGCCGAGTAAGTAGCTGGTCGACAGCGCGAGTACCGAGACTCAACGAACAAATCCGATTCTTATTAGTATTAGACGGCAATGCGTGCGACGAACTCAGCACGTGCGAGTGCGGAAAAAAGTTGTGTTCTAGTACTGTGAGGTAAAAACGATTTTTTTTTATTATTTCGTGATAAAGCCGGACGTAAATAAAAGCCGGCCGGACATTCATATTTTTGTTAAAAAGCCGGACAAGTCCGGCTTTATCCGGACGTCTGGTCACCCTAGGTATATGACATTTTGTGTGGTGTGGCGTAGCATTAAGACATAAGATTGTTGCAACGCCTGGCCTAATACATACTACTCTACTATCTACATACGAGAAACCGTACATAATATATCTCTGACACTCAAAATATGACTAAAAGCATGGTAATAGTGTATTACATACCGAGTCAGAAAATGCTCCATTATAGCCAAGGGCTGAGTTAGATTGTACTGAGGGTTGGAAACGCACATATTACTAACCGATCGTGAATAAAAATATGTATACCTACATTGAATTTTATCAGAAAACTGGAACGTTAACATGTTGAGGGCGCGTTTGAATAGGATCAGCACTTCGTTGGTTGGAGCATTGATTACATTTGAAAACAGTTTAAATCCACCTCTGCACGCGTGGGTGCGTGGTGTAACCTCTACTCTACACAGTGGGAAACATTCGCATGGCACGTGTTACATTATTAGAGAACATTGTATGCAAACCTTGCGAATTAGATCTGTAGTTTTGCGGTGAGTGCCAGTGACGCGTTCGATTGTGCAACAATGCCGTCACTGACACACAAATTATATAGCTAATGGGCCTTCCAAAAATACATTACAAACATTTGTACTGTACAACTGACAGCACTATAATAAATTGCCTGCTGTTTTACTGTTTTCATGAGGGTACCTACCTTTGTTTTCGCCATTCAACACTGTTTTATGCACTACAAAATTTTATACTACATGTATAATGTAATTATATTAAACTCTCTAGTTTTGTTGTCGTTCTCGTTACACAAAATAGAAAAAGAAAATATGCACAATATAAATATTAAAATGCTGAGGCATTCAGCTGTTTACAAGTGGCAAATATGTAAATAACACGGACAAAATAAATCAATTTAAATATAAAGATGAGGATTTGAAAAGAGTTTTTGTTTCCAGAAAGTTGGAATTTTATGTACAATAAATAAGTTTTGAAATGCAGCAATTTATTTACGAAAATCGAAACAAAAATTAAGTATTTAGGTACATACTGGGTGCCTTAGGCCGACCGGCATATAGAAGATTAACAAGTAAAAACAGGTAAATGTGAATAGTATGGAGATACTACGATATTAAGTTTAAATTTTGTATATTTATTGGAGGTTACTAATTCTATGGATTACAGTCCAAATAAGTCAATTTAAATGTGTAATATTAGAAAAAATTAAGAAAATTTGTAGAATTTCCAGTATTGTTCTACATATTCCGGAAAAATGGATACTCAGCAACAATAGCATTGTGGTAGCGTGCGCGCTTGGTAATAAACAAAATTCGAAGAGACTTGGTTTCTGAACCAGCCAAAGCAAAATACAGCTGTTCATTTTAAATGGGCCACCATTGCTATCGCGCAAACTGTAAGAGTTACAAAGAGGGTTAATTCGGTAAACAATTTCTATTTTACAAGACATATTTTTAGAAAGGATTTTTTTTTTCAAGCAGTGGTTCTCAAAATACATAACTTTTTATGGGCCATAATCTATTTATTTTCTCAAAATTTAATTCGTATAAAATGTTATATTAATTTGATTAAAATATGGCTATAATAAGAGTGCCACGAATGGAAAAATTAAATACATGTACACGTAGCACTCTTATTATAACCATATTTTAATCAAATTAATATAACATTTTATACGAATTAAATTTTGAGAAAATAAATAGATTATGGCCCATTTAAAATAAAAAGTTATGTATTTTGACTGCCACCACTGCTTGAAAAAAATTCTTTTCTAAAAATATGTCTTGTAAAATAGAAATTGTTTACCGATTTAACCCTCTTTGTAACTCTTACAGTTTGCGAGATAGCAATGGTGGCCCATTTAAAATGAACAGCTGTATTTTGTTAACGTTGTCTCTAAATGAACATTAATGTAAATTAATATGATTTTTTTATGTAGATGCATATACTTTAAATATTTTTAATAGTTTTTTTTTTGTACATTTTATATGGATTATGTAAGTGTATAAAAGTGTGTACCTAAAATATGTGTTAATTTAAATTTAATACGATATTGTAACAGACCTAGATTCGCGACCAAACACTCAGGCACACGGCGACGAGACCCCATTAATTTAGTGATTATTTTTAACACCTATTTTGTAAGTTATCGCCGTCAAATTATGTTGCTCTGCGTTTGTTGAACGGTTGCTATAAGTTTGTTGAGCGTTTGTTATGTAAATAGCAATAATATGCAGTAAAAGTGACATTTTACAGATGTTAGCTGTCAAAAATTGGCAAAAAACATTATTTGAAGAATAAATTATATTTTGTAAAATCTGAATCACACTGATTACAATAAATATTCATATTAAAAAATAATGTATCCATTTTATTAAATTTCAATAAAAAATTGAAAACAATAACAAAAATTATTTCGTGAAGAAAAAATTTAAATTTTGCTTTGGCTGGTTCAGAAACCAAGTCTCTTCGAATTTTGTTTATTACCAAGCGCGCACGCTACCACAATGCTATTGTTGCTGCGTATCCATTTTTCCGGAATATGTAGAACAATACTGGAAATTCTACGAATTGTCTTAATTTTTTTCTAATATTACACATTTAAATTGACTTATTTGGACTGTAATTGATAGAATTAGTAACCTCCAATAAATATACAAAATTTAAACTTAATATCGTAGTATCTCCATACTATTCACATTTACCTGTTTTTACTTGTTAATCTCCTATATGCCGGTCGGCCTAAGGCACCCAGTATGTACCTAAATACTTAATTTTTGTTTCGATTTTCGTAAATAAATTGCTGCATTTCAAAACTTATTTATTGTACATAAAATTCCAACTTTCTGGAAACAAAAACTCTTTTTAAATCCTCATCTTTATATTTAAATTGATTTATTTTGTCCGTGTTATTTACAATTTTTCCATTCGTGGCACTCTTATTATAGCCATATTTTAATCAAATTAATCTAAAACTTTGAAAGCTTTTCTCTCAAAAAATCGTCTTGACCCATATAAAATGAACACCTGTATATTTTCATGTAGTACATAATAAAAAAATAACCATATTTTACTTTTATTACATTTTTAGTCGTTAAATAAATAAATAAAAATTAATTGAAATGATTTTGTCAAGTGAAAGAAGCTTGAGCAATATTTCTTTTTCTAAATGTAAATTCTTTGCAAGTGTTTAATCGTAGTTTGAATGTGTTGGAGTCTTATCTGTCTGATTGCAGGCCGACTTTGCCATTGGCGTTGGTACAAAAACGTTTCATAAATTTCAACTAAATTACTATTTCTTAAATTACGACTTCGTACTTCGATATTATTACCAAGTTTTCAGGCGACATTAAAATTAACTTCCTCTAATATTTATGAATAAAAGTGATAGTGAACATCGATTATAATTTCGCACATACACGACTGTTATCAAAGCTATATAGGTTCTTGAACAAATATGGAAAAAAATGTTAAATAATATAGGTATAATTTATTTTTAAGTTCACAAAAAAAATATATTTCTTCTTAATTTCTTGAAATTTATATTAATTTTCAATTTTCATATGAAGCCATTTTTAAATATAGATTATCTTTATTTGCAATTGTATAAAACACGTATAATTTTTTCATATGTTTTATTTAACTTTAGAGAGTCGACGTTAAAATGTTGTATAAAGAAATAAGCGAGAATCTAAAGTGAAAAATGAAAATATTCAGTGATATGCATTTTTTTCTTTTGGAGAAAAATAAATGCTTCATCAAAATCATACATTTTTATCGGGTATACATATTTTAACTAACTTTGTATCTCTTATGCGTAGTTCCCGAAATTACAATACAGTCAAATCTGTCTGAATAAATGTTTGAAAATTCGTGCAACATTGAATACGAATTACAATGTAATGTGATCTGTACAAGCCGGAAACTGCTTAACGCGGATGCGAAACACAATTTTAGGTTCGCGCTGGTAAAAACAAACCTGTACAAAACGGAAGCGAGCGTTTTCATGTAAAAATCACATGGTTGTTTGAGCAACGATAATTGGTCAAACTGCATCGCTATTGTGTACATTATATTCTTCGTACCCAAAACAAAATCATCACCATGTACGAGTAACTGTTCTGTTCTTAAAGTCGCCGGTGTCTATTAAAAGAAGTCTTTAGCATCTAATGAAAATGCAATATACATATTTGGATCAGTCCCCATTGTAAATTTTTAATAATATAAAATATAACGTATGATTATTTTTATTCTAATGGATAGCAAATTTCGTGTACTTTTCAAATTTGAATAAATATATAGATATTCCATTTGAAAATATAAATTTACATGTATACCATTGCGTGAAAATGGATCACGATACAAAAATCTCCCCTGCACACATTTTAATTTAAAATTAACTTTCTTTGAAAATATTTTCCATAATATTTAAAATAATTAACCGATGAAACACCTTGTATAAATATTGCATTGTTATTACGTATTGCATTGGTACGTTATTAGTGTTATTAAAACTGCATTATAGTTACATTTATGAAAATATCATTGTTCTAATTATAATTAAAATTTGATATAAAAATTATTTTTGTTTTGCAGAGGTTCATTTCCGTCTTATAGGAGATTCTTGTAGAAGCCGAAAACCTGCTCAAACCAGAATGATATTTTGGTCCTTCACGATTCCGGCTTAGGCAGGTTTAACTGTATTGGATACATTATGGCTGGTAGCACGAGCGTAGTTGTAACACCGGTTTCAATTAAAACCATGTCAACGACTTGGCACATACTTCAGGGTTATTAAAAATCAGTGTTGCCAATATACTGATTATCCGAAAATGTACTGACAGCCATATTCGATAAATTTAGCGGCATTATTTAAAATTGTTTAATATTATTTGTTTCTCAACTTGTTTACAGGATAAACATTTTAAAATAATGAAGCCAAATTTATACAATATAGCTGTCTATAGTATATTTTGTTGAGGGATCGTCTAGTTGAACAGCAATTGCTATTTCAAATCTTTGACTAAGAAGATATCACTTGAAGAGGAAATGTTGCAAATCATCTTGCTGGTAGGTATTGCATATCGAACAAATTTCCTCTTTGTTGAATCTAAAAACAGTACTGTTATGGTAGAGGGTTGGAGTTCTAGAGGATGAAGTTCGGATTTGGCTTATTAATTGGACAATTTTATATGGGATGTTGGGTAGATTGAAAATGTTGGAATAGATAAATGTTTTGAAAAAAGGATTATTTTTATTTTGTGTCAATATCATAAAGGTATTGACAGTAATAATTTCTTATATTTGGAATTTCTGTCTTCGTTTTTAGAAAATTTTGTTCTTCCCATAGCCACGCGAAGTTGGCTTTTTGTAAAATAATCTGTATATTTCTTGTCCAGTTGTATTTTTGTTGTTTTTCCTGTGGTATTGTCTTACTATTGTTGATTCGTAATAATTTATTATAACAAAGTTTCACATATCTGGCTTCAGACATTAACAGTACTTTGTACCACCAGTTAAGTACGTTTTTAACTACAATTAGTTCTAGTTTATCCAAATTTGGCTCTCGTCTAACTATATAGTTTGGGGTTGTTCGTTGCCATCCCAAAATGCTTTTTACGAAATTTGTGTGACCCTTCTCTATTACTTCGCATTGATTTATTGCCAAGGTTTCGCTTGCAAAAAGGAGCGAGGGAATTACTAGTGAATAGTATTGTTTTTTTGTTGTCTCCCAGTTGTTTATTTGGCCTTTCTTTAGTATAATTTTTATTGCGCTGGTAGTTTGTCTGGATTTTCTCAGAGAAGAGACCTGAAGTGCTACAAGTACGTCCTAAATAAATATATTTTTTAGTTGTTGTGATTTCTTTTCCTTGGCAACTATACTTGATTATTTGCTTTCTGGGTCTGCCGATATGGAAGTGCATAACATTGGTTTTTTTAGCATTTACCTTCAGGTTCAGTTTGTCGCAGTACTGTTCTAGAACTCTAAGCGTAATTATTTTACGTGCCTTATACGTAAGAATTGATTGAAAATATAAAATATTTACAATCTGTCGTGACAAATGGACTACAGTAAAATAATTATTATGTTGTTAGAAACATTCAAATGGTAAATTTAAAAAAAATGAAATTTTCTGACCCGGTGATAGCTGGATCAAATCAATCACAGAACACAACAATCACTAAAAAATGTTATTGTAAATTGTAAGTATTCCCTTGACAATATAATAAGAAAAAATTCAAACTTTTCTCTTATATACCCTTTATTCATCCCCTCTAAAAGTTAAATATGTGGTTCTGCGAACTAATTATCCGTATTCCAAGTTTTTGAATTGGTAAAATCCTAAACTTACGTTAATTCTCATATTATATCAATTATCGGAATTTTAAATTGTTCGGAAATTTCTTTAATCTTTTTCATACATACCTAATTTATAATCCTCCACACCTGTGTAAAATTTTCCTGTAAGCCAACGACTTTTGCATCGTTAATAAGATTAATTTAATTATATTTCAAAGAATAGTTATAATACAAAAATGTTTGATTCTGTTCTGTGTGCAGTCATATTTAAAACATTAATTTCTAATGAAATAATGTAACAGTTAGCTTTAACTACAAATATATTAATTATATGCATTTTTCAATAATATTTCTTCCTATAGAAAATTCATAACTCTAGCTGCCGACCGTCAGAATACAAGATCAATTTTATTGGCTGACAAAATACCCTCCCGCCGCGTGCTCACCCTCGCCTTACTAGGGCATGAGAATTCTGTAGCATTGAAAATACACAAAACACGTCTCAGTTTTTTACTAATTATGGGTGTATTTGTCATTTATTTGTAATAAAATTTAAACCCTGTCTCTTAGAAAACATGAAATTAGGTTCGTAATTTTTAAAAAAATTAAAATATTTATTCTTTATTCGAAAAATTAATTTCAAAGTTAACCAAAAAATAACAATTTTAGAGCTTTCCACAGATGTATGAACAACTATATTGAAAAAATAAAAAGTTACGGAAATAATATCAAGTTTTCTTAAATAAATATGATAACAATAAATTACAAATTCGTAACAGATTTTGCATAGTTAGCAAACATTTACAGCCTCTTTTCATTCATTTGAGAAAGCGTACAGGATCCCCTTAACAACCCTGAAGAAGTCGTTGACATAGTTCTACTAGTTCTAGTTCCCCAAGACTTCTTATTTATCTACTAGTTCATATCACTAGCATAAAAATTTACCATATTTCGCTGTGTGTGGGATTGTACTATAAAATCAAATAATTGATTGAAAGATAATCTCATGTAATATTTGGATATCACTCCTGAATCCACGGCATTTTCTAATTAGAAACCGATGTATGTGATTTATCTACAATATGCATGGAGTGACGAAATTAGTAATAACAATACAGCCAGTGTTGTCAGGTACAGCCATGAGTGAAGTTCTAATCTTTCATTAGCTTAATGGCTACGGGATAAACGATTAAATATCATATAACAAATAATTAAAGCAATGTATATGTTAATCATAATCACCAAATAAATATTTGCTCTAAAACTACATGCTAAAATTAATCCCTATATAAATTCATATATACTGTGGGGCTATCAATTTTTTTTTATCCGAATTCAAAGTACACAGGTAAACTAAATGAAACAATAATATTAATCATACATTTATACATTTACAAATTGAAGTAGAATATACCGGATGACTATTAAAATATGAATCCTGTTTGGAACTCCATAACTCCGGAGTACATTGAGATATCTATTTTAATCTCTGGCAGACAAACAATTGAAAATATTTGTAGCAAATTTCAAACATTTATATATAGAAAAACAAGTGTATACCAATTTTCTAAATCTACCATTGAAGTATATAATTTTATAATTAGTTAAAAACGAAGTAATCTATTATTGAAACAAATGTATGTAACTGTCAGTGACATTTCGAGTTAGTTGTAACGTCACAAATTTCCTCTAAGTTTAGTACAGTTATCTATAGATTTCTTCTAATAATGGCACCTCCCTTAAGCACATATTGTAATCAAGAAAAAAATTGTCGTGACAAAAAAAATACGAAAGAATTTCTAGGTCAGAAATGGCCACTTTCTAGCATAATTCATGCTATTAGGCGACTGATAGAAACTGGATTGATTTACAGAAAACCTAGGACAGTTCATGTATCAATTCTGAATTTTCATCATTTGTAACGGTTATTAACCTTCCACTCTCAGGTTTTCTGAAAATCGATACAGTTTCTATCAGCAAGATTTATGCTAGCAAGTGGCCATCTCGTCCCTGAAAATTCTTCCGCAACTTTTTTGCCACCCGAATTTTTGTCTGGATAACAAGATGCAATGATTTCTAAGTCACGTTTATTTAAATGAGGCGTCATTATTAAAATAAATCTCGAGATAATTGGAAAAAACAGAGCAAATTTATGAGAATGTTACAACTAACACGAAATGTCACTGATAATTACATTTGTTTCAATAATAGTCTACTTCGTATTAAGGTGATTATAAAATTATGATCATGTAATAGTATATTTAAACGGAAAATTTTATTAACGTTTTGTCCGCAGGAAATAAAAATTTAAAATCGGAGTACAGTTATGAAGTATCAGGATTCGTTTTTTAATAACCACCCAAAAAAGGAGCTGTATTTTAAAATGGTATTATTGTAAAAAATCATCAATTATTTTATATATATATATTGATAGTTCATAACAATGGGATGTAACTAAAATTTAATCAATCTAATAAGACCGATAGATCCCTACCTATTTCTTTCGAACTCATTGCTTGTATTATTTCGTACAAGTGACGTCACAAAATTTTTAATGCCACTTTTCTCGAATTCGATTAATATTTAACAAATACGATATTTTCTCCAAATTTAATCAAGGGTCACATACTTCATTTACATAATATAATATTTTCCCTCATTCAATAAATTTTCGTTCAATTATGAAAAAAATTATTAATTGTATGGAAACAAATAAGGCGCTTTTTTAGTCCATGAAAGTCCAAACACCTATGCAAATTATGAATGATCGCTCAAGGTTTTATTTTTAATTTAGTCTGTTAATATATATTTAGAATTCATAGTGTATATCCTTCATTTTTGTTTGTTGGAATAATTACTGAATTATAGCTGGCGCGTTGAAACTAGATCTTGTGCATACTTTGGCTTATAAATAAATCCCCTTTCCCTTTATACCAATTTTAGTTGTTGGAACCTTTTCCTCATTATAACAATAGCATATTATAATTACTATTACATTTCGACTTGCCCAAGTACGAATTTTTAGCTCTGCGCATTCAAGGTCAGTCTAAACCTTACTCAGTAAAGTATTTTTATGTAATTGTTAGATATACAAAACTTCAAGAAACAAACGGAGGCTCTGAATTTTTGAAACATTAACATTCAAGTTAAGCTAGACCCGTGAATATTTTTCTATACCGGGGATCTACTTTTTCTTCGAATATAGGAAATTCAATGTCAATATTTCATTTGGTAATATCTCTTTATCTATTAATTTTACAGCAAAGTGTAATGAAGAAAAATGTTCAGACTGAAAAAGTGCATTCACTGAATACTAAGTTTGATCAACTTGTTTCTTATATACGAGTTAGAAGCAAAAGAAAATATCAGAGTGCCATGAGAAATAAAACATTAATTTATGTTTGTTGTTCCTGACAATCTGACAGATTGACAATGATTTTATTATTATTAATCTATAATTAGAACTATGGGAAGATTAAATATTGAAAATGAAATGTAACCACAGATTCTAATAATATGAAATCAAGAAAAATGTTGAATTTGTCAGATATGTCAGAAATAATTTCATGTTTATTTCTTATGTCACTCTGATATTTTTTTAAATCGTGTATATTAATTTTTACATTTTTTTATCACAATAATATTGACAACTAATAGTCGTAGTTAACTCCTTTTTTTTCGTAGTTCCAATTCCGCAACTAATCACGATAATGTCACCATTATAATGAATATCGCATAATAGTATTTCACAATCTAAATGGGTAAATGTGAGTAGTTTAGCTAGAAGAAAACACCTCTATTTATCTAAAAACGTTTTCTCTTAGCTATACTATGGGAGTAGTATGATTTATTTAAGAAGTCGAAAAGTGACGGGTATTCGGGTTATTATGTAGTTGGCAGAAAGCATTAGTGTCCAAATATCGTGTAATAATTTCCTGGAGTGCGTTCCAATGCATGGCTCGTTGTTGAATGTTGACACTTGTGTTCTGTGACAAAACGTCACCGTCAAAATTGGCATTGATTTACTGCTGTCTGTGATAAATTGTTACAGGAATTCGCTATTCTTCATTCTTTTCCCGGGATGTTTTCATAATCTGCCTTCGGATTCTGCTTGCTGTTTCTTTTATTTCATTTACATGCCTTTTTAATTTAGCCAAAAAATCATCTATGTATCCCAATAAATTTGTTTTTGTTAATCTATTCAATACTAAGTCACATTCTTATTAATTACTCTGTAACACACTAACATCATTTCTTAATTGCATGATACTACATGTAGATTAAAAACTTTTTATCCATCGAATTACTCAGTTAAATCTATTTTATTTGTTAGTTAAATTTATAAAAATTAGATTTTTAAAATACGTTTTTCTCTAATAAACAATATACGGTTAACCAAAATTATTAGACAATTATTGAATAATGCAACATTTTGAAACCCCGAATAGAGAAATGAGTAAATATAAAAACGTTTGAAGAATTCAACTTTGAAGTTCATATAGTTGGTATTTTGTGATAAATATATAATTATTCAATTTCATTCAAAATGAGCTTTTCTGGGATACTATAGCGAAAGTTAAAACATCAAAATATTACTTCAAACCTTGAATGGGCACAAAACCTACATCACACAGTATATGTCATAATTTACACGTAAACAATGACATATTCTGCTTCACCGGAAAATCATATTATGATTTGTGAGTGTAGAGTATGCAGCTAATAAAACTGAATTTTCAAACTAAGATTATAAAGAATTTTAGGCTAACTATGTTGTAAGTTAGACATTTGTCTACCACATTTCTACATTGTCGACATTATCTACGTGTTTTTAATTATCTACACATACTCTATGTGTTGACGTAAATATTAAAAGTTTACATGTAGATTTTCATAACGCAACTAGCAAATTAGTTATGTAGTCAAAAGAATCATTAAATTATGTAATAAATTTCTTACCAATTTGCAGGGATCAAATGTCAAATTCTGTGACAGGTTAAAATTGGCGACTTACCTAAAACAAGAAAAACATAATTATAATATATGTCATGAAATAAGTGATTTGAACATAAAATACAGTATCCCAAATAAAGTAGTATATCATTGGGATCTCGGAAACTATAACTTATTTTGAAAAAAAAAATAGTATGAAAGTTATTCAAAAAACAAAAAACTGAAAACCACGATTTAAAAATATGTAATACAACTCCATAATTATGAAAGATACAAAAATATGCCTCATATAAAAGTTACATGATTTGATAAAGTAGAAGTGATGTCCGGATAAAATTAAAAATGGCGGTTTTCTAGATATTAATAGCAACTTTCTTATTTTAAATGGACGCCTCATTGAATTTTTAGAAAAGTACTTATTTTTTTTTCTCTTTCCAACGGTGTAAAGGTTTTTGTGTTTTAATTTTTTGTCCCTAAAATCTATTTTTTTTGACCCTAAAATCTTATTTTTATGTCAAAAATTTAAGTAGTTCTTCAAAATTGTATTTTATTTTCCTTAAGTAACTTATTCCATACATATCCTGCTCATAATTAAATTTTGATTCCATATTTTCAATTTAACGTATGTGTACCTCATCTGATATAAAACAACTTCTATTGAAACCAATGATTTTTATTGACCATAATATTTTTAGTCACACTAATATAATTTAATTAAAATACTAATATGACATACAAATATTACAGATACTTAAAAAAAATAAGAAATTTCATGAAAAACAATGAAGAATCCAAGATTTTAGGGGTAAAACAAAATTAAAACACAATAACCCTTATACCACTGGAAGGAGAAAAAGATACTTATTTTTTGGAGTAAAAATACAATATGGCGCCCATTTAAAATAAGAAAGTTGCTATTAATATCTTGGAAACCGTCATCTTGAATTTTATATTGACATCATTTTTAAGTTTCCCTTATCAAATCATATAACTTTTATAATGAAACATGTATTATATTTTTTATAATTACGGAGTTATTTGACTTTTTTAAAATCTCCATTTTCAGTTTTTTTTTGATAACTCAAACTATATATATATATATATATATATATATATATATATATATATATATATATATATATATATATATATATATATAGGAATGAGCACTCAAAAATGCACAAATTTACCCAATTAACCGACCTCTTAGTTCCGAAATCCCAGTAGTATACCACTTAATTTAGTACACCTATTTATGAAATGAAACCACAATTATAGATGTGTTACAGGGATTTTGAGAAAAATACTAGAAGCGAAGTTCGATTAAATTAGGACTAAGGTTGTCCCATTAAGAAGCCATTTCAGTGGTGTATAGTTGATCAATAGAAATGTATAAAAAAATACTACATAGATTTGGCGAAAATGGAAATGTTGCATTAATAATGTCAAATGTGGTCTAGAGGCTAGCGCATTTGTTTGATAATACGGTCATTGTATGCGATCGTGTGTTCGCTTCCCGTACGAGGGTAACTGCGAGCTAAAGATACAAGTGAGCCTGAATGATCGGAGGCCACTATAAACCGTCGATCCCTTCTAGGCTGTGAGTTGACCACTCACACCATTAATTGCAAATAAAATTCCGTGAAATTCCGGCCGCATGCTTCATATAGAAGTCGACTCGTAAGAGTCAGGGAACTGAGTGTTATCCATTTGTGTCATTATCACAACCATTATTTTTACTCTAAATTTTAACAATTCCTGCATTTTTGCTTTTTGCAACAAATGAACAACATGGGTCAGTTATACATTGTTGAAAACCAAACATGGAAATCTTTTGCTAATGGTATAACTTTCTACTACAACGTCTATTAATTATTACAACTTTGATATTGTACCTTGAAATCCAACAGTGTTAAAAAAATTGAGTACCACCATTCGAAACACACTGAGAGAAAAAAACCTCTAATATTTAAAATATGCGAGGTTTGGTTATAGTTTCTTTGTATTTAAAATGATAAATTAAATACTACTCTTATATCTGAATTGAAACAGTATTAATTTAAATACTAAAATTTCAATATATTACTATATAATGAATAATTTGTTTACAGCTTATATGTTAATATTATTATGTGTTGTAATTATAACTTATTTCATTTCCCTTTAATTGTTTAATTTAATAAATGCAATTATTCATTTTATTACTAGCAAAGGATATAAAATATAGAAGCAACTTGTAGGCACTGGTCAGTAAGACATACATATTTGCAGCGTCAACGCGTGTATACCATTGATTCAATGTGTTTTGTTAAATTTTATTGAATCTAAATAGAAAAATGAGTGATATACCTAATTTATTAAACAAAGAGAGATTTTCTTCCTATGTGTACTACTTCGAAGGTAAGTAAAATACGTAAACCGACGTTCATCAATGTATAAGTATTATTTTTTATATTTCAGCAAACAGCTCATAGGATCAGTTAACCAAATACATCTATGCAAATAAATAGAAATAAGTATGGAAATTCCCAATTTGATATTATAAATAATATTATGTATACTGATGAAAGAATGATTTACTTATACAAATAAAATAACCAAGTTTGTAGGCATCGATAAACATTTTCAATTATGCATTGTAAGTAGGTTAGTAATGTGATGTAAGGTGTGTGTAACCATCTCAAATCAATACTCTGTAATACTGTTTTTTAGAATTTTAGTTATGTTTTTTTTTTTATAATCTTGTAATTATACATATATAATATACATAATATGTGTTAAAATAAATGTATTTACCAAATGTTTATGAATTTCATTAAACTAGATCCAAATCCTAATTTCCGAACAAAATATTTATAAATTAATTTATTAACTATTAATACTATAATTCAACTGCAGATAATATATAATATTCATAAATAAGGAATTCATATATTAACTATTAAAATGTGTGTTTCTTTAAAATAGTAAATTTTTAACAGTAAAATAATTATTAGCTTACCAATATCTTCTGAAAATTTGCAACTAATGTCATATTTTATCAAGTAAAATGTAAACATTAATAGTTAACTAATAATATTTTACTGAATACCTTTATTCAATGTTAGAAAAAATATATTCTTTAACTATTAAAGCATGTATTGTTTGATTTAAATTATTATAAATTCCCTAAAAATATTGTATACTCGTATATTTTAAACGTATAATACATTACTTTCAAAGCTTCATTCGTTCCGCCGTATTCAAAGTGATTATACATTAATTGTTAATGATCCTTTTTTCTTGCAAATATTCCTTTCTCTCAGTGCAATATGAAAAAACTCCTAATGAAGTTCATATAAAAATTTAGTATTATTTTATATTTGAGAGAAACTTTTATGTAATTTAATCGATTTCTCGAGATCCTCGCATGCAGAGCACATTATTTGGAACATTTTGTATAATAATTTAAATGACATTTTCATTCTCTATGAACTGTATACTTATTAGTAGAGACAGCGACCTCAGATTCACCGATTTAAATAAAAATTTAAATACATTCTTGCATGGAAGACACGCCGAACCCTTCGAGACATTAATGGCAGATGACAGACATTAATTAAAAATTTGACGACATAAGTCTGTCTAGGAAAAAATAACTGTTAATAAGTTCGCATAGCTGAGTGTTGAGTGGTTTGGGTTATATGCCTTTTGTTTTATATTTGGACGGGCTAGGACGAATATCCGGCTAATCCGATTTAAAACCAGGAACTATCGTTTCGAATAAACTGAGCTTGATTCGGCCAAATTTGTTCACAAAGTAATATATATACACAATTTTTTCGAAACAGAATACGTAGGTATTATTATTACTACACTGGGAAAAAGGATCATTTCGTAGAAACAAACTTCGTTTTATATAAAGAAATATGTCTTTTGAATTCAACAGATTAAATATTTCTTGTTGAGAAATATATAACTTTTTTGAGTGAATTTGTTTCACACAAATAAATGTTGTTTAAGAAGTTTGCGTTAAAATTTCAAATAAATTTATTTATTATAAATAAGTATTTATTACTTAAAAAAAACAACATGACTCCATGAAATTTACTATATTCGTAACAAATAAATAATTATTTCTCGAAATATATAATGGTTTATTTGAAAGCAATTATTTTATTATTTTAAATAAAGAAAAGGTTAAAGAAACATATTTTTACTTACAAAAAAATATTTATATCATATATACACAATATGCACATAAATTTATTGATTTGTATAATGTAAATATATACGTATAGGTATATATTTCTACAACATAATATTAATACACACTTGTATATTTATTTGCAAACAATACATAATAATAATTTTATCAAATATATTATAAATATAAGTTTAAATAAAATAGTAATTATCGAAATTATTAAACTTATGGATGCATAATCAGTCTTTATAACGAAAAAAAAAAATTACAAACTGCAAATATACTCGTTTGTACTCTAAATCTGGGATGTAATTTCATAATTTTGCTAATATTTCATTGCCATCGCCATCATTCAAGTCTGGTTAGAAATTTCTCTCTAAATGTAAACAAAAAATATACGTATTTCTGTTAGTACAAGTTTATCCTAGGTTACAATATTTTGCTTATAGCTTGTCTCAAGATATATGCATATGGCTACCAGCGCCTTTCCCAGCGGGAGGTAGTTTAAATACATTAGAGAGGCAAAGAGTACTGGGACGTATTTATTTTTATTTTATTTTTTTGAAGTAATCAAATATTAATTTTCATGAAGTCAATTTTGCAGTATTTTTATTGTTTAGTTGTTATGGATATTTATTTAGTAAAATTATTTTGACGAATAAAGCTTATAATTATTAAAAAAAAAAATGCATTTATATATAAATTTTTAATCGATAAGAAAAATACGTATTTATAACAATTTATTGTCATTCCGGTACCTATTAAAAATAATAATAGCTTTCATACAATTATTAAAAGAATGCAGTTTTAATAAAAAAAATTGTTCACTTTTTATTTGTTTTTTGACTTCAGATCCAATACATGTACGAGTACACAAAATTTTAATTTACAATCTTATGTTTCGTTAATTTATTATATACACAAATAATCATCCTTTTAAAATTTTCTTAATACCAACCTGGTCAAATCGCCGGCAAAACATCCAGGACCCCTATTATGTAACTTATCAACAGGTAGTATTGCTATACGTCATCGTCTCATCGTTTGAGTGTTGTTTGACTTCGGATATTCAAGGAATAGGTCGTGATTTTCGTCCAATAACTTTATTGTGGCTATGTTCTTGGGGAAATTACAGTGGGTTGGTCATGCATTTAAAATCTGACATTTCTTCAAAACGTGTAACAAATGCATAAATTAGTCAATAAATATACATATTTCAGATTGAAAAATTGTAGTGAAAATGAATATATTCACATTACTCGTAGTAGACATATCCTTTGTGGATGTAAAGACATAAATGTTATATAAAAACAAAACATCAGATATAAAAACACTTTAATTTTTAAAGGGATAATAATTCTCTACATGTCATTTCTTGCTTAAAACTACAATGGCTTCCGCAAGCTTCTTTATTTAATCTAAAATTCGGCACAAATTCTGTCTCTGACACACGAAAAGGATCTTGAGCATCTCTTAGATTTCGTCTCAGTAGAGCAGCTTCTTCCAACTCTACATCCAGTTCTTCTTCTTCTATAATTTGGAGGTGAGCATATATTAATGTCATCTAAAGAAAGATTACAATAAATATTTTATAATGGAAAAAGTTTTTTTTGTGATAGCGAACCATTGCTTATGTTAATTGTATCAATATTTCCACGAAAAAAATATTTTTAATATCCTTATTCACTTTTGAATAGTATATATCAAATTCACTTTGCAATAACAATAAAATAATTATATTCTCAACTTACCTCAAAAATAAAAGGTGATATAAACATATTTTGAAACCGCCAACAAACTGTCAAATCAGTATTTCTATGTTCAAATTGTCCATAACACCATCTACTATATACGTGCACCTGCACTTTTTCAAGATTCTTCACCGAGAGTGACGTCATATAGTTCGTACTCTATATGACATTCTCGTGCGGGCTCTTTCTAAAATGGCCGGATCAAGACGATATCGTTTATAATTTATTATAATTTATAAAGAGTAGCTTTTATGCATTCTCTGATGTTAATCTAAATTTATTTTCAATATAGATATTACCAATTTCTAAAAACAATAGTTCAGAAAAGACAATACTGGCTGGGCTATATTAATTTGATCAAGTATGTTGTTTCCAGAATTTTTACCTAGTATGTACATAATATGTTGAAAGTGACAAATGGACCATTTTCATTGAGAATGAGATATCTATTGCAAATTTTTGAACTTCAAATTGTATTCTCTACAATGACCTCTCCTGAACTGTAAACAGCGTCAGCTGTTACCGGCAACCTGTCAGTGAAGATGTGCAAAAATTAATAAAACATTACTGTATGTAAATATAGATTTATATGTTGTATTGCTATTAATGTATTCAAACCATGATTTTAGTAAAGACAAAAACATTTCTTATTTGGTAATGAGAGATGACAGATTGACATAAAGAACTATGAAGTTAGCTGACCATATCATTAACGACATGTAAGTAGTTTCACAGGGCAGTTCGGATCTCTCACTCTAATCATGCGCACAACACCAATGAAAATGGTCTATTGCTCGCATTCAGCCGGGTTAGCGCTAGACTAGCAAAAAATTGAACGGTTCATGATAGCTAAGAGGAACCGATCCGGCGGCCGCAATTCCGGCGATTCGGTTCGGCCGCTAGCCGGATAATCCGCTTCCGGTATTCCGGTTAAAATCCGATCCGGTACATCCCTAATTTGGACGGTAATAATCTTAAAGCATGTAAATAAACAAAATAATAAAGAAGGTTCGAATTTTAATAGTACAATACAAAAGCACACATACAACCTACTCTGCTAAGTGAACTTAACTAAAACTAATAGTAATTTTTGATTTTATTCTACGTAACATATATTTATATTTATTAAATTTAAGAAAAATGTTTTTAAACAATTTTAGCTATGACTAATACATAATATGTGTATTAAATAAATTATTTTTACTGTATAATTCCGTATATAAATCTCAGAGGGAATAATAAGGCAGAAATAATAGTCATTATCCCCACTGATGCAGAATATTTCTAATAAAATAAATATGCAAAAAATTGACATTTCAATATGATATATCTTCATCACCATAGTTACATCGCAATACATTGCAATGTTAACGTAATTTGAATGAAAACATACGTTATGTGGGTTATTTACTTTGGAGTTATGAAACGAAATAATAAAATATCTTGTATGTAATATATTAATCGTAGATAAAGTATAGTGTACCACATGATATAATGACTATTATTACCTCGGATGTTTGGAAGCCTTGCTCGCTTCCCTCGCTCGTATTTTAAACTTCATCCTCGATAATAAAAGCATCAATTTTAGCGTCGTTATACTATTAATTCTTGTAAAAATATGATATAATATCATTTAAATATCAATTTGACATTTGGAGTAAAACATCTTAAAAAACGTTTATAATTGAGAAGACAATCTCTAATGACGAGTTGTACTCGTAGTTGTTTATGCTATTGAGGTGAAAAGAAAGAGTTTTTAAAATCTCAGTTTGTCAGTGTCAGTGTGTGAATTTTTCTCTTCATTATTCGAGCGTTTTTGATTGTTTTATTTGTGGCAACGGCAGCAGAAGCAGGGCTGAACGCTACTGTCGTAAGACGCTGAAGAGCAGTTAAGACTGACGACCGCCTGAAAGGAATTCTTCTCTGGTCTTACGTTAATTGACTTCACTTGACTCAGCATATTTCTTTTTTACTAAAAAAATATTGCCTCTTTCCTTAATGTTCTCATTATTTCATTAATAAAACCAGGAAGATTTCGTATTTCCCTGGTAACACCTTCATTTTACATTTCTGGATTTTTATAAATAAATACTATATAATCACGGCATCTTACCCATTTCGGGGTGTGCTAGTCTGTGTTGTACATATTTGTACCGCGCGGTGGGTTTACTAGGCACAACGGGCACTCATTGCTGGCGTGGAGACTGTATAATAGGGCTCACTGTTGTGCCATATAAAATTAAAAATAATTTTGGAGTCGGTGGGGATCGATCCTTGGTCCCCAAATTCGCGACCAGCCAAGATTTCAAGTGCAGTTTTATTTATATGATCAATTCAATCAATTTTCAGATATTCCCAAAACTTTATGCGTTTACATAGTTCTATCTATAGAAATAAATAATAATACATATTGCTATGAGAATATAATTCCTTAGTCACGTGACATGTTTTCCGCCAATCAACATTCAGAATGTCCCTAGCTACAAGATTATCACAGCGATGATAAAAAACAAAGAAATAAACACCGTATTTATAGTCGTTACTACGGGATTTGTTTTCTTTATTTATGACATTGACAGTTAATTTTGAGTATAAAAATAAATAGTAACAATAATTCAAACTCCGAAATATTAAATAAAACTCGTAAGTACCATGTTTTAATATAATATGAATATGTATATCAAAAGTTAGGTTAGGTTAGATTGCAAAAATTCATTATATTCTCTCATTAAATATAAGCTCGTGATATGATTAATAATCGAAGATATTGCTCGTGAAACCGAAGCAGCACATTTCAACTCGTCCTTCGGACTCGTGAAATCTGCAGCTCGGTTTCACTCGAGAATATCATCGATGATAATCATATCACTTGTTATATTACGTATGAGTATATGTTTACATCATTGCTCTTGTCATATATATATATATATATATATATATATATATATATATATATACTTGTTTTATTTGAGTAAATATCCATTTTATAAACATTCAGATTTATAGATACTTCTACGTGCTCCAGCCATAAGTTGCTAAACAAATAAACCCAATACAATACTAATCCCTTCATTTCCAGATTTTCTTGATTCATTCAGGAATTTTCATACTTTAATTTCATTCAATTCAAATACTATGAGAATTATTAGAAAAATATTTCGAAAACCAGAGAGAGACTAATTTAGTTCTTGTAAAATTGCAAACGTACACTCATATTTTTTTGTCTTTTTCTTGGTTTTTGACAAAACATTGTTACTCACAATCGGGGCCGAGCGATATAGCGCCATAAATCGGAAACCAATAAATGGATATATTTGGTTTTTGTAAAAAAATCTCGTCCAACCAACAAAGTGCTAATAAATCCTATTCATACGAGCAATCAACATGTTAACATCGTTTCAGTTTTCTGATAAAATTCAAATGGGGTCTTGTGGCCGTGTACCTGAGTGTCTGGTCGCGAATCTGGGGGCCTGGGTTTGATCCCGATCGACCCCAAAAATTACTTTGAATTTTAATGACTCTCTCTGCGCCAGCAATGGGTGCCCATGAGGTGACACCTGGTAAGCGCCCGATATCTGTGTACGAAGCAAATTAGCACATCCAGCAATGTGTACTATGCCGTGGTGATATATATAAACATAAATTTTATGAAATTGAGTGGCGATTGGAGGTCCCAAACATACGACTTCAACACGCAAAATCATACTTTCGTAATATCCTGCTTCCCTAATTGTTTTAGGTAAAAAGCATGAAATAAAAGTTGTAGCGCATAAAATTCTGAATCAGTAAGCAAAATCAAATAATACCGGCAGAAATTAGGTATCAAAATCTCGAAAATCGTCCCAAAAATAGCGATAGCCATCACAATGAAACAAAAAATTACAATGTTCACGATATATCTGTCAAACTAGGGTAGTTTATTTTATTCTTGGTTTTTGTATTTTTTTATTCAAGTAAACTATTATTATCTATTTAAATTTATATATTGTTATTCACTTGAACAGAAATTACAAATAATATCTAATAAAAATGAATAATTTAACTTGACTCAACATTTGATAATTTATTTGTTTCAATTCAGTGCCGTTTTTAAAATTTTCGGGGCCCTGGGCCATTAGTACGTGGGACCCCTCCCTTCCCCCCCTATAATTTTTTTTTTCAGCAAAAACAGATATTTTATCGGTTTATTATCTTTGTCATACAGATTATTAGACAGGTTTTTTTAAATTACTTGAACTATTATTTTGAGATTACTTCACAATAAAGTCAACTTGTTAGACAGTTATCAAAGTGATAACTCGGAATTAGACATATATACGACAAATAATAAATTCGCATTTTTGTAAAAGTTGGATTCAATATTTCAAAAGGGGGCACCCCAGACGGTCATGGTATACGTCATTTAAATCCTCTTGAAAAGTTATGTAATAGCCCCCAAAAATATCCGTTGACATATAGCTGATTGTATTACGTAGGTGCCACCTTAAAATTTTTCTGCGAGTCTCTAATAATTGTAATTATTGGTAAGTATTCGGGTTTATTGTTGGCTCTCAGTTTGTTTCTTGTTTTTCAGGGGGCCCCAAGAACCTTGCAGAAGTATTCACAACTTTTGTTGGTTTAATGTTTGATCAAAAGAAAAAAACAAAAAAATGTCAATTATTTTTTGTTGTGACAATTTTTTTTTCTATCACACAAACTTTTAGGGGCCCCCAGGACCTCGGGGCCCTGGGCCCTGGCCCAGGTGGCCCGTGCCTAAAGACAACACTGTTTCAATTCCATGGAGATTGATATTTTTTCGGATAATTTTGAACATTTTCATTTTTACTTTCTACTATTACAAAGTATGAAAATTAATTTTGTTTATTTATTCAGATACAGAATTTTGTGCTATACATCTACAAAAAAATGTATTTCATGCTTTTTTACCTAAAATAATGCAGGACGCAGGAAATAATAAAAGTATGATTGATTTTACATGTAGAACTCCTATATGCTCGAAAGTTCTGCATCTGAATCAATAAGAAAAATTAATTTTGGAAACTTTATAACGACAGAAATTAGGTATGAAAATATAGAAAATCACCACAAAAATAAAGGTAGCCATGGAAGTGAGACAAACAAATTAATAAATGTTTAACGGTGAATCTTTTAAGTTAGGTCAATTTATTTTTGTTGGGTATTGTTTGTAATTTATGTTCTGGTGTACAATTATCTATTAATTTAAATAGCATTGTACGCATTGTTGAATGTATCAATAATCTTTATTAGCACACCATAATATTCTATATTTACTTAAATTGTGGTATGATAGGTACCTATATTAATATCCCATTAATATTTAATTAATCTTTGTATAACAAAATTTCAATATAGATTCGATAAACAAGGCGAGTGCATTTATTATTGGAAGAAAGAAAGGGAAACAGCATCGCATGACGCATGGCAGCTGCTGGAAGTTGGTAGCTGCTAGCGTGTACCGTACTGTGTTGTGTTGTATACTGCAGATCGAGTATAGATGGGAGATAGATATTTCAGAGCTAAGAGCTATCAAACTATAAACTATCCGTGTAGTGGCGCTAACACTGAACAAGCACCGACTCGGGAACTCTAACAACTTTTTCCATGACCGGGGACACAGGGGATGGACAAATTTACTTAGTTTGTCAGATATGTGACAGAAATTAATTATGTAAAGATGTGTAAACTGCAATTACAATTTTTTCTTATTATTGATTATGATAAAATGCAATAAAAAATTATGTTTATAAATGTTTTATGTGTCCACCTTTCGTGTCACAGTCTTATTCACAGCATCTAAAATTATACTTAGTACTTATTCTTATAAATTATAATTACGGTTGACAGTCTAAAAAAAAAAAAATTACTAGACAGATAATAGGCTACTCCATCGTAATCAAAAATAGTAAAATTTTATTGAAAATATGAAAGATAAGAGTTAAAGGAAACGGATAACTCCATTTTTTTAAATTATAAATTCCACCTTCTAAAATAATACAAGGTGTTTTATTTTTGATGACGCACGACATGTAAATACGTGTTTGAGCAAATAGGATCCAAGTATGAAGTCCTATTTTGTGAAGCTCCGCCTCAACTAAGATAATACTTGTTCAAAGGTACTTTCATTATTCTTTGTTTATTTAAAATGAGAAAAAACTGAAATAAGTGCAATAATTTAATTCTTTAATAATGAAATATAATATTACAATTTAAATATGGGTACATTATTTTGTAATTTGCTCAACATGTTTTCGTAAACCTGTGAACCAATGTTTGTTTATTCCTGGTATACCAGCATTACCTACATCACCAAGCAAATTTAAAATGGTAATAATTTATTTGATCTGTATTTTATGTAAATGACCAGTATTTGATGCTCAGTATTTTTCATAAATGTTCAATATTAAAAATAAATGTTCAGTAAAATAATACTTATTCAGTATAAAAAATACATGTTCAGTTTAATAATACTTGTTAAGTATAAATATTGAACGTTCAGCATTTAAATTAAATGATCAGTAATTTTCATAAATGTTCAGTAAAATAATACTTGTTCAGTATAAAAATAAGTGTTTAGTTAAATAATATTTGTTCAGTATAAATATTGAATGTACAGAAAATTAACATATGTTCAGTATTTAAATCAAATGTTTAATAATAAAATTAATATTTATACTGATTTTTGCATTTTGTCTGAAAAAAAGTGAGGTTAAATGATGTATGTCCTGTAAAATGAATGTGACCACTCATGTTTCGTCAAATTTCGTTAGGTTACCATTACATAATAGTATTTTATTAAAATTTGTAACCGAAAAATTCACATTTTTCACAAATACAGCCTAAAAAACTAAACATCATTTCGGCACGAATTCTCCATAAAATGCATGCAACCATCCAAATCTCGTCAAAAAGAGTTCTGTGCGTTAGGGTTACGTTACGTTCAAGTATTAAATTTGCAAGCAAAGAATTCAAAATAAACGAAAATGAAGAAAAAATATTTTCTTACTAGACAAATAATATTAAACAAATATGAAAAAATACTACACAAAAATATTGTTTTTACTGAACAAATAATACTGAATGAAAATGATAAATTAGTGAATAAAAAATATTTTGTTACTGAACAAATAATAATAATAATGGGTAATATGCCGTGATGAAATATTTATTTATTTATTTTATTTTTAACAAATAATACTCAACAAATATGAAAAAATACTGAACAAAAATGAAAAAATATTGAACACAAAATATTTTATCATTAAACAATTATTATTAATGTTGAACATAAAGTACTGAGCAAAATTGAATAAAATAATGAACGCTTAAATACGTATAATTTAAAATTCGGACCTTAATATCTCGCTTATTTCGAGGAATTTTTAATTCGGACTTACGGATGTAGTCTTATATTTTTAAAAAAAATATCGTGGAAGAATCTATTACACTTCGTATCTATACTTAAGAATTAGATACTGGCGGCATCTACCTACAGATTTTTTAGTGTAATATTTTTGCGATTTATATTATTGCTTGACCAGTACAGTATTTACACTGTTTGCTGTACAGTTCGTATTTTGCTTATACATATTTTGTTCTGTTGAAAACACAAAATAATGAAATTTTGAATGAAATGTAACATTGGTGGGTTTTGTTTAAGTTCACCAGCTGTCAATGTCAATCAATTTGACATTTCTTATTATCGAGGTAACGAAGTCACGTGATTGCTTATGCCTTGTTCTGATTGATATGTATGGAATATAGTACTGACCAAACTGAGTAAAATAGCTTTAATCAACATAGGTCTGATCTTCAACTGTTTTCGAAAGCGATGCCATTTTGTATTAGAATTGAAGAAGAACTGACAAAGATTGAAATCGAACATAAGTTTGTCTATGTCAGTAGATAAACTATAAAAAAAACAATAAAATTGTATATGAAACATTTTTCTCAATTACTAACAAACAGCTCTGAAGTTATCCGAAAATTTTATATTCGCCAAGATTGCCATAATATTTAACTTAACTTTAACACAATTATTTGTTTTTTTTTTTTTAAAAACAAAAGCACATCTAAGATGAAATCGTAACTCTTATAGTTTTCGAGATAGCAGTGGTAAGCCCCGTAACAACGCATTTCTCCACCTTATATCTCCGAAACTATCGAAGATCGGACTCATGCTCATTACTCTTTTTTTTTACTAAATTTTGGTCATTACTATGTGCTTTTAAGCTATGGCCATCGTACCATGTCGAGACACCTGTATAGATAGATATAAAATCGTGGAAAAGTGGAAATCTGTGAACGCTTATGTGTAAACCGAATAGATAATACTTATTATTATAAGTATGTATAATTATAATTTCTTAATATAATTTCTGTATTGTGAATGAGCCTGCATCAATTTTTTTATGGTGTCCCCGAAAAAAAATGTCATATTCTTCATTTACCAATAACATAACAGATAGTGGCGAATTAATTGTTCATAACGCCTTAATACCAACAGTATTTTGTGAATATTTGCCTTCAAGAAGAAGGCAACCTATTTGGACGTATTTTGTGACACCAGATGTGGAAAATATCTTGTTTTTAAAAAATTACAATTAATTGTGGACCCCACTAAATGTTTAAGTCGTAGAAATGGGCTATAGTAGATCGAGGAGAAGTTAAATAAAGAAGAAAGAAATTGTGAAAAATTAATGGACCTCGTTGGGATTTAAACCCAGGGCCTTCCTATATCTAGTAGGACGGTCTAATCAACTGAGCTACGAGTTCCCATTGAAGTCAATCAATATTTCACAAGTCTTTTTACAAATCGTAACGAGTACACTCTTCTAAATGGAGAGATGAATACTCAGTGCGAACAATGCGCATATACATATAATTTATTGTGAACTTTAAGCCGTCATACATAGGTAAATTATACTTAATTGTGGACCCCCACTAAATGTTTAAGTCGTAGAAATGAGCTATAGTAGATCGAAGAGAAGTTAAATAAACGAAGAAACAAATTGTGAAAAATTCACGGACCTCGGACCTTAGGAAGGCCTTGAGTTCAAATCCCAGTGAGGTCCATGAATTTTTCACAATTTCTTTCTTCGTTTATTTAACTTCTCCTCGATCTACTATAGCCCATTTCTACGACATAAACATTTAGTGGGGGTTCACAATTAATTATAAACTACGTATGTGTGACGGCTTAAAGTTCACAATAAATTATATGTATATGAGTGAGCACTGCTCGCGCTGAGTATTCATCTCTCCATTTAGAAGAGTATACTCGTTACGATGTGTAAAAAGACTTGTGAAATATTCATTGACTTCGATGAGAACTCGTAGCTCAATTGGTTAGAGCGTCCTACTAGATATAGGATGGCCCTGGGTTCAAATCCCAGCGAGGTCCATGAATGTTTTTAATAAAGTTTAAATGTTAATAATTGTTTTATGTCATAACTTGAAATCGAAGGACGATCAGAAATTTTTCCAATCCAAATTTTCGTTTATTTTAGCATCTAAATTAACATGACCAACATGTTCATATTTCTGCGGTTATTATTAAAAAATTACAAAAAATATATACATTTGATACGTCAATAAAGTAATAACTCGTTTTCATAACAAAAATATATCTAACTATATAAATATAACCATCAATTTAGAATATTAGGTACCTACATGTACAATCCGAGACACTATCGGGCAATTTGGGACGTCTGGCTACTTTTTACTCAAAACCAAACCGCAAAAATACGGGTGTTATTTTTTGGCGACTGTATGAGAATTACAATTAAACAAAAAAATATTACCGTCATTGTGTGGATCGAAATTTAATGTACATATGACAAAAAATGTAGGTATTTTGCTGTCGAAATATTTATGTTATTATTGAAAATGTTGGTAATTTTGTCCCTTAGCAGGAAATGATGTACGTACGTCACTGCCTGGAGCATCTCCTACTGGGTTCATTCACTTCAGCAATGTCGCCAATGTATGCTCGAGGAAACGTGTTTTTCGCTACTTGTTATGCATTACGTATCCATTCATTTTGTTTTCACGAGCCGCGAGCAAGGGTTGATCGCGAGCTGCTTGTGGGACGGAGGCTGGGGCACGCGACACTGCTGCCAACGGGACCCAAACCAGAACAATTACTAAATGAGAGGATTCGCATCTGAGGCTACACACTCAAACCATTCATGTTCAGAACAATACTACGACTTGTTTATACGGAACGGTATTTCCGGTACGGTTACCCTAACGTGCAAACTATTCACTTTTAACGGCAATTTTCTACTTTTAATTTAGATGAGGCAGGGCGCAATGCTTCACCTGGAAAACCAAGTTACTACACACACCGGCAAAATTAGGGGAACGCCTAAAAAAGTTATGTATTTAGAAAAGTATGAACCCTCTGTCATTCATATTTATGTTGGTAAATCTACATCAAATAACAAATAACGATGGAACACCTAAATATAGCCAGCTAATAAAGATTGAGTATCATTTATCGCGGTGTTAAATATTGCTCGGTTCTTAGGTTTATTAAATATAGGTGTTTAATAATTAAACACGAATTATTCGTGTTCACTGTAGATTAATTATTTAAAGTAAAAAATATGTTTTTTTTAAATGGAAAAATATTATTTTTTAGTAATGTTAATAATTAATTATTTATACATAATGAAAAATTTATTTTTTTAATTAAACTAAATCGGACACTGGCGTAGAGAGTTCACCACAAAGGTCAATTTTGTGTCATAAAATTCGAATTATTGCTTTTGGCGACGGTCGAGAAATTATATTACAGAAACATATCCAAAACTCTGATAATTAATATATATATATATATATATATATATATATATATATATATATATATATATATATATATATATATATATATATATATATTACCGTGAAAATTAAGCCATGCTATTGAACATGATAGTACATTACCTCCTGTACGTTATTTAATACTAATTACTGTATTATCAGTGCATAAATTGAAGAAAATTATAGATAACTGTCAATAAATATTTGTTTCAATATTTTATTATGTAATAAAAAATATTTGCAATTGCATCGTGCCTGAATGGTTAGCCTCTGGAATGAAAAGACTTTTGAAGGTTTAGGGTTCAAATCTCCATCAAGCTAAACTTTTCATTATTATTTTTTATTTATGAATTAATTACGAATTATAATACATTTTTATAATATTCACTCGATCGTTAGCGTTTACGAAATTCATTTTGACACGAAGACAGATATTGAAATGGATAACAATATTTTATAAATAAAAATAATTGGTTTTAACAATGACAAAAATTGATTACAACAATCAAAATATGGATTTAATAAAAATGCATAATTCCTTTTGATCTTAATAAAACATAATAATAACACAATGAATATGTTTTGTATTTTTACCGTATTTATAAAGGAAAAGTATGTGGTATAGTTTAAAATCTTGCATTTGACGGTTATTACTTCCATTGAAATTACTATTATATCGTGATATAAACTTATTTGTAATTATTTAACTAGTTCATCCATATTATCTCATAATATTTTTAATATAATTTGTAATTAATACATAAATAATAAAAAAAAAATGAAAAGTTTAGCTTGACGGAGATTTGAACTCCAACCTTCAAAAATTATTTCATTCCACAAGCAGGTTAACCATTCAGCCACAATGACAGTTATAAAAAAATATATTACATAATAAAATATTGAAACAAATATTTATTCACATTTACTTATAATTTTCTTTAATTTATGTAATGATAATAAATTATTAGTATTAAATAACATACAGGAGGTCATGTACTATTATCATATTCAATAGCATGGCTTAATTTTCTGCCGGACACTTTTTATTTATAAAAAGCTGTTTTACCATGTTAAACGCCTATGTCAAGGTTTGCTTGGGATACCCGGTATATAATATATATATATATATATATATATATATATATATATATATATATATATATATATACTTTTCATATATTGCAGGGTTTGCTAATTTGGTTTCCTCAAATTTCATTGATGATGAATAATTTTACATTAGGGAGCGTTTACTAGTTTATCACTTCACATACACTCATAAAAAGTATTTTGTTTATTTGGAAATATCACAGAATAAAATTCATGTAACTAATTCGTTAAAAATTGATCGGGTAAATAACAAACGTAAAAATTTTACAGGTCAGACAAAGAAATATGATTATTAATTGTTGTTACAGTTTACCAACAGGTGTCAGTAATAGTAATGAATGTAAATAAACAAATACAAATATTTCACAATATATTTATTAAAACAATATTAATTTATGATAAATATATTTTAAACTATGATTTTTTTACAGTAAAAATATAATTATTAAACTTTCGAATACATTATATTTTATCTGGTACGTACAACAAATAACAAATAATGACGATATAATGCCTAAATATAGCCAATTAATTATATAAACTGTTTATAAGTACTAATTTTTTTGTGAATTTTTTATGTGTAGCGAAAATAATACGATTTAATTTACAAACATGCTATTGTGTGTATTTATAGAATAATAAATAATTCATTCAACCAATATGATTCACAATTTATTAATATATAAAATTTACCTTTTGTGTAATGTTATATTTCCATCTATTTCCAAGTAGTTTTTTAAACCTATTTTTAGGGGACAAAATATGAAATAAATACACTCCTGGCAAAAAAAAAAACGGACACTTAAAAGGTTTTTTATTGACTAATAACAAACGAAATATAGGTTTATTTGTTATTTTTATGTTAAAATATGAATAATTAACCTGTAAAGTTAGATTAGAAAATAAAAAAAAGTTTGCAAACACTATTTATTAAAAAAAAAAATATGCAAAATTGTTTTACAAATTTCAATCATAACAATCAATTCTTTTATTATTGTAGGTTAATGACTTTTGGTGTGTAGTGGAAAATTTAGTTTAATTAAAAAATTAAATTTTCCATTATGTATAAATTATTAATTATTACTTCATGATAATAATTATTAATTTTTTTTACTTTAAAAATAAAATAAATAAATATTTCATCACGGCATATTACCCATTGCTGGGTGTGCCAATCTGCTTCATACTTAGAATTGAAAAGACAACAAAATCAGATATCATTGTTAACTCTTGATCTTACAGTGAACACGTATTACACAACCATATAATATTTAATGAAACTAAGGATCAAGCAATATTTAACACCTCGATAATGATAATCAATTTTTTATTACGTGCCTATATTCAGGTGTTATATCGGCATTATTTGTTATTTGTTGTAAATGTTGAATTACCAATATAAATATAAAAGACAGAGGTTCATACTTTTTAAATACATAGCTTTTTTGGCATTCCTCTACTTTTGCCGGTGTATGTATTAAAAATAAAAAATGAAAAAAAACTTACTTCTCTTTTTGATAGGATGTTATTACATTTTAAGGGACGGCGACGAAGTTTACATAACTTTTATAAAATTCTGAATCCAAGTATACAGAATGTTTAAGAATGCTTTGGCCAAAATTTAAGGATGACTTTATAATGAAAAATGCAATTCAAAAGTCTTGAGCCATTTTTCCCCTGGTTAACAGTTTCTTAAAAAAACATGTTTTATACATACCCCAGTTTTAATGAAAGTATGCCTACTAAAAATTTAGCAACGTAACCAATTACGATGAAAAAAGAATTTATTCCAATAGTTTCCATATTTGTGGTACATGTTACGTAAAAAAATTGATAAAATCGAAAAATGGCTTTTTATTGCATTTTGCATTGTGGGGCTATCCTTGAATTTTGCCAAATCTGACCTATAATTTTCATTATTAATTAAATTATATTTTTCATTTAATAATATTACATACATCAATTCAACAATTCGGTTAAACCGGAAATAGTATAAATTTGTTTTTATGTACGTAATTGAAGAGCATTTTTGATGTAATCGTTAAATACCTGTGTAGTGCTACTGATTGTAAGTGATTATTTTTACTTTGTTTTGTAGTAAAAAGTATACTCTATAATGTGTTTCACAGTCACTGCAATCCTATATGTCGCTAGTAGATGAGTTCTGCAACCTGAACTAAATGTACAAAGCATTCAATGCTATGTAATATCCGTTTTACAGGCCTCGTGGGATGTACTTATTGTATTGTCAACCTCAGTTACTCTCAAATAATTGTTTTCATATCTTTAACAACAATTTCAGCTTTTTTCTTTGTTGTCCTACCCAGAAATTTAAGTGAATTGTAATTCTGGGGGCCCGTTTTCATATTGCAAAAATATGACATTGTTAATGTTAACTTCAATAATAAAAATTGGTACAACAAAAATCATAATTAATAATATTTTACAAACACTGAACATGTCAAAAAATTAAAATTTTCAAGTAAACAAAAATCTCGTTTCAATATCGTTCATTGTAGTACTGTGGTAATTTTTTCGATACATACACAAAGCATAGTAACAAGGTCGCTGGTTTATAATTTTAGTATACTAATCAACTAATTACCTAATAAAACAAATAAAAAAATCTGGTTTTTGTAGGAATTTTGCATTTACTCGATAAAAATTATAAAAAATAAAGAAGGAAATTATTTGAGAAAAATAAACTTTGTAAGTACATTTTTCAAGTTTTTTAAAAAATTAAAACCCCTTAAAAATATTTTCAAAAACCAGGAGAAATAATTTGATTCTTGTGGAATTCCAAACATATATCCTCATATTTTTCGTAATTTGCTTGATTTTTGATAAAAACTTGTTGCATAAACCATAAACTTCAATTGTTGGCAACTCTTCAATTATAAGAAAATAGTTATTTATGTAACAAATGTGTAAAGTTAGTGTTTTTTCGTAGACGGAAATTCTAATAAGAAATAAAAATCACTATTTTACATGTTGCATACAATGTTTTTCCTACAACCAAACAATTAATTTCAAAAATAAAACGCATCTTCAAATTACTATTAGAACTGTTCTCATAATACCGTAAACTCTAATTGTAACTGAAACATTCGATAGTGGATTAGGTTATTACTCAATCTGTTAAGAAAAATTGCTACACTTGTTTCATTTATAGTGTATATTAATAGGTATATTTTTATTGAATTTGATAACTTTAATTATTATTATTATTATTATTTCAAACACTTTTTCTTGAAAAGTATGACTTTACATACTCTAAAGAGTATAAAATATGTACTTACGCTAGGTTATAGAAAAAAATATTTAAAAATTAGGTTTTTGTTAAAATATAAAAAGGAAATATTGTATTATTATCGAAACTACGTAAGTGTGCAAAGTTTTAAGTCGATTGGATATGTGGACGTGTGACCCACTTGGATTTCAAGATTTGACTCCAACATATGTTAAATAAAAGCTTGTAAAAAAGACATAAAATCTTTATCCCAGTATTTTCTACTGGTGATGTAGTTTAAAATTGAATTTTATTTGTTTGTGTATGTGGTTGTGGCATATTGTTGCATTTATACAATTTAATGTAGTTAGAAACGGTAACCAATTTAGTTAATCCTTCGTTTTTAATGGGACATTACTCAATCTGTTTTTAATAGAATCTATTTATTTAACGTTTAAAAATTTGAAGTTTTTATTATTCATATGTTTGGTTTATAATGGAAATGTTCATGTTTATAAACAAATTAATTTCCAAATAATATTTCACATTAATTTCGATACAACAATATTTTGACTATACATTCATTTATGTATAAAATTTTAGAAATTAAAGCCGCTGAGGAAAATAATTCATTCCCTTTTTTGTTGATGTGTATGTACGTGAATATAATATTAGTAATTCATGGAAACATGCTTCAATGAAAATAATTAGTATATAATTAAAATTGTTGAATTTTTCATTCGTTAGCTGATAAAATATTGATCCAAATCAACAAATAATTCTAATAATTTAATCATTCATTCCTTTCCCACTACACACACCAGTAAAATTATGGGAATATAAAAGATGATATGTTCGAGAAAGTGTGAACCTTCTTACTTGCATGTTTGTGTTGCTAATAGTACATATACAACAAATAACAAATGACGATATAACACCTAAATATAGCAATAATACCCAATAAAGTTTGATTATCATTTATCGAGTAGTTACATATTGCTTGGTACTTAGTTTCATTAAGTATAATGTTTAATTCGCGTTCACTATAATTTAAATGCAATCATTTCTGCTTTTGTTGTTCTTTCAATTATTTAAAGTATTTTTTTTAAATGGAAAATTACTTTTTGGAATATAATTAATAATAAGTAATAATTAACAATTTATATAATGGAAAATTTAGTGTTTTAATTAATCTTTGCAATGTAAATTTGCCACTACTAAATTCAGTCAAATAAATCATCAAAAAATATCGCAAAAATTTGATTTTTTTGTGTTCCTCTAATTCTGCCGGCATGTGTATAAATCATTTTTTTCTAAATGCCCAAAAATAATAATTTCTGGATTGATTCGTATTTGTTTTGAATTTCGTGGTGAATCACTGCTTCATTTGTTTCACCTGACAAGTAGCGACTAATTAAGAGTTCATAGATTCCCAAATTTTTACCTCTCGCCACCGAAGATTAAAAATAGCATATAGAGATTTTGGTACACGGTACACGTTATTATGTGTATGTGTGTTTGTGTAGATATAGATCCGGTTATCCCTCTAACTGTCTAACTCAAATACTATCATTCAATAAAAACGATATATTGCATATCTTCTCTATTCTTATATGGAAACAAGCCATTAGATCATAGTGTCTATCGGATTATCGGAAGTTACTTTCATTGAAGCTCTGAATAGTTTTTCTTATAAAAATAATCTTAAACATCATTATACCGATTTATGTTATTATAAAAAAAAGATTAATATTATATATTTTATAAATAAATTTATAAAAAAAAACTCCTTGGTTACACAGTTCTCAAACGTATGTACCTGACAGAAAAAAAATATCACAATCAATTTCTAGTAGTAATAGAAAATATAAATTTATAAAATACATTATCTGTATATCAATTTGCACATATTTGTAAAAGAAAAGAAATTACCGTCACTGTAAATTAATACAAAGACATGTGTAGGGACACGTTAATAGGGACCTAATATGAAACGTATCTAGAAGTGCAATTGAAAACTGGTATTGTATTTTTATATATGTCGTAGCCATATTGTAAAACCTGTCTTGTAATTAAATGCGGGTGAATCGCAGTCACTTTGTAAAAGCTTCGATGACTTAGTAATGTTTTACAATATGGCTAATATATGTTTCTAAATATGGCAACAATATCAACCTAACGCACAAAAGTAACACTTGGAAATCCCGGGTCGAGTTTTGTGCGTTAAGTTATTGTTGTTATACAGTGTGCCCATTTTATCTGTTCCCGGCTGAAAATTCCTAGTGTGATTATTCGATTTAAAGTACTAATATTTATCAAGTGGCTTATGATATATATTTCATTTTGCCTTTTTTTAAAATTACAGACAGGAACTGATAAAATGAACACTCTATATTTAGATAAACATACTATTTCAGCCTATAAATTGACGTACATGGCGTAAATTTTGTACGCAATGTATTTAAATAAATAAAAATTGAATGGCGATTGCGCTGTTTACATTAGATTTTTTATTGTTTTATTGCAAAAGACAACAGAATATGAAGTTATGATGTAGTTATTTATTTTGAAATAGAGTATTGGCTTACTTTTCATAGGACGTCAACTCATCGAATCATTTTTTGCAAAACAAATCCAGAAAAATATTGTTTTCCAATAATTGAATTATGAAAATATATTCATGATGTGACGTTCCGAAGTCGGGTTTGGCTTTGGAAGCAACATAAATGTAATAGAATTGAGTTTTATTTTTGAAATCGATTCGATGTTACTGTCACTGGCTATACGTGTTGTCTTTGTGTGCGTTGCGCTGAGCCGCTGTTTTATTTTGTTTTCGAAATAACTAACTCTATTTTCGCTCAACAGATTTGTGCCAGTAGGCAGCGGCTCAAAATTAATATGTTGCTGCAATAACTGTCATTCATTCTTTTTCAATTTTTGCCTGATAGTTTTATGAAGAATTATGTGTCTATCTAATATCCTACTACAGTAGAATACATTCGCTGATGTATGTATAAAGTATAAAGAAATTTAAATTTTCAACTGCACAACTGTCGAATACAAGTATATCCATATTTAATTAATAATTATTTAATGATGAGATCCGAAATCTAGATTACAGTTACACAATTTTAAAATTGTAGCAATTTTTGAAGTTTTGCTGAAATGATCAACTTCCCATTTTTCTATGGATCCCGGGCTCACACATGATCCTTTTTTCAAGCTTGGTTTGTGACTCTCACTTTGGAGGTCAAAGACTTCAAATCTATCATTCCCAGAATTTAAAATTATGTTGTTTTCATTTTTTTCCTAATTATTATCAGAAAAAATACAGAAATTTGAAACTAAACATCTTTATTCTTAAACATATTTAAATAATATTTATTTACAAAATTGAATTCATGTATCTAATGTAGATATAATTTGTTTGTAAATTATATTAATAGTTTAGGATATATCGACCTTTTATTGAAAGTGTGGCCTGCCGGCCGGCTAATAGCCTATAAAAGGAGATCTTACATACAGTGGCTCAGAAAATTATTTATACACTTTACTTTTATCAGTAAAATATAAAATAAAAAGGGTTACACAAAAAAAATCATTTAAAAAATTAATCATAGTCTTCCTTCAATATTTCAGAATCAAATGATAGTCATCAAATTTAAAAAATATTTTGTTTACTTTTTGTATTTGTCATGAAAACAAATTGAGACAAACTTATTCATACATCTACGAGTAGTTATAAAATTATTTAACGCATGATACATTTTTTTTATATTTAATGATGATGATGTAACCAATGGCTTTAATTACAGTTTGAAGTAGCCATTGACTTTAATAAATTATATGATATGAAAAGTGGAATTTTTGCACATTATTCAATTAGATTCGTCCGGAGTTGCTAAATAGCGGAAAATGTTACTTTGCGGGGTCGTCTATCTAGTTTTGACCATAAATTCTTAATAGGGTTGAGATCACGAGACTGAGGAGGTGCTTTAAGTTGTTTCGGTATGTTGTAGAACAATCATTCCTTAATAATCAGTCCTGTATGTTTGGGATCATTATCTTGCTGGAATATATAATTCCCTCTCAGGCAGAATTTATCCGCTGAAAATTGCAAATTTTCTTTTAAAATTGATGAATAATTATATTTATTGATAGTTTCATTAATAAAACATAAATTCCTCAACTCGTCAGCAGATACACAGCCCCTAACAATAACGTTTACACTGTCGTTCTTATCGTGAAATAATTCGTACCTAGCTGGACTCCGCAAAAAATTTGCAATCTTCTGCGGATAAACTTGGAGTGGGAGGGGGTTATATATAGCAGCAAGATAATGATTTCAAACATACAGCACTTATTTTTAAGGATTGGCTGTTCTAAAACATACCGAATCAACTTAATACACCTCCCAGTCTCGTGATCTCAACCCTATTAAGAACTTATAGTCGAAACTAGACAGGCGACCCCGCAGAATAACATTTTGCACTATTTAGCAACTCCAGACGAATCTGACTGAACAATGTGCAAAAATTCCACTTTCCATATCATCTAGTTTAATAAAATCAATGACAAGGCTACTGGAAGCTCTAATGAAAGCCGATGATATAAAAATTCAGTATTATGTATTAAATAATTTCATAACTGTAGGTGTAAGAATAATTAATATATATATATATATATATATATATATATATATATATATATATATATATATATATTATCACGGCATATTACCTATTGCTGGGTGTGCCAGTCTGCTTTGTACATAGATATCGGTAATGATGAAATATTTGCACCGTGCGGGCGCTTACTAGATGTCACCTCCCGGGCACTTATTGCTAGTGTAAAGTGCACCCCAGGGGTCAATTTTGTGCCATTAAAATTCGAAGTAATTTTTGGTGTTGGTCGGGATCGAACCCGGGTCCTCAGATTTACGACCAGACCTTTAGGCACACGGCCACGAGATTCTAGAAGAATAATTTTGTCTCTTAATTTTTGTATATAATTTTTTTTCAGCACAATTACACAAAGTAAACCATACATTTTTTTAAAATTTGACGAAATATCGTAGAAAACTATGAATGAGAAAAAAAATGAATTTCTTTTTTGGAAACCCTTTTTATTCTACATTTTACTGATAAAAGTAGAGTGTACGAATAATTTTATGAACCATTGTATATGACGTCGGTTAAACAAAACTTTTGATGATATTTATGTTTTCCTTAAATATAAAATAAAATCTAGTAATAGTTTTTATTCACAAAAAGAAAAAATAGAATATCCCATTAGAATGAAATTTCACAATAATTTTCATTACAATGTCATTTTTGCATGATTTCGTAGTTTCTGTGATGATCGATTTATCTGCACTTTATATTTTTATTTCCGTCTACTAGGATCAGTATACGCTTGAGCAGAAGTACTAGAGCTTGTGAGTCTTATAACCATGTGCCTGTGGACCTAGTACGTGAACGTCTGCTTTATTCTACGAACACTTGTAGTATCTGCAGGTGTGCAGAAATCGTTACGCTCTGGTAACAATGTTGTTTCTACTCACACATTACACGATCATTTTAATACAATGGAATGTACGCTGCGAAAATGTTTGGTAAATTATTATAAAATTGAATGTTTAATATTAAGGCCAATGGATTTTCAGTAATTCTGTTCATTCTTTCACCATTCGCACTCTTTTTTTATTTTAAATCACACATATTCCTATGGCTAAAATTTATTCCGTACAATATAAGCAAGTCTGTACCGCACAACAAGACGTGATAAGTAGGTGCGTGAACTTGGCAGCAACATATTTAAAAAAATTAATACAAATGCACTTAATCGATTATATTTCGCTTGTATTTCATTGTATTTTACTAAATATTATTTGTATTGCGCAATTAATGTTAATATATTGCATTTTATTTTTATGCTGCCAAGTTCACGCCAGCAGCAAAGTTTGCTCCCTAAACCCTTAATGACCTCAGTACATTGCAATGGGACACCATCAAGTAGAATCGGTGTATTGGAATTATAGTTGCCCACTACCAGCATAGTAGACTTATCAGCATTTATCCTTAGACCATTATCCTTGACCCAGGTAGAGACATTACGCAAATCTTCATTAAGTAGAGCTTTTATAGATTGTTCATTTTCCTTTGAGAAAGATGTTAAAATTTGAGTGTCGTTTGCATATGAGTGCATCGAACTATGAACAACCGTATTAGGCATGTCAGCTATAAAAATCAAAAAGAATAATGGCCCTAAGATTATCCTTGAGGCACACCAGAACCCAGATACTGCAATCCAGACGATGTGGTTTCCCCATATTTATTAGAGATGTGTACAGAAAAATTACGATCACTTAAGTAGCTACGACACCAATCAAGTGCCTTATGTGAGAAATTATAATATTCTAATTTTGCAATTAGCATATTAAAATTTATCATATCGAAAGCCTTTGAAGAGTCAATTTGAATTACCCACCAGATTCACTCGATTTACCTGCTTTGGATTACCATTTATTCTCGAAACCAAAACTTTGCTGGGTGTATAAAAATTTAGGTCAAATTAACAAATCATACGAATATTATGAGGCCCTCAAAGAAACTCACTTCCGCGAAGGAATAGCGAACTTGAGGAAACGTTGGAGTCAGTGCGTTGAACTTTGAGGTGATTATGTCATAAAATACGGCATGTTACAAAACTTAAATTTTTGTTTTTAATATCAAATCACCCTCACATTTAATGTCATATTAACAATTGAAGAGTGTTTAGTAAAACAGCCATAGTCCAAATATTGTAAATATAAGTTACATACAGTGATATCCACTTTTAAAGATGCCAAACAATTTCGCAAAACTGTTTTTTGTATCTTGGACACAAGTTATTAGATTTTAAAATTTGAGCGTTTCTACAAAAAAACATCCTATAAAACTGAATAATTATTGATTACTCATTTATATATATATATATATATATATATATATATATATATATATATATATATATATATTACTTAAAATCTTAACCACTAAAAAAACGATGTAAATTACAAAAATTAAATAAAAAATAGGTGGTTCGTTTCTTTCGCGTCTGAGTATATACGAGTATATATTTGTCGGTGGATTTGTTACAAAATTTTGTCATATAACTGCAAAAGACTCAATTTTTTACTAGTGCATTTTTACTAAATAAAAGTTCGCCAATATCATGTAACTTGAAACGAGGTTCGATATGATGTTAGAAATTAAACAGTAATGAACAAAAAATATAATGTAGTTTAATTAAAAGCAGCTGGCTCCCTTTACGTGTGTGTTCGTTCTCGGTCTCGCCTTGCAATTTCAACGCAAATTTACTCAAATTGAAATCGAATGTGTCAAATATATAAGAAAATATCGTATGCAAAGAACTTTTATGTATGTGCACACTTTAATGAGGAATATTATTTTTGCGCAGAGATTCGCAGATGGCGTTGCTTGGCAATGTGAAATAAATTTAGTGGTAAATTGAATTAGTTTGCGGATTTTGAACTGATTTTACACAAGCTTTGAAGTATTAAACGCGAATTTTCTTACTGAAACATTTGAAACAAAATTCATTTACACTGCTTACTTTGTACAATTTTCATTTATTTTTTAATTTATTTATATTAGAGCTGTAGTGTAAAACGTAGTAACTTGAAAATATCTATAGAAATTTGAAACATTCAGCTCGGTTGAAAATATTTACACTTTAAAAAAGTATTTGCTGGCTACACCAACGCCAAATAATTTTACTAGTGTAGGGTCTTGTCCATTGTCATACAATAAAATTTTCGACAACTATATTTGGCAGATCTTTGTCAAATCGGCAAGTTTTTATTCTTTTATACAATAACCGATTTGAGTATTTCGTATTTGGTTCTTTCCAGTCTTAACACTAATTTCTACAAATGAATCATACTACTCGTACTACGAGAAAATTTGCTGGAAACGCATAAAGTTGTAAATCGACAAATTGTCGATATTTTTGTATAACGCATTTAGAGTCTTTAATTCATGAGAATCTTTGATTAATAAATAACTAAGGCGGAAACAAGAATGCTCTACAATAACCAATTGAAATTCTGTTTATAACACAATTAAATCTTATATACATGCTAGGGATAGGACGGATATTTGGCGCTTTCACTAAATCCGGCTGTTCCGGCTTAAAATCCGAAACTACTGTTCCGGCCGAACTGAGCTTATATGATTCGGCGATCCGGCTAAATTTATTAGTAAGTAAAGTAAAAAACTAACATTTTATTTTAGCCAGTTGCATCGCTTATAAGTAAATTTTAATCACTGGTTAAATTAAAAATATCGTATCGAAACTAAATTTCAAATGAATTGTTAAATATTCCTGTCAAAATTTTAATACGTTCTTTTTTTAACTATAAGCTGTGCAATTGACCAAAGAGTAGCTTTTGTGCATTCTCTGATTTATCTATTTCCAATATTGATAATATATCTACTTCTGAAAATAAACGTTCTGAACAGACACTAGTACCTGGGCTAGCTATATTACTTAGGCCCGCTTCTACCACCTCTAGTTAAGGTGACAGTGCTGACCAACGGTTATGTTGCAAAATTGTTCCTACCCCTTTTGGTTAGAGTTAACTGGAACTTAAAACTGTTGTTCGCATCGCTTCTAACCTTCAGTTTAATTCTTAATTAATGGTTAATAAACTGTCAGTATAGAGGTGGTAGGATCTAATTTTCTATTTACAATGCCATTTTGTAGTAAAGATTAAATTGTTCAACTATGTTGCTCCCAGATTTTTTTTAGTCCGTGTATATGTATACTGAAGGTGCCACAAAATCAATTTAACACTGCCACAAACTCAATGATTAATCCATTCGCTCTCTTTATCATATTAGATAAGAGGAACTCATCTGGCGGCCGAAATAAATCCGGTTTCGGTAATCCGGTGAAGCTCCGATCCGGTACATTCCTAGTACACGCATCCAGTCTCAGAGACCAACGATAGCTAAAATTTCTATTATTTCTGTAATCAGAAGAGTGAATTAAAAAGAATGTATTGATAATTTATAAAAACTAAAACATAATTTACAGTGTACCTATTATTCTCCTTTAACAATAACTAATGGGACTTACTTCGTTGATAAGGCCATACACCTCGTTTTTTAGTGAATTGGTCTCTTAGACCGGCGCGTGCGCTTGTGTGTCAAAATTTAGTGCATGTTCTGGAAGGTTAAAATAAATAAGCATCTAATCTAATAAACTAATTTTTCTGACAGTTCAGACATTATGTATTTATTTATAATTTTATTTCAATGACATGGCCATCATTACAAATGAGCAATAAGTATTTATAAAATTTCAAATTCGGTTTTACAGGTTACAAAACGTCCAAATTAAATTTTGATTAGTGCCTTAAGTGTAGAATTGTATTATATACTACTTGTATTTGAAACATTTTTGTATAAAATTAATAGATAACTAACCACAGTAAAATAAAAATAAAATAACCTGGTATGTATACCTATTACGGATGAAGTCCGAAAGTCATAGCTAACCTAACATAGAAATCTCGGCCGTTATAATCCTTTTTGTGTTTTACATAAAACAATAAATAAAACAAATCTTTCGGACTTTGCTCTTAAAATATTCACGATCATTGTTTCACCCAATAAATTTATTAATGGCTGTAAATGTACTGTTTAAATTAAAACAAATAATGAATATAAATGAGTTTTATTTCGTTAGGAAGCAAAAAAAACCAATGGCGTAACTATTTACTGTGTCGCTAATTTGGCATCATAATTTGAAATCCAACAGGGATAAAAAATTTGAGCATTCTCATTCGAAACAGCATATTATGCAAGTGCCCTAAAGAAGTGTAAACCAAAATTCAGTATCATTTTATATTTGGAAGTGATTTACAAAAATAAAAAAAAAACTGTATAATTTATAAAATGGAAAATCGGAGAAAAAACAGTCTTGAAAGCTTTTTATTACAAAATCGGTAGTCAATCTGCCTTCCTCAGGGAAAATGTTATGTTATTGTGTTAAAAAATGAAATATTAAAGTAGTTACAAAAGCATATCGTCTAATTTTAAAGTCTGAAGATGATTTGCGACAGAGACATTTACAAATTTCTTAAAATTAGACGATATGCTTTCATAACTACTTCAATATTTCATTTTTCAACACAATAACATTATATTTTCCCTGAGGAAGACAGATTGGCTGCCGAAACGTAAGATTTTGTAATAAAAAGTTCACAAAATTTTCATGACATTTTTCCCGGTTTCCATTTTATTCACTTATCCAAACGAGGAATTATCAAATTACTGTATAATTTATATTTTCGCCTATATCTAGTCACCTATATACATTATTAAATTGTTTCCTAATGGGGCAACTTTTGTCTATGTCTATCCCCATTCATGCACGTTATTTGGGATATCTTTATACTATTTACATATATGTTATTTTTATGTAGGTACCGTATTTGAAAATAGCCACTTTGGTGCCACGTCATCTAAAACTTTTACACTTTATGAAATTCATTTATTATTTATAGATGATTAAAGTGTTAAAGCATGCGAGAATTAGAACAGCTTCTTATATAAAGTTAGCAAATCTTGATTGTATAAAAGAACGATTATTAATCGTCTTAAAGATAATGGAAAGTAACGATAATAACAATAAGTTAAATTTCACTAGATAATAAGAACATGCATAGAATAGCTAGTAAGTTTCCTATGAAAAAAGTGAAGCAAAAGTTCTCATTAGTTTCGTTCTAGTAATTAAACTAAGCACTAAAAGTGCTCGAGCAAAGTTTGCAAATCAACTAATCGATATTTAGTTCTGGCTTTTACCGTATACTAACATTGCATAGTGTGTGCTTTACGCTGTATTTAAACCAACTTCAAGATATCGTGGTTTCATTCATAAATCTTATCGCTATTATTAAAACCAAGGATCCCAAAATATACATATTCCAGTCACGAAATAATTACGACTTGCTTTCTCTTTTACGTTTTAAGAGATAGAACAGATCAGCTATCTGTGTATGCTGGTCTATATGGAATGAACAGTGCACAATGCTGGTTGTCGGTTGTTGGCGCCATGTCAGACTCTGATGACAGGATGTGAATTGTCCAATCTCCCATTGCTATCGTTTGCTATTGACACATTTACAATCATATGCATATGCAAGATACACCTACATCCAATAACAGGGCCTGCCATGTATTTCAAAACAGGTAGTGTACTTAAATATATTGTTAAGGTACTTACATTTATTATATACAGGATGGCGCTCAAAAGCCGTTACATGGGCATTTAACATGGGAAATAAGAATAATTTGAATATTTGCCTCCCATTATAACTTATTGTAATAAAACTTTATACACATGTTTGGGAACACTTATTGCATCATATTAATAACAAATTGTTTACAATAAAAAAAGAATAATTAAGTAAAATAAAAAAATGTTCTAGCAATTTTAAAGTAATACTTATTATCACTTATAAAAGAATCATTAACCTATTAGCGACCATAGCATAATAGTAACGTCTTTGCTTTTTGTTCCAAAAATACTGAGTTCAAACCTAGCACACCTCTTTAATTTTTTTATATTTTTATTTATTCTAATTTTAGATGCAGTTTTAATGTTATCAATTTTATTTGATTATTTTAAAATTGCTAAAACATTTTCTTATTTCTCTTAATTATTATTTATTAATTTTAAACGATTTGTTATTGATATAATGCAATCAGTGTTCCCAAACATGTGTGCAAAGTTTTACTACAATAAGTTTTAATGGGAGGCAAATATTCAAATTATTCTTATTTCCCATGTTAAATGCCTATGTAACGGACGCCACCCGGTATAGTTATAGAAATGGTAATTACGAATTATTGTATAAACTGCTGAATGAGGTTGACTGGTGTTTTCTAAATTTTATAATGATGTTAATGATGCTGTTAAACATTTTTATGAAGTTTTATATGATATTCTTGACGTTTGCATTCCTAAAAAATCTAGTAGAAATTATAAATACCCAATTTGGTTTAACTACGATATTATTACTTGTTTAAAACAAAAAGAATATCATTGTAAACAGTATAAAAAATCTAGCCTAAGTCACCACTTAAACAAATTTAAATCCTTCAGATCCTTATCAAAAAATCTTATTAAAAATGCGTATAATGAATATATTAATTCCGTTCAAAATGATTTAATAAACAGTCCCAAATTTTTTTGGAATTTTTTAAAAAATAAAAAGAACTCCTGCAACATACCTTCTGTCATGCAATACGACAATCAGACTTTTTCTAATGGCTCTGATATTGCAAATGCATTTGCAACATTTTTTCAAAGTGTTTATAATAACTCTCCAGTGAATAATAACAATTTAAATTTTAACCCAGGCAGCAATAATTTTTGTAACCCTATCTCAGTAACTAAAATAAGTATTGATGAAATTACAGCTGCCATTAAATCTCAAAAAAACACAAAATCCGTTGGCCCAGATAATGTACCTGTCTTAATTTTTAAAGGTTGCACTGATGCCTTAGTTCTCCCTTTATTTATTTTATTCAACTTAAGTTTAGAGACTAATACTTTCCCTGACAAATGGAAATGTTCTAGCATTTGTCCAATATTTAAGTCAGGCGACAGAAGTATGATTAGTAATTATCGTCCAATATCTCTCCTAAATTCTGTAGCCAAAATTTTTGAGTCAATATTATTTCAGCAGATTCAACAACAAACTATAAATGATATAAGCCCTTATCAGCATGGATTTGTTAGCCGCAGATCAACAGTCACCAATTTAGTTAATTTCGTTCAATACATTTTTGAAGCATTTCATAATAAGAAACAAGTAGATGTTCTATATACAGATTTTCGCAAAGCCTTTGATTCAGTTATTCATACAATTTTATTACATAAATTAAAAATTCTTGGCTTCTCAAATAAATTATATCTCTTGATTGAATCATATTTAAATAACAGAATACAGTATGTGCATTGTAACGGCTTCACTTCATATAACTTTACAGCGTTTTCAGGAGTACCCCAAGGGTCAGTACTTGGCCCTTTACTTTTTATATTATTTATAAACGACATAACATCTGTCCTAAAATTTTCTGAATGTCTCATGTATGCTGATGACTTTAAATTATTCAGTATTGTTTCTGACACAAATTATTATCATCTGCTTCAGGAGGACCTAAATTCTATAATTAATTGGTCGATTCAAAATCATCTATTTTTTAACTTAACTAAATGCAATGTTATCAGTTTCACTAGAAAACATGTGACTATCAATTTCAATTATTTGATGAATGGTGTAAATATAAATCGTGTTACAATAATTAAAGACCTTGGAATTTATCTCGACCCAAAATTATATCTTGTAAATCATATTGAAATATTAATCAGTTCATGTTTAAAATTAGTAGGATTTATATTGCGATCAACTAATGATTTTAAAAATATAACATGCTACAACGTACTTTTTAACTTTCTATCTTTTTCTGCCTTGATGTCATACAGTCCATTTCCTAGATAAATCGCCTTCCTTATTCCTCTCTGGTTTTGACAAGGTCTTACTAAAGTAGGCAATAACCTTCTCATGCCCATCTTGTATCTGGGAAAGAACGCCACCAATTCCGACGTTGCTGGCATCTGTGTCTAGTATGAATTCTCCTTCAGGTAAAGGATAACTCAAGACAGGTGCGCTTGTCAAAGCATGTTTTAGTTCTTTAAATGCAGCTTTACAGTCCATTTCCCAGATAAATCTTCTTCGTTCTTCAGTAAGCCTTGTCAGTGGCTTAGCTATGTTGGCAAATCCATATACATATCGTCGATAATAAGTACACAAACCAAGGAAACTTCTAAGTTCATGTTTGTCTCTAGGTACTGGCCAGTCACTCACAGCGCTAATTTTATCCGGGTCAACTGCAATACCCTTACCAGAAACCACGTGTCTTTTTGGAACAGATGGCGCTTGTTTGGACTGAGCTTCAAGTTATCCTGTCTCAATCTTTGGAAAACCTCTTCCAAATTCTTCATATGGTCTTCGGACGTGTTTCCTGCCACAACAATATTGTCGAGATAAACCGAACAGGTTTTCCAAGATAGCCCATCCAATACGGTTCCCATGAGTCGTTCAAACGGGCATTGCAGAGCTCAAATGGCAGTACGGTAAATTGCCAGAGTCCGTTACCGATAGTGAAAGCTGTCTTCCCCTTGTCCTTTGCATCCAAATCTACTTGCCAGTATCCGCTCTTTAGATCTAGAGTGGAGAAAATCTTTGATCCAGTTAAAGTGTCCAGTGTATCGTCTATTCGTGGTAGCGGGTAGCTATCCTTCTTCGTCACGTTGTTGAGTTGACGAGAATCGACGCAAACTCATGTAGAGCCATTCTTCTTCTTCACTAACACCAGTGGTGAAGCCCAAGGACTGCTAGAAGGTTCGATCACACTTTCCATATTCATTTCCTCAATAATTCTTTCGGCATCCTCACGCTACGCCCATGGCAATCTTTTTGCTGGCTGGCGGATGGATCTTGCGTCTCCGGTGTCTCTTTTATGGTGAACTATATTAGTTCTCCCTTTAGTTTTCTTGTCAATTTGGAACACATCTTGAAAATTTCCAATTAAATTCTTTGCCTTGGTTCTCTGGTCGGCGGTCAATTCTTGAAACGATGTTGATATCTGGTTGATTAAACTGCCAAGCATTCTCCTACAATTGTTCCTCTTTTAAGAACAACCGGATAATAATTTATGTTCATTATTCGAACTGGAATTACATGGCTGGCTTTGACCAGTGATTTTCCGACAACTCCAGTATCAGTTTTGGCATCATCATTCCTGGGCACAAGCATAACAATACTTAAATGTGCCCCCAGGATAGTTTTACTTCGTCCTGGTAGGGTAACGTATTCGGCCATTAGTACGCTAATGGCCTTGTCGTCTCGTGGATTTAATACGAGTTCATCTTCGTTGACCATCGTCACTCACTTCTTCAGATCAAGCTTAAAACCGTGCATTGTCATTGCGTCCATACCAAGTATTAATTCATCTTCAACTTCAGCTACCAACGCACGATGTTTAAAGGAGGTTTTTCCAATAGTGATGGTGACATCTACTTCTTCTAATGCGGTGGCTTGTTCTCCCGTTGCTGTGCGTAATCGACACTTTGTTGGTTGAAGATGCGTTTTGCCAGTTTTTTTTAACCAAGTCGGGTCAATTTATAGTCTTTGTCGCACCCGTATCTAGTAGCATTTTCATTAACCTTCCGTTAATAGAGCCATCCACGTAGATGCTGCTGGGTTGATGATGAAGGGATGCGACATAACTGATGGAGTGTGGGGCTACTAGATTACGGGTCGACGATTGTCCCTTTGCATCAACTCGACTTAGTTTTCCGAATCTTTTTCTTCTTTTGTCGATTCCGTCTTCCTTTGCATTTTTCTGCAAAGTCTCTGCGGATGACCCAGTTCACCGCAATTCCAACACCGGAGTTTCTTTCTTCCAGTAAACACTTCACTTACAATTCGTCGCATGGTCTCTTCTAGATCTTCAGTGTTTTCTTTTCTCTCTGCATCCATATTTCGCACTCGCGATAGATTACGTGAAGCTTGTTTGGCAGCTTCATGTTCTAATGCATACAAGAGTGCGTCAATTAAAGTTTTTGGACGGGCCAATCTCAGTACTTGCCAAGTTTCACTGTCTCGAACTCCGTAGATGAATGATTGCGTAGCCAGGCACTCCAAAACGCTATCAGCAGCTGTAGGATGTGCGAGACGAACCAAACGAGCTTCAAATTCTTATAGGCTTTCTTTTGGACTGTGATATCGGTTTCTTAATTGCGTCTGGTATACCTGCTCCAGATGCGCATTACCATATCGCATATACAACCGCTTGATCAGTTGCCGATAGTCTTCTTGCTCTTCTTCCCTCAGCGTTTGTAGGATGTCAATAGCTTCTCCACGCAACGAGACCGTTAACGCTGTGGCCTTCTCCGTGGACGTCCGGTTATGTGCTTTCGTAGCCGCTTCAAATTGATTTTCCATAAAATTCTGGTGTTTTTATGTGCATTTTTGAAGTAGTATCAGGTTTTACTTTATTGGATCTGCCTTACCTATTTCGGAATTTAACATTGACGACGATATGATTTTAGTAATTTTTTCTCGTAATTTTTCGATCTTCTTGTCATACTTATCTTCTAAATTCTTCAGGTCTTCATCGGTTTTTCTAGAATTTTCTTTTAATTTTTCTTCTAAACTTCTAAAAAAAATCCTTTAATTTTTCTTCTAAACTTCTAGATTTTTCCTCTAATTTTTGTTCTAATGTTCTAGAATTTTCATCTGCTTTCCTAAAACTTTCTTCCAATTTTTGTCCTAATGTTCTGGAATTTTTCTCTGCCTTTCTAGAACTTTCTATTAATTTTTGTTCTAGTGTTTCGGTCAATTATCCTTTTAATGTTCGAAATTTTCTTCCAATTTATTTTTTAATATTCTAGAATTTTCTTCGGCTTTTCTAGAACTCTCCTCTAATTTTTGTTCTAATTTACCAAAGTCGGATAGGTCAAATAAGTAATCTTCAGGATTTTCACCAGAATCGATTAATACTTGTCGTAGTCTTTCTTGAAGCACTGACTTCCTTCATGTTGTTTCTAAATCCCGTTTTTCCAGTTCTCTCTTGAGATCACATACTTTTAATTAACTTAATTTTATTTGTTGCATATGCAAGATACACCTATATCCAATAACAGGGTCTGCCATGTATTTCGAAACAGGTAGTGTACTAAAATATATTGTTAAGGTACTAGTACTTATATATCACAAGTACCTATATTTATTATATACAGTTATCGTGACCGATTCAAGAAAAAAATATATTTTCGTACAACCGTGCGTAAAGTACGTACTGTAACGTTTATTAATTTGAGTGAAGTGTAAAAATAAGAGAAATAATATTAATTAAAATAATAGATTTATTCAACAATAAATAATTAGGATAAATATTAAAAAGATAATAAAAATAACTAACATTATGATTAAATAATTATAAACAATAATTTAAGACTAAGAATATTATTAAATGCTTAAACACTAAGATTATTTATTTAAACAATATTTATATCACTATTTTTATTTATATAAATACATTTATTTAAGTTCAGCACTCGTAGCCTATTTATTTATATCACCAATTGTTCATTCCTCGTTGCTTCTATATCAGAATGTGTTCGCTGGCTTTGGCGGGTTTATATACATAGCGCGATGTCCTTCTCGAACTTTCCGATGCTACAATGACAATGAATATAAAGGATCAGTCCACTGGATGTAATTAAACCAGTCTAGACGCGTAAGGGTTTTCCACCGCCAGGGATTACGTCATCGCTCGGGAATGTTCTACCAGGGACGGCGCTCGCATATTCTTAAGTCAGGGGCGCACGTTACAATACTTTGCGCAGTCTAAAGAGTTTGTAAAGAGTCCATTTTTAGAAACAGTGTTTGAAAAGTACTTTTTTATACTTTGTGTTTATAATGAAATCATTACGAAAGCCAATTACGTATCGCAATGGTCTTCTTTTCGATACCCAAATCATTTCGATACCTACGTAATTTTTGTTTTAGAAAATGACATTTACTTAATCCTCTTTGCCTAATTTAGTTTAGTTAATTGACAATTGACCATTCATTTTTATAATATAATGTGATTATTTTATTTTTTTATTTGGAGATATGATTACTTACATGAGCATGTATAAATGGTCACAATTATAATCATAAATTGAGTATATGTCAATATAGTATTCGAACTAGTCTATAGATGAAATTAGTATCTAGTACTGAAATTTGTAGCTCGAATGACAGCAAATTATTTTAATTAATTTTAAAGCAACTATCAGTTCAAACATAATAAAATAAACATAAAACATTGTGTTTGAAAGGGTTGAAAATGTAAAAATTTCAAAATAACCTCTAAATTTACTTTAATTGATAAATCATCTTGCGTGCCTCACACTAACAGTACACGTGTTTGCGCTGTAATTGTTATTCTCGGCAAGTATATGGCTGTCAAAAAATTCTGTAATAAAAATTGAACTTACTTTTATTGCCAGGTATACATTATTATCAGCTTCTTTTATGCTATGATTAATATCTTCTATTTTGAGAATTTTGGACTTCTTTGGCGCATAGCTCTCTTCCAACCATTATAAAAAAGGATGTAATTTAGTGTATTGTGTGATATCCAAATTCTTATAAACATTTAAGCACAATCTTAACCTTGAGTATACTGACTATAATGTAGAGATTTATTTTTGGAAAGTGGTCTATTACGTAGCTTAGGCGGAATGAAATTGATTTTATCTTCCGTGGTTGCACTATTATATTCTCTTAAATTTATCTTGATAAATGATTTGACATGAACTTTTAAATAATTGAATAAAGGTTAATCCAATATTACCAACTACAACATTACACAACACATACAAATTTCCCTAAATAAACGAGGTTTAATATAGCACTTTTTTAAAATATTTTAATATATAAGACGCAAAGTATAAAAAATAGTATAAGGAACTCATTTTATTAAAAAATCACGGACGTTACTGGGACTTGAATTTGAAATGAACATAACCGGGTCCTGCCATGGGTTCAAGTCCAAGTGAAAGATCATAATTTTTTTTATGAAAATCTTTCTTGCGTAAGTATATTATTTTAGTATTTATTCATTTTAAATGGTAAATATTTAAAGGAATGTAACTAGGGTTGTGCAAATAATCGCTACTTACTAATACTAGTTACATTTGCCAGCAAAGAAAACAATTTAATTAAAGAAAATGTTACTAATTTTAAAAAACAAGAATGAAGAAAGAAGACTTGTTTATACATTATTGAAAAGCTCATAAAATAAGGAAAAAGAAGAGACATTTTCAACATATGTTCCCGTTTAAAAATATTACGTTTGTATTATATCATGAAAATTATTAAATTAAAAAAAAATACACTATGTTATGTGTAAAAAATTGTATAAAACTTTTTCTATATCATTTGTAATAATCGAGATATGAGGTATTTTCAAAATAAGCGAAAGTCAAGTTTTAGCCTGTAGCTCAAAAACAAAATTCTTGTGGTGCCTATTAATGCTGTCTCAAAAAGTTGGCCGATAAAGATATACATCAATTTTCTGTAGCGTGCATAATAAGAAAGTTTTTCATATGAGGAACTCTAACTTGTTGCACCTGTACATCCTTTTTGTACTTGTGCCGAATTTTGTCTACTAATCGTTAATATTATTTTCTTTTCCTTTATACTCAAATCAGTGTTAAGAATTTTATTAACACCTGTGAAATTAATATTATTGCGAGTATATTAGTAATTTCATGAAATGAAAACCATATCACTCCCGCATGTTAACATAATAAATTATCCAATTTCAATATATGACAACCCAAATTTACTTTCTCTCCTCGTACAATTTAAAGACCCAAGTCAAACTTCTCATTTAGTCCTACTCAAACGAGTTGACAGCATGTAAAAACTCGCTCGTTGCGGCGAGAACTCTCACGCAGTCCTTGACGAACTGTCAACCTCAAATGGCATCCATACTTTTACTTATCCTAGGACATATTGTTGTTACCAGTGGTAACATGTTATTCAATTGATGTGGTGAGTTTTCAGACACTACAAAGCACTGGTTAACTTGTGTTAAACTTTAAAGTTGTGTTTACATGGAATTTAAAATATGCTATGAAAGTGAAAGACAAAATTATTAATGGTTGATTTTAGGCATTACTATATATTTCTATTCATTTGTAGCTTATAGAAAACTATTAATAAATGTCATATAGATTTAAATGAAATAGTATTATAGGTCCAGGCAAATATTAATACATAGTATAGGGTGGTGGCGATTAAGGGTAAAAATAGAGATTTAACCAATGATAATCTTACTTTACAGATGAGTAGATAATATTTTAACAAATACATCATGAACACCTATTTTTTTTTTTTAGTTTATAAAACAACATTATTTAATTGTTTGATTTATTCTGTATTTTGCATCGTTCTGCCTTCGCACCGTCTCTATACCTTGTTTTTAAACTAAGAGGAGTAAATTCAAAAGCTTCTTTTACAGTATTAAAACGAAAAACTATACAGGTGTACCCAGGTACAAATCTTAGATCGTATAGTACTGACCAAAATGAGTAAAAAAAACTTAATCAACAAGGGTCCGATCTTCAATAATTTCCGAGATATAATGCAGTGAAAAATGAGTTTATAAAGGGGTTTACCTCTGCTATTTTGAAAACTATAAGAGTTACGACTTTGATTAAATGATATTTTTGTCTTTGAGAGGTCATCTTAGATGCGCTTTTGTTTAAAAAAAAAAAATCTACTAAATTAAATGTTGCGGCGACCTTGGCCAATATTTCATTTTCAAATAACTTCCATTAGAAATTGAGAAAAAAATATCGTTTTTTATAGGCTATCTACCTACCCAAATGGTGAAAAATTTCTACAAAGTTCTTTCGACTAATTTAAAAAAATATAGATTTTAAACTTACAAAAACTGAATACGTTATTCAAGTATTCCGCCTTTTAATATTGGGTTACATTGCCTTTATTAGTAATAGCGGCTTTAATCTATTAAGCATTGTTTCCACAAACCCTGTACAATCTTCTGTGAGTATTGCCCCAATGTCTTGCAAGGTAGGTCTGTACTGGAGTTTTACAAAGATGTTTTCGATTGTGCCAAATATAGAGGATCTCCGAACAAGCTAAGTCTGGACTACAAAATCACTCTTAAAATGCCGGTCGAACTATTATCACCCGTCATTTGGCCCACTTTTTTTAAGTTTTAAATCTATATTTAAAGTTGCAGAAAGAATTTTGTAGAATTTACCCTTTTGTGTAGGTTTTATAATTTGTTGAAAATGTAAACCGGCCGAACTATTATGAGTTTGGGCTTGTATATTGATTGAACTTTTTTATTCACTTTGGTCAGTTCTACGAGGTGTGTTCAAAAACTATCGCGAATTTTGAATTTTCGCGGGTTACGTATATTCGAATTTCGATCTTTTTGTGGCTTTATGTTGGTACTCATGTCTCTCACTTATGTCGACAAGCTCGGCCATTTTGAATGTTCACTTACTTGTTGACAGCTGCTTTGCTTGCACGTGTTTTGGATCGTCTTCGATTTTTACCTAATGTGCTTATTCGTTAAAAACTGACTATGAATTTTTTGACCAAGACAATATCTTTCTTATCTAAAGGCGACGGAACGTAGAAAAAAATAATTCATTTAAAATTTGTCATTGTCATAAAATGTTTTTATCAAAGAAGTTATTTCATTTCTACTCGTAGAAATGGCCGAGCTTGTCGACATAAGTGAGAGACATGAGTACCAACATAAAGCCACAAAAAGATCGAAATTCGAATATACGTAACCCGCGAAAATTCAAAATTCGCAATAGTTTTTGAACACACCTCGTATACGCCCTTAAAGTTTGTACCTGAAGTTGTGGTACATTCAGTACACAATAAATTTAATTTATTTAACTTCCAGTCTAATTAATAAGATATTACACACTTTGTAATTATAAGAACTGCGTGTTTTTATATAAAAGAGGATATGTGATAATGACAAACGTAAAAATGGAAAAAATATTTGTGTTTTCGTGAAAACATGGCTGAGCACTGGCCAATCAAAGATTGAAATTTAGAATTCACGCTCCTTAGTTCAAAACCGGACTATAATACCTACTAGTCTAGTTGTACATAGATTTTTTCTTTGATATTGAAATGCTTGTAGGAATCTTGTATCATTTGAGCAACTCGTGCAACTCGTGCTGTCGGTGACACCTCATCACTTGGCATCGCAGCAGGAACAATCAGCCTGCAATGTAGAACGCACCTCCTGCTGCCTGCTTTCCTCTCTATCATACCATATCCTATCGTTGCTATTGTTGTGCATTCGTGTTAACATTTGCTATTATCTCACCATTACTCCAACACCAGCATACGGTTAATCGTTCGTCTCATTAATACGACATTCAAAGCTAAAGACCACTGGAATTAATATGAGTTTTTTAAAATTTATTGAACATAACAGGTGTTTCAAGAAACTAACTCACCCCCAAAAAAATATCTATAAATTAATAGCAATTGTATTATACAGAGTGTGCCCTGCATAGTGATCTCGAAAACAAAATACGGAGTCAGGTTTTTCAAAATTCGGGAAATTATTTCTTATTTTTCATTTAATTCTTTTTTAGTGTGCCACTTTTTTTTTTATTAAAAATAATGAATTATTAATTGATTCATAAAAATAAAATAAATATATCATTACGGCATATTACCCATTGCTGAGTGTGCCAATCTGCTTTGTACACAGATATCGGTAATTATTTCAACATCTTAAGTGATTAGATAATTCATTATTTTTAACAAAAGAATCATGTTGGCAGTGCCGCAATAAAAAAAAAGAATTAAATGAATAATAAGAAATAATTTTGGAAAAATTATTTTTGATTGAGAATCAGCACATTGAAATGTACCTACATAGAGGATGTTTCAAAGAAAGTGTAAAATATTGTACGGGCATAAAGTACTGACCAAAATGAGTAAACAAAGCTTAATCAACAAAAGTCCGATCTTCAGCTGTTTCCGAGAAAAACGAAAAATCGAAGAAAAACTTACAAATAGTGATTGAATCAAACTTTGTCTATCTCTAATAGTTACGAAGTTATTTGAAAATCAAATATTGGCCAAGGTCGCCATAGCATTTAACTTAGTATAATATTTTGATTTAAAAACCAAAAGCACATCTAAGATGATCTCTGAAAGGTAAAAAAAAGTCTCATTAATCGAAGTCGTAACTCTTATAGTTTTCGAGATAGCAGAGGTAAACCCCGTAAAAACTCATTTTTCACTTCCTTATATCTCGGAAACTATTGATAATTAGACCTATGTTGATTAAGCTTTTTTACTCATTTTAATTATGCCCTTAAAAATACACTTTTTTGAAACACCTATTATAATATATCCTCAAAATTCTTTACCCTTCTTTTAACACCCAATATTTCAAATGTACAATCGTGCAGTCGTTATAACTGATTTTGGCACTATCAAGCAATTAAATTGGTTCAATAATAATTTCTTATTTTATAAATAATTAGGGTAAAAGCACCGGTAATTAACACTTTAAGAAATGAAAATGTGTAATATTGTTGTTTAAAAACATGTTTTTTTTTCTATTTTGGTGGCTTTATGAGTCTATAAACGCACTGAAGACACGTCGTTAAGAAGATCTATAAATGCACTCTTTTTGGCGCTTTTAGTTTTCCAGATTTGGTATGAGTGCTTTCAGAACTTACAGATGAATGACATATAATCTCAAATTGTTGTTTGTCAACAATGAATTTTTATCTGTTAGCGTGAAGCGCTACCAACATAGCTGATAAAAAACACAAAGCCGCATTTTATAAAAATCTAATCAAGTTATAAAATTACCTCAATAGAAAAAATAGTAAAAAAAAAAATATTTCATAAGGTCTGTTATCGCTGTAGGTGCATTTATGGGATATCAATAATGAAGATACAGTAGAGTCTCGATGCAGTGAACTAATTAATGCAGGGCCAAGTTACAGTATCGAGTTTGTTCCTTTTCGAGTTCTTATGAAATAATTACAACAATATAATTATAAACGTATTTATTGGTTTTAATTACTTTAATACAAGTTAAATATCAAAATATTAATTTTTAGATCGTATGTCCTGAAGAACTAGAATTTTAGAAACTATTTCGTATGCGTTTTATTCAGACCAGATATTTTTAAAAATCGAATACCATAGCGAATTTTAAATATTTGTAGCTATATTTTGTTAGCATCGTAAAATTTGGGTGCAAATTCTTTGCCTTTTCTTTAATAGTATCTCTATGAATTGGTGCATGTTGTTTTCTTTGTTTTAAAAACCACTTATAAAGAGCCTTTTCCATAGGATATATCTATTGCCGATTATAATGTTTTCTTTTTTCCAAGTCTGGTGAAAGTGCAATCGACATTTTTCGTAATTTGTATCATTTTGTTATTGAACTTATTGTCGATTTAGCTACCCTATATTTTCGCCATATATACCTGCTTTTAAATGTTGCAATATTTCGGCTTTTTTTTCAATTTCAAATGCTCTCTTTGAGGTGGCATTATGAATTATAGTAATTTGTATTATATAACACACACAACAAAATTTTATACGTATTACACTACACAGGGAAAGTCCCTAAGGATGTATTCACATCAGCTGAGCTACGTGTTGCTCAAGAGACCATCAGCGAAGTGACGAACTGCCCTGGACTGCTATGTGTTCATTATATTGAGACATTAATTATTTACTGTATGGAGTTCAGTATAAAGACAATGTATTTGTGTTCAATACATTGAATAGTTCACTATATACTGTGTTCACTATTGCGCAAGTCTAAGGTACTACAATAAATAAGAAAAAAAATGCCAGTGGGTATCAACTAATAAAAAATACCAAAAATGTGTATGAATATTTGACGTCCTACATGCGCTGCAATATGACCTGAAATAACTAATATTTTATTTAATCTTATAAGGTCTCTTGCTGTTAAATCCACTATCAATAGTGAAATTGAAAAAAGTACTATTTACAATTTATTACAACATATCTATTAACCTTATCACAAGTTTTTACACAACAATTCAGCAAGTCAGATAAAAAAAATCCCACTGTTCTATGAATACTTTTGTTCAATGTGATGATTTTGACATTAACCAATGATAAACATTTTCAGCGCAGATGGTAATAGTAATATATTAACAGCAAAATAATATTAAAAATACTCAGTTTATTTATTGTAATTTAAACTCAAAGTGTCAACTATTAGTGCTATGTCAACTACCGGTGCTTTTACCTTAAATATATCTTTACGGTTTTTTTATTGTCACAGAACCGAAAGGGTCACTTTGTGCTATTTGAATATTGCATATTTTCAAGTTAAGATAGTATCCGTGCGAATTACGTTTCGTTAGAATCTTAGTCGTATACAATTTTAACTGTATGCACAGAAAAATAATATCTACATATTTTCTTATTGGTAAAAATCGATTTACCATCTCAAATACATGCAAAGATAGCACTTTTGTACATGTTTCCTAGATCAAGCAATAATAAATGTCATATTTCTCACTATGGCTTCAAAACAGTGTGTACCGTTTTATTGAAACACATCTCTGAGATATACAGATGACAGTGAAAATCGGGCTACTCAAAATAACTTTTTTATTTATAATTATTTTGTAATTCTCTAGAAATATTTGTAAACTAGGAAGTGACAACTTTCATATTTCAAATGAGATTCCCTACCTTTACCCCATGATTTGTGAGCCCCTAGCCTAGTTTACAAATATGGAAAGAAAATTTAAAAAATAATTACATAAATAAAAAAGTTATTTTGAGTTTTTCAGTGACACCCTGTTTTACAAATATTGTAGTAAAATAGTATTTTTTAGCATTTTGTATAAGAGATATAGCTTAAGAATGTGTGAAATTACTAATTCTAGGGGGGGGGGGTTCGAGAGGCTATGATCTGGCAACGCAGTCTTGTTTAAATGTCATGTACTTGGCCTCTAACATAGAAAATTTTAACATTAATGTACTTTCTCTGCAACAATGATTAGAATTTGCACTTTTAAATTGCCAATCTCGCATAACTATCATCTTACTGCCTAATATCACGACAGGAATTTAAAAATCATTTTAAAGTACTGACGCGACGTTGTTACGCTGAAATGCCGGTTAGTACGCAGGCGACTGTATCGACAGAACATACAAAAGTGATTTCAAAGTCTGAACAAAAAATACTTATGGGTTAGTAAACATTATACCAAACATTTTCTCATCACTTATATTTTCCGCAAATTATTCAAACTTTAGATCATTTCGTCTAGACTTAATTTTTCTTCATAATGTAACACGAGTAATATGTAGGTACCTTAAGTACGAATGGAAATGGATATGAACTGGACCGTCAGAATAGTAACTGATTACAGCTACGTGAAACGATTTGTCGATTAGTTAAACACGTGTAAAGTTTGTAATATTTAATTTCTTGTATGAATTCTTATAAAAATCGTTCAATAAAAGAAAATGTGCGAATCGTAGTTGTACAGTAATCCGAAGTAAATTGGTATTGAAAGTACAGTGTCGAAGCTAAAGCTACAAAACCAAAACTAAGATAATTGCAAGGAAAGATAGGGGACACGCTAAACACCTAATTACATGGGGAAGAAATGAACATTGTAGGTTTTTCTACTTCTGCTACATAGGAAAGATTCCACTCTCAGTTCAGTTCCACAAACGTGGAACTCGTTTCAGGCTTACTGCCATTATTTTCTCGCAATTGTGTTAATTTTACTAGAATTTAACGCATATCTTTTTAAACTGTATGGGCTATTATGTTAATGACATGAATCATTTGCACTAAAATAATAAATTATCAATACTATTGTGTAAATATACAGGTGTACCTGTATAGGAATCTTGAGAACTATAAATGATACTTAGTCGGTGAAATTAGACAAAAGATGCCGAAAGGAGACCTTTTTCGTGATGTTTGTTATGTTTTGTATGTGTTTACTGTTGGTTTTTGAGTTATAATGTTGATTATTAAATTTTAAATGGAAAGTTACACCATTGAATCTATCTTTAATTGTTTCAAACAACATAAGTGCAATAATTATTAAATTTATGGGTTAAAAATATAAGCACGGACGTCACTTTTGAGATAGTCTGTATTTGTAATAATGTTGGAATCAGTTGTTTATTTCCATTGTCACATTTGATAAGATGATAATCAAAAATTATCATACGAATTGAAATTGTAATTTCACTATTACAAATTGGTCACGAAACAATTATAGGCATATGCAGAGGCAGGTCATCAGAGAAGGTGAAGGAAGCTAAACTCTAATAAACGGATATTCATATTTCATTTTATTTTACTGTTTTATATATTTTTTACTATATTTTATTTTGTACGCCGAAGCCCAGTCTCCGCTCATAAGAAAAATGCATTAGCTAATAAAATAGGACGTGGCTACAGTACTGAACACGGTATCGTTTAAAAAAAAAATCGAGATTCAGTACTAGAAACGTCCAGGACTTGTGTAAAATAATAGAATATTTGAACGCAAGACTGTTGCTGAGCAGCTTACTTACAGTCTGACCAGTTGATCGTGATGAGTAGTGCGCAGAGAAAGCACGCATTAGGCGAGAAAGAGACAGGTAATTACGCGCGAGAGTATTCTGCGTGCGAGGCACAGGTTTCCCGACTTTGGCTTGAAATTGTGCGTCCACTCAACTTGGATTTAAACTCCATGCTTCTGCCTCAGAATGTACTTCCTCGATGTTACCTCAAACTGTAGCTTGTATAGTCTATGTCACGAAAGAAAAACGCTCTGAGCAATGTTAAATGCTCTCAGAAATTCTGGAAAGTGGCACTACGATTAGAAATATTTTACAATGACTTGTTATACGCAATACATGAACCGTTTTGTCGGTCAGTATTTAACTGGTAGACTAACTAATAGACCAGTGGCATGAACACTATTTCACAGTGACGTTATTTCGCGACTACAGTTCGCCGACTGTTCCCCACTTCTCTTGCAAACGTTGGTGACTAGTGGAACACAGTACATGGAATGCTTTCCCTTACCCGTCCAGCTTTTTTTGGTGTCATGAACTGTATACTTCTCTAAATATAACAAAAAGAATCTAATCTATCGCAAAGAATTCCACTCAAGTCGCAAATTGTATTCATTACACAAATGTCATACTGGTGACCTGTATTAAACATAGCGTGAAAGCTACCTACTGTTTCTGAACTGTATGTTTGTATTATATTATGATTAGAGACACAGTGCACTGCCTTGATTTCACAATCGGCAATTTTTAGCTTTCTCGCAACATGGTGTCACTACCTGACAATAAGAGTTGTATTTAGCTGAATTTTATTTATCTCCGAATTATACTCATTATCTATTGAGTCTGGTATATTAACTATATAGGGTGATATATGAGTAAGCGTACAACGCTTAACCATTTAATAAGTAATATTTTACTTATTAAATGGCTTAACTGATTACTAATTACGTAGTGTAGTTTAAAATTTTGTAAAAAATAAATAAAGTAAATGTATTCCCTGGAAAAAATGTCACCTGTCATAATTGGCAAGATCATTGGCTTCGCGGCAGATAAAAGGTATTTGAGACTTTTACAATAAAAAACTACATGTTCATCATTAAGGTAATAGGAGTTTCAAAGCTTCTGAATTTTTTAATGTAAATGTGTACATAATAATATTAGACCCGTATTTTGCATTTTCACCGAAAAGTTTCTAAATACGCCATAGAAAAAATATTAAAGTTTCAAGAAATGAAGAACGAGATAATCAGTGAATTTTAATTAAAGATTGTTTTTAGTTGGCTGTGACCTGCCACTTTTTAATTTCTAGTTTTGAATTTTTCAAATAATTTTATTCATATTTCTAATACATATTATAATAATTGCTCAAAATGATGACCACCAACTTTAATGCAAAGCGTACATTAATACCATGTTAGCGTAATCATGAATAATATGCTTATTTATAATGTATCTACAATTCATTTCTAAAAATTAAAATAAACAAAACTAGTAACTGAAGTAACAGGTCACAGTCAACTAAAAATTAAGGTAGATAATTACCCTAAGAGCTTGTAGCAGTAGTTCAAAAACGGCACGTTTCCGGATATGAGTGTATTAGTAAAAGTTGGTTTATTTTGCATACCCTACATACCTTTGTATTATTATCTTCATTTTCTGGAAAGTTATGAAAAAGAAACAAAGATAAAATAAAAAACGAACCCTTCGCCAATAAACTCAAGACAATAACATATAGAACAAAAAAGTGTGCATCTCGGAACACCCGCCAGAGAGTGATAACTTTGTCCCGATTATTTTAAGTTACAGTAATTTTATCGTTTAAGTATTAGTAGAATAAATTTAATGATTTGGTAAAAGGTTTGAATTAAATAAATATTTGTTTTATAAATACTAATATTTGATAATTTATTTACGAACACAACAAAGTATGAGATATTAAAAACAAGAGTGTGCGTGCCGCTTCGTCGGCAGCTCGAGCGAACAAGAGTTGCACGCTTACTGGCTCTCAACTTCTTCTTACTACTTTCAAGCCTTCTGGTATCGCTTTTATGAAATCCGGACCGGAATCCATTTTTAAGTAAATGAATGCAGAAAATAACGTAAACAACACTTGTATGAATTTATTATACCATGCCAAATAGATATCACGTGCGTTTGTATTAAAATAAAAGAAATGTTGAATAACATAGGCCACAGTGGCATTCAAAACTCTACTGTTTGAGAAAAAAATAAGTTTTAAATGAACTCAAACACTTAGTCCGAGACCGAAAAGCCTGGAGAAGTATTCATGCAAAATAAACTCCATGATTTCAAATCCAGGGCAGGGGCACATAACATCTTTTGGGGCCCCTCCTATTTTTTAGAAGTAAAATTTAAAAAAACAGCCATTTTTGTTAGTCATATAATATAATACAAAATAACAAATAGTTCGAATAATAAAAATGAACATAAAATACATATCATTTGAGATAAAATACTCAGGGTGCCAAGAGGCCCCCTCTTAGTATTACGGACCCCCTTCTCATCGGGCATGGGACAGGGGCTAGGAAAAGTCTTACACTGAAAGGTAGAAAACTTGTGGATTAAAATAGTAATTAATAATAAAAACTAGAAAATACTTGTTCAAAACTATAACAAAACTGTAAATTCTACAAAAAAGTATTATTTTACTTTATTATAGAATAAAAAATGGCACTACAACAATTCTTTTGAAAATATCTGACCTGTATTATGTCTCATTAATTTATAATACCAGTTACTGCATCTGCAGTCTGCAGAAAATATTTGAGAATCCGTGATATAATGATACGCGCATAGAGGGTATTACTATCACGACCAGTTGTTCACAAGGCGCATGTAGGCATGTGTATGCACATCACATTGTCGGGTATGTGTGAGTTGCACGGCTTCATGAATATATTATTGCGCGATCCGCAATGTCACTGTTTTCCCTCTTTACGACTAATGAACCTATTTTACTAGAACTTATTTTCTTACATTTCTTTTTAATACATATTTTCAGAAATAAAAATTTATCAGGTTATAAAATTTATTATTACATTCTTGCAAACTTGTAACGACTATAAGTTTATCTACAAGGATATAAGTAAGGGTGCACTGACTATAACGATTTGTAACACGTATTATTATTATTAAATTTCTATTTAGAAAATTAATATTTACTACGTAAAATATTTATTTTGACAATCATTACTCTGACACTGACGTAATAAAACGCTACGCATTTGTTCGTCTCTTGTTTTTAATTCCATGGCTAATACTATTATGTAAATTGTAATTCCGTGAATTTTCAAATTTTATTTCTGCAGTTATGAAGTAGCAAAAATGATTTTTTTTAATGATTCGGATGTAGAAATTTTTACTTTACAACATCCATTTGAAAATTTTAATCTAAAATAATTAGGGCAGCAATGCGCACTATATTAAACGCCTATGTTTCACTTTCCGGATACACCTTATATATATATAACACACATGCCTACATTCGCCTTGTGAACAACTGGTCGTGATAGTTGATAGTAATGCCCTCTATGCGCGTATCATTATATCACGGATTCTCAAATATTTTCTGCAGACTGCAGATGCAGTAACTGGTATTATAAATTAATGAGACATAATACAGGTCAGATATTTTCAAAAGAATTGTTGTAGTGACATTTTTTATTCTATAATAAAGTAAAATAATACTTTTTTGTAGAATTTACAGTTTTGTTATAGTTTTGACAGAGATGTTCACGTGTTGTATAAGCTAGATGCCTAACTCCGTGCGCAGAAGTGAAGCCAGCAATTTCGTGTGGCGGCCATTTGTTAAAAAGTCATGTAAGTATTGTACGTCTATTCAACTTTATGGATTTCTGGCAATTTAAAAGTATGTATTGTAATATATAACTAATGTTTTGAAAGTACAATTTACGATTATAAAGTGATCTACTTACGGCATCAACTAATAGCCCGGGAACGAGATAGAGAACAGTAACGAAAATTTTGGCAACACATTTAAACATTTATTTGTTGATGAAACTGGCTAAAATTTACAAGAAACGTATAAAATTAACTGAACATCATTTATTTATACTCATAAATTTATCTGCAGCATTAATTTTTATACGAAAATATTTGTTTAACAGCTAAAAGCAAGGTTTGAAGTTTTCTCGTTACCTATCGTTCCCAGGCTATGCAGCCGTTTTTGAATTGTATTGTAAAAAACTGTGTTTTTTAGTTATTGTGGATTGGGTAATTTACCACCGAAATGCCAGCTGCTTGTTCAGCATTTAGTTGCAAGAATAGATTTCAGACTGGGGGAACGGTGCAGTTTTTTGGGTAAGGTTATGTACTTTTTCAATCTAACTATATAACAATTAAATGAAAAATAAAGTTAAAATATTTGTATGTGGAATGAGAGTAATATAATTTATGTAAATACATTATTTTATATCTTTTAGATTTCCTTAGAAAAATAAAGACATATTAAAATTTTGGGTTATAAATATAAGGAGAAAAGATTTTACCCCAACTAAAGCAAGCAAAGTTTTTAAAATAATTAAAGCTACTGAAACAGAAATTAATATTTTCACTAATAATTTAAAAACACTTTCAAATACAAATAATATTGAAAGAAAAATAATAAATTTTATAATTAATCTTTTGCCAGTGAAAAAAATATTTTTTCTCAATTACGAAGTGAAATTTCTTTGGATAATAATCATAAAATTGATCTAATTTTATATATTTGGAAGCGATATATAAAAATTAGATTGCACAGTATTGCAAAGTGGTCCAATCAGAATGAAATTGTCAGCAAAAGACATAAATTAAATAAACTAATATTGTTTTCTAATCAATAAATAATGTTTAAGAACAAGTATTGTGTATTATTTAATATTTCCTCAATTTAATTACAATTTATTTGTGATAACCTACATATATCAATCATATTCTGAGTTTTAGTTCATATTTACCGTATAGTACATTAATATTTTGCCTTTTTAACAAATGGCCGCCTCTTGACCTTGAGGCTTCACTTTTACGTGGTTTGAGACATACGAAGTTAGGTATATAGGTTATACATAAACATCTCTGAGTTTTGAACAACTATTTTCTAGTTTTTATTATTAATTACTATTTTAATCCACAAGTTTTCTACCTTTCAGTGTAAAACTTTTCCTAGCCCCTGTCCCATGCCCGATGAGAAGGGGGTCCGTAATACTAAGAGGGGGCCTCTTGGCACCCTGAGTATTTTATCTCAAATGATATGTATTTTATGTTCATTTTTATTATTCGAACTATTTGTTATTTTGTATTATATTATATGACTAACAAAAATGGCTGTTTTTTAAATTTTACTTCTAAAAAATAGGAGGGGCCCCAAAAGATGTTATGCGCCCCTGCCCTGGATTTGAAATCATGGAGTTTATTTTGCATGAATACTTCTCCAGGCTTTTCGGTCTCGGACTAAGCGTTTGGGTTCATTTCAAACTTATTTTTTTCTCAAACAGTAGAGTTTTGCATGCCACTGTGGCCTATGTTATTCAACATTTCTTTCATTTTAATACAAACGCACGTGATATCTATTTGGCATGGTATAACAAATTCATACAAGTGTTGTTTACGTTATTTTCTGTATTCATTTACTTAAAAATGGATTCCGGTCCGGATTTCATAAAAGCGATACCAGAAGGCTTGAAAGTAGTAAGAAGAAGTTGAGAGCCAGTAAGCGTGCAACTCTTGTTCGCTCGAGCTGCCGACGAAGCGGCACGCACACTCTTGTTTTTAATATCTCATACTTTGTTGTGTTCGTAAATAAATCATCAAATATCAGTATTTATAAAACAAATATTTATTTAATTCAAACCTTTTACCATATCATTAAATTTATTCTACTAATAATTAAACGATAAAATTACTGTAACTTAAAATAATCGGGACAAAGTTATCACTCTCTGGCGGGTGTCCCGAGATGTACACTTTTTTGTTCTATATGTTATTGTCTTGAGTTCATTGCCGAACGGTTCGTTTTTTATTTTATCTTTGTTTCTTTCATAACTTTCCAGAAAATGAAGATAATAATACAAAGGTATGTAGGGTATGCAAAATAAACCAACTTTTACTAATACACTCATATCCGGAAACGTGCCGTTTTTGAGCTACTGCTACAATCTCTTAGAGTAATTATCTATACCTTAATTTTTAGTTGACTGTGACGTGTCACTTCAGTTATTAGTTTTGTTTATTTTAATTTTTAGAAATGAATTGTAGATACATTATAAATAAGCATATTATTCATGATTACGCTAACATGGTATTAATGTACCTTTTGCATTAAAGTTGGTGGTCATCATTTTGAGCAATTATTATAATATGTATTAGAAATATGAATAAACTTATTTGAAAAATTCAAAGCTAGAAATTAAAATAAACAAAATTAATAATTGAAGTGACAGGTCACAGCCAACTATAATCAAGGTAGATAATTACTCTTTTGAGAGCCTGTAGCAGTAGCTCGAAAACGCGCGCGTTTACGGATATGAGTATATTAATAAAAGTTGGTTTATTTTGCATACCCTACATACCCTATAAATTTGTAACACATATTCATTAACATCCTATATATTGTAATACATAGTTCTTTCTTATTTTGGAATTCATTCAATTAAAATAAAATCTGATGAATATTTTTTTTGTTATACAATCCGTTCATACAAACGCTTTCTTAAAATAAAGATAAGTATAGTACTATTGTAGCTATGACACAAGGATCATTTAATGAAAAAGAATTATTTCTACAAACTAGCTGTTTAATCTATTACCAGATCTAAAATTATTTTCTATTTTTCGCGCATGAGCTAGTTATCTGTTCATTTTAACAAACGAGAGTGTTCTCTGTTACTATCAACAAAGTTTTCCATATTATAAATAGGTATAGGTACAGGGTGTTTGGCGTAAGTCGGGCACCACGAATATTTCGTTTATTTTGAGAGATACAAAAAAATGTTAATAAGCAAAGTTAAACTAGACAACGGGGCTCATAAGATGATCATAGCAGAAATTTTGTATCACTTCCGGTTCTAGCGGAAATGGGTACAACTTTAAATCTAGCATAGGGAATCGGTATTTTTATATTTTTTTTCAGAATATACATAAAATTAGCTTCACAATGATACCAAATTATCATAGTTTTACTTTAACCATTTCAAAATGGCGACCATTTATTCTTAAAATATGTATTAATAAAATTCCAAACAAAATAAAACAGCAACGTATGAAACCAATTTTATTATCTTATAACAAAAGAAAAGAATTTACCTACATTTGTGATAGTGACAATTTCTTGTAATAATTAAATAATTATGGCTCAAGTGAATTACACAAATGAAGAAATGGTTGATATGATTTTAATATTCGGAGAATGTCAAAGAAATTCTGTTAGAGCACTTCAACTTTATGGAGAGAGGTATCCTCACCGACGACAACCGAGAAGATAATATTTTAATGAAGTTGTTAATAAATTGAAAACACATGGACCATTTAAACTGAAAAATCGACGTGCAAGAAGAGGAAATGAAGTAGATAATCATCGAGATGATGAAGAAGAAAGAATATTAGCTCACATTAATTACAATCCTGAAGTGTCGGTGAGGGAATTAAGTAGAGAATGCGCGGTATCATGTTGGAGAGCATTCAAAGTTTTAAAAAAACATAGTTTTAAATCTTATAAGATGCACATTAGTCAATCTCTTAGGGAATATGACTATGATCGTAGAATAAATTTTTGCAATTGGTTTTTACAAATGTGGCAGAATGATAACAGATTTCATCATAAAATTTTATTTTCTGATGAATCATATTTTTCGAACAATGGGCTTTTTAACAGAATTAATGTAAGACGTTGGGCAACCGAAAATCCCAGAATACTGAGAACATCCAGGCATCAAGAAAGATTTGGTTTAATGTTTGGCTGGGAATAATTGGGACCAGAATTGTTGGCCCTATTATATTTCAAGGTACTCTGACAGCAGAAAGGTATTTACTATTTTTACAAAATGAAGTGGAAGATCTGCTGGACGACTAATCTATTGTCAGTACCATTGGCATATGGTTCCAACAAGATGGAGCGCCAGCTCATAATGCAAGAAATGTAGTGGCCTATTTAAATGAAAAATATGAGGATAATTGGATAGGAACAAATTCTCCAAATCCTTGGTCGACACGATCTCCTGACCTTACGCCACTGGACTACTTTCTTTGGGTTTATTTTTAAGATAAAGTATACCGAACACCTCCAACTACTTTGGAAAATTTAAAAATAAAAGTTAGAGCGACTGTTAGAGAAATTAATGAGAGTATCCTAGAAAATGTAATGAAAGAGTTTTTATTACGTATAAGAAAATGTATAGAAAATAACGGCGGCCATATTTTCACATTTACTGTTTCTGTTTTGGTATCGTTGTGAACATGCTAAAAAATAAAAAAATAATATCACGCTTAATTTTTTTTTTAATTTTTTTTTTTTTGTTATAAGATAATAAAATTGTTTTCATAGCTTGCTATGTTTTATTTTGTATGAAATTTTATTAATACATATTTTGAGAATAGATGGTTGCCATTTTGAAATGGTGAAAGTAAAACTATGATAATTTCGTATCATTGTGAAGCAAATTTTATGTACATTCTGCAAAAAAATATAAAAATATTGATTCCCTATGCTAGTTTTAAAGTTGTACTCATTTCCGCTAAAATCGGAAGTGATAAAAAAATTCTGCTATGATCATATTATGAGCCCCTTTGTCTAGTTTAACTTTGCTTATTAACATTTTTTTGTATCTCTCAAAATAAACGAAATATTCGTGGTGCCGGACATACGCCAAACACCCTGTATACATATATGATAATTTCAAACATGTTGGAATGCATGTAATCTTGTTGAGAACCTCTGATACACAACACGTGTGTTCTTTTGCCGTTGCGTCGGTGAAATCTAGTTTCGTTCACGTCAAGTCCGCATCTAAAAAGCGCCACACATGAAATTTTATTAGCCTTCATTTTCATTTCTGTCACATACAATTAAGCTAATTTCCTACGTAACCAACAAATGAGTTCGTGGAGTAAAGGACATTTTTCAACACGGTACCAATGTGGGAATAAACATTTAATTCTGTTACGTGCTGTACAAAAGTTTTCTAGTTCTCCTTAATGTAATTTTAAAATTTGGTGTGTGAATGCTGTCATTTTAAATGAATAATACATATCAGTAGAAAAAGTATCGTAAATATTCATTAACTAAACCGGGTCCATTTCTAGCCTTGAGAAAGGTACAACGATACGTTACAAGTGGCGGTACGTGATATATGATATGAGGGTAGCTATTTTATTTTTTAAGACCTACAGTTACGTCTATTTAAATAATTGGTAAATAACAAATAAAACACAAAAACAATTATTATAATTATTATTTTCACCACACATTTTCTTTGTGTAATCCGATTAACTTCATTATGAACAGATTTTTTTTTTGTAATTTAGCATGGTTTTACAAATTGAAATTGTGCAGCACATAAATTTATTCCAACAGATCTTTTGTTCCATTGGTTTCAATCACTCACGTTACAGTTTTTAAACAAAACTGGTAGTAAACAGCCTCAAATATAACCCATCAAAAACAGACAAATGTTAAAGACTTAGTCAAATACAATGCAGTATTAGCAGCATCTATAGGCGTTTTCGTTTATTATCTCTAAAACAGTAGTCGAATTCGTCTACTGACGTCATCAAGTAGTGTAGATTGTTCAGAGTATTTGTGTAACACAAGAACGGACAAGAACATTCTAAAGTGGGAATTTCAATATCCTAGTATTTATTTTACGATTTTATATTTGATATCAATGGTTACTTATCAAATTATCATGTCTATTTCAAATAAATATAAGAAAATAGTACCATTAATTGCAAATAAATTATTTTATTAAGATTTCAATGAGGAAATAGAGGAAATCATTTGAAAGAAATTATAGATGAATACTAATCTACTAAACGAAATAGAGTAAAACGTATTATTAGAAAAAAATGTTTCTAATTATAATATGGACAATAATGTATTATAAATATTAAATTTCTGTTTACAATATAATTACTGTTGAAATTTTAATATTGCAGATTTTAAATAACATTTCTGATATCTCAGATGCCCGCACATTTCGTACCGTAACCCTATAAATTTACAGTGCTTGAAGGCTCTCGGAGCGTTCCTCTCCGAAAGGTACAAATAAGAGAAACGAACGCAGATATGTACGCTCTGAGACTATAAATAAACGCTTACGATCGTTAAGAGTTCTGCGAGACCTTAAGCAAAAACGCTTTATGTTTAATAAAATACGGCGATCACAATGCGCATGCGAATTCACACATTACAAGTGAAAGCTTGGACCACGCAAGGTTTAAGTTAACGTCCAATTCGAACCCGATATGCACTTGGTCAAAATTTTCATTGTAAATGACTTGTATAAAGATTATTTTTACTGTGCGTAAAAAAAATTATTGTGAATTTATTTTATTTCATGAGAGGATATTTTTTAATGGAGTTTTTTACTATAGTAAAACTAATTTAATAAAATAGATTACTCTATAAAAAAGAGAAAACGAAGAAAATATTCATAATTATATAAATTAATGTTTTTTTTTTGCTAAACGTAGTTTAGCGCGAAAAGCGTGTGACGTAGGTTTTGCTGATGACAGTTCTTAAAACTTATTAACCCGGCTATACTGCAAACTGAAACTTGCATGAACGCCATTGTCGAGTAGTCCGCTGATTTTGCATGTTTTGTCTTATTACATTTTATATAAACGTGAAAATAAAATAATAAACAATTAAAATAACTAATATGAACATCGAACATCAATAAAATGATATGAATAATATTTTTGTTATTTGTACTGTCACAAGCGATGACGTTTCTACATTTTAGCATTAGGCAGCGCTGTTATCACTCTGACTTGTCATTATGAAAATCTACATCATTCCAGTAAACATGAAATGTTTTAATAAATTTCAAAAAAACATATATCGTTCAAATTAAATGAATAATCTTTTTTCTACTATGATTCTAATTTTTGTACTGAAAATATTTCACATTTTTTAATTTGCATTCTTTTATTTAATCTAGTATTTTGCATTTTTTACTACCTCTACGGGGTCTCGTGGCCGCGTGCCTAAGTATCTGGTCGCGAATCTGGGAAACCGGGTGCGATCCCGATCGACGCCAAATATATCGAATTTTAAATGGCACAAAATTAACCCACGTGGTGCACTCTCCACGCCAGCAATGAGTGCTCGTGAAGTGACGACTAATAAACAACCCTACGGTACAAATATTTCATTATCGAAATCTGTATACGAAACAGATTGGCACACCCAGAAATGGATAATATGCATAATATATTTAATATTTATTTTATATTTATAAAGTCTAACATTAAAAATCCATTTTAGATAAAATATTATATTTAAAATTATCAACACTTGAGTTGACCCTGACAAAAAGGCACTCCAATAATGAAACAAACTCAATTTGAAGTAAATCATGTTTACTCACATCTTGGACACCCTCACCCCTGCCGTAATTACCCTCGGACAATTAACTAAAGTGCGTTGAAAAGTCACGTGTGAAACCTTAGAAGCTTGACGCATGATATTAATTAGCCAAAGCTAGGGAAACAGAATGCTGCTGGCCCGAAGCTTAAAGCTGCTGCAGCTGACCAGTTTTAAAATACCAGGGGTATTTTTATCATATGATAAATGATATGGTTAATCAATTTTAGTTATTAATGACACGGATATTTTATTACCAAATAAATATAACGGATGATATAATTTCATTTCGATGCATGTTTAAATTATATTTTCGTTTTATCATAAAAATATGTCACCTACCTCTACCATTCAGTTGGAAATTCATATCAGCAAATATTTAGTCCAATAGTTGAATATAAAAATACGGCTTTATCCTACAACATGTCGGGTTCCTAATTCAAGTATTCGACAATGGCGTATTTTTGTTGGAAATTAGAAAATAACGCGAATAATAACTTTTTTTCGAAATATATCTTCACCAGGTAATATTATAGCCAAAATAGTTGTAGAAGACAATATTTTCTACAAGTTTTGTCTAAAATATTGAATTTTAGTTTGTCATGTCATGAAAGTAGAATTTTAATGTGGACTTTATAGTGAAAAGTATCAACATATCATCAATAATTAAATTAATAATGAAAAAAATATAAATATTCTATTTTAGCTGTTCAATAAAAAGAAGAAAAAGAAGAAAATTGGGAATTATAATAATTTTTTGTTTTATTTTCTGAAACGACATATTTGTAATATAAATCTAAAATTTGGAAGAGCTGTTGACATTTGGAAATATAAAGAAATAATATCAAACCTTTATATACACAAAACCTAATAAAACTAAATGAACAAGAAAGTTATTAATACATCAACGGTGAGAAAGTATATTTACAAAATTGTATAGAAATGTCATCATTCGCTCATACATTATAAACTACATGGTACAGTTTAGCGTCAAAATGAATTAGAAGAAAACTCAAGTTCAATAAATTAATTTTGATTTATATTATTCGGTATTTTTTTTGCATAATAAACTAAATTTTTCTATATTAAAATACCCCATTAAAAAATCCTTATTGATGTACTCGTTATCTATTGGTTATAGTTAAAATAACTGATTTTCCACTAATACCTAATTGGTGAGGACATTTTTGGAAAATAGGAATTAGGAAAGATCAAAAGTTTTGAACTTTTTTTTGAAGTTATCGTCATGTGACCATACGTAAACCTCGCAGCGCACCGAAAGACATGCTTATTTCAGTGTTAAGATAACATTCGTTTCGTTCGTTTGTGTAAATTTGGCATTTCGGCGTATTTACACTATTTAAATATGATTGTAATATTCATATCGGTAGTACATGGTAAAATTAGCATTTTGGCGAATTTACTCATTAAGTGTGTTTTTAAACATTATTTGTTTGTGGTATCGCACTTCGGCGATACACGTGTTTGAATTTCGCACTCGGCCAATTAACTTTAGTGCCTATATGACACATACCAAACGTGTGTATGTTTGTGCGACGTGTAGGCAGTCCGTCATCAAGCTGGCCAGCTAACGACGTCGTGATTGAGCGACCAATATCTCTACGCATTTAGTTATCAGCGCATGACGTATTACAAGGTCAGTTACACATTTTATGACGACTATAGCTTACAGCTAGCGACTATAACCCATCCGGCTCGAATCCTAATACAGTCCATTTTGTTGTTTCGTTGTAAGTTGAAGGAGGAAACCCCGTTATTCGTTGGCGGGGCCGTCGCATAAAATACATGTATTTTTTATTAGGACCCTAAATGTAAAACACATCTGAAAATCAAAAATCTATTTATGTCCTCTCAAATTGTCGCATTATATTGCTGGAATTAGAAATGACCGATAAAAATTCTAAGAAAAGTAAATACAAATGTTGTAAAACAATAGATTTCATTTAATTGCTTCTAGGAAAAAAATATACTGCTTTTCTTGCATTTTGCTTGCACATCCATTTCCATCCTATCTATCCTTGTAAAACTCGCTCAGTCTGTTTTGTTTATAGAAATAATGACGTTTAAAATATAAAAGTATAACTTATGTTAATTTCTTTTTATGTTATCCCTTAACAAAAATATGCACTATTTTCCGGATTATCCGAAATTTCGATAATGCGGATCAGGTTTGATCTCGTCAAGTCCGAATTAACGGATATCCCTCCAATGAACCATGTTTGTGAGTATTTACCATTAGTAAAATTAGAATAAACATATTTAATATTTGATGTCAATATAATTTTTTTAAAATATAATACATGTTCATTTTATGAATAGAACGCAATGTTGAATGAAAAATAATTTCAGTTCAAATGAAATATCATTTTAATAATTCGTCAAGAATATAAATTGTAAAATAATATATAATTAATATGTTTGTTGCAATAATTAATTGAATATTCAAATGCACGTGATCAAAATTGTAACTTTATATTGACATGTCAGAGAATTCGAAAACATAAATATATTAGTTAATTAACTGTTTATATTCAATTTATATAACACTACATTTGTGTGTAATTTATATGTTAGAAAATTAATATTTAGTACTATGTAAATATTTATTAGCAAATTCATTGTATACTGCAACTTTGAATAATAAAGTTTAAATATTTTTAACATCATTTTACCATGATGGCAATTTATGAATGAAGTTTCTTGTATTATTAGCAACATACATATATTTTCGAATATATAGTTTACTAAAAAATTAATTGCAAATTACCTCATTAATTTTACAAACAGAAATACCATGTATGCATGGTTAATATTATAAACCATAAACATTGTTCTATAGGTATATGTACATGGATGTTTCCAAAATATACTCATACGGTTGAATAAATTTATTATAATTTATGCTGCATTTTACATTAATTATAATTACACAAGTCAGTGTCGTTTTTATGCACTCTTGATATTTTATTTTGTATTAATTTGCAATAATTATACTTCATTAATTGTATGAGTACGGCTACCATTTAAATTGTAAGTAGAAATATTTTTATTGCAGTAATAATGTATGCAAACAATAAAAACAATATTAATTGTACAATATAACACATTTAATAGTTTGCTGTTTATCTCTATATACATACTTGTATTTATATGTTTAATCAAATAACACATAACAATTTTAACATTTACATATGGGTCACGTGGTTGTGTATGTTACGTGACCGGTTGTGATTTGGACGGCCTGGGTTTGATTCAGATCGACGTCCAACTTGAAAGTTGAAAATTTTCAAATAGCACAAAAGTAACCTCTATGGTGCTCCACTACAGCTTTGAAAACCCGGCGAAGATGTTTGGAAATCGCCTACATACATAACATACGAGCCCAAACTCATAGTAGTTCGGCGGGTTTACATTTTCAACACATAAAACCTACACAAATGGTTATAAATTTCTACAAAATTAATTCGGCTACTAAAATTTAGACTTAAAACATCAAAAAACTGTTGGCCAAATGACTGGTGATAATAGTTCGACCGGTATTTTAATGTTCATCTTCTAGTGCAGATTTAGCTTTTACCGGGACCCTTTACTTTTGGCACAATGAAAAATTACTTTGTAAAAATCCAGTACGTACAGTAAAACCTACCTTGCAAGACATGAGTATTGTGAGTATTGTCTTATATGTATAATAGAATTAAAGCTGCTATTACTAATAAAGGCAATGTAACCGAATATTAAATGACGGAATACTTGAATAACATATTCAGTTTTTTGAGCTTAAAATCTATATATTTTAAACTAGTCGAAAGAAATTTACAAAAATTTCTCACCATTTGCGTAGATTTTATAATTTGTTTGTTGAAAATGTAAACTGGCCGAAATATTATGAGTTTGGGCTCGTATATCCGCGAATTTCAAGGACGATGTACGAGCCCAGATTCATAATAGTTCAGCCGGTTTACATTTTCGACGACCAAATTACAAAACGCAAATGGTGAGAAATTTCTACATATTTCTTTCGACTAACTTAAAATATAGTTAAGCTTACAAAAACAGAATGTTATTCAAGTATTCCACCATTTAATATTGGATTACATCACATCGCCTTTATTAAAAATTACAGTCTTAATTCTATTAGGAATTTTATCTACAAGCCCTGCACATTCTTCTGTTAAAGAATTATCCCATATGTCTTGCAAGATAGGTTTTACTACAGGTATTGGATTTTAACCAAGTTGTGTATCATATTGTGCTAAAAAGAAAGGGTCTCGGTGGAAAATAATTCTGGATTAGAAGATGACCCTTTAAATTCTGGTCGAACTATTATCAGCCGCCATTTGACCCACTGTTTTTTGTAAGTTTTAAGTCTATATTTAAAGTAGTCAAAAGATTTTTGAAGGAATTTTGCACCATTTCTGTAGATTTTATAATTTGCTGAAAATGTACGCCGGAAAATATTTTATGAGCCTGGGGTCGTCAGTACAGGATAGAACAATTTGTACTTCCTTTTATGAAAAACTTTCTTATTATATAGTGTGTTATGTAAGTAACGTGCCATATGCTACCAATTAATAAACAAGGTTGCATTTGTATCGTTATCTACAATAAATTCGTTTCTAATATGCTTGTTGCAGTTGCAAAAGCATTTAAAGATGGACAAACAACAATTATTTATTTGAATAAATAATTATTTAAAAATCACAGTAGTTTGAGTGAGAACAACAACACTTGTCATTTTTGAAGGTTTGAAGTCAAAGACGGAACATGGATAAAACACTTTTTATTAATGGCGACTGTTTTGGCGCACTTCTCTTTAAGCCAATTGTATGTCGGTGTATTCTTGATTAGTGAAAGCAACAGGCATTTATATCTAAGTATTATACCATTTATTGCAAATTCAACATCATTTATGACAACCAACAAATATTGTTTTTCGGAACAACTTGATTTTTAGATTTTTATTAATCAGTAGGTTCGTAATTGGCAACTTTACAGTCTCACAACTTTTACAACTTAACATATTGGGCAGAATATATTTCAGATTATAACTTCCTCCAGTTCTCTTTATTATGCCATGGACTATGACACATTACTTACATAACACCCTGTACACTCTACGGAAAATTGATGTAGGTGTTTATGAGCCAATGATTTAATCCGTGTCTATTATTTATGGTGGTGGGAGCTACACCATGATAATGAAACATACGACACGGATCAGATGACACTAAAATAGCCTTCAGATCAGTTGACACGGATCATCTAAAACATTTTTCATAATGTATCGAATTTAATCATCGATCAATCAACAAAATAAAACTTTCGCAACTTAAAAATATTGCTGAACCTTTTCATTCAGTCCAATGTTGTATGGAAAGGTTACCCCTATACTAAAATATGAAGCGCAAATTCAAATAAATTTTTCCTGTACAAGAACTATTAACATTTTTAAAAAATCAACACTAGATGTGCATACAGCTGATATGAACCTGCATTTTAAAAAAAGTATTATTGGAATCTGTTAGTATTTGACTTTGATTTTAATGGGAAAACGAGAAATGCTACTGAAATTTGGTTTTTCCATTAAAATCAAAGTCCAATGTTAACAGATTTCAATAATTATTTTTGTAAAATGCAGGTTAATATCGCCAGTATGTATGTCTAGTATTTTTTTTTAAAGTTAATAGTTCTAGTACAGGAACAATTTATTTGAATTTTGGCTTTATATTTTAGTACAGGGGTAACCTTTCCTCTTAAATTGAAATTTTAGACTATATGTATACACAAAGTAGCAAATGTGAACAATGTATAAGAGTAAATTTCTAGATGGCAGCTCGATAGTAGTTATTTACTAACCTATTCATTCATCGTGTAAAAAGATAAAGCACACTACAATTAATTCAATATATGGTGATAATTTTATTGATGAAGTTTCGGATAGTGTTGCAATGTTCATTCCAGTCTGTAAATTGATAAATTCGTGACATAGTTCGAGTTCGTACTGTTCTATTGCTGATGCTGCTTATTTATGGATGACCTCAACTTTACCTCATAAAATCAAAGTAAATTTAAAGCTTGTACTGAAACATAGTTTTAACAGCTTACAATTTAGACCCATATTAAAATAACAATAAATGAAATATATATATATATATATATATATATATATATATATATATATATATATATATATATATATTAAAATACTAGACTACTATCCTTTAGCATTATATAATTTAAGTTCCTGGTGCATGATCTTCTAAGGAACACATATATGTTTTCACTGAAAAGTGTAGATACTCATAATATTGCAAATGAATTCGAAGGGTATTATCTCTAAGTTATCTAATAATATTATTTAATTTTTACAGGGTGTTTCAAAAACATACCGACAAACCTCCAGATGTTATAGAGGACAAAAAACAATATTTTTTTTATTTATAAACCCATGTCCGCAAATGATCTGCTTTAGGAATAAAGCAAGAATACGAATTTTCTAAAGAAAAAATGTCATATATCATAGTTAATTGTAAAATTAAAAATTAGCAAAATTTGAATTTTTACATTTATCTAGTGACCTATGTATTTTCGAAAAGAAAAAACAAATACATCTTCGCAATGATCTACTAGTCGGGCAACTTGCCCTAATTTAACTGACTTCGTATGTCTTATAATTTCGACAAACAGCCACCCTGTATTGTGATTTAGGATCTTTTTATTGATTATGTGAAAGACCAAAAATAGCTGAACCTCGCTATTGAGAATAACGCTATGCGGATTATTATTTTTATTTTTAATGTTAATATGTTGGCCGATTTGAGAATTTATCGATGTGGAATAATGATTTGCATGCCCATTTATAAGTGGTCGATAGCAGTGGAACTCGAACTGGCAGTGAAATCTCCGATACCTGAAAACTGCGAGCAGCCCAGGCCAGCTAAACGCTGCTACTGCTACAGCAACGAGAAACGGCTAAACGGCTAAATTGATATGCAGATACGGAAACGTGCCAACTTAATTGTATTTTACGGATTTCATTTTGTCCACACCAGAGCCGGCAGCGAAAAACAAAAAGCCGTTTAGCGATTAATTTCGTGTTATATGTTAGGCAAATAACGCATTAATGCGATCGACAGACGCGATGGCTGTTAGCTGCTGCTGATGATGCGTATCAAGTGAAATGATGGAAAAATTGCTTTCGTCATGTTGCCAGTCTACGGTTAAGCCAGTGTTCACTCAATCCTTAACAAAACGAACTCTCAACCAACTATGGTATTCTTCACGTAAGAATGAAATTGCACAATAAAATGTGCATGATTCTTGACGACATACGTAATTGAAGTAGTTTATTTTTGTCATACAGGATCACATCGAGACAACGTCGTATTCTCCCTATACTTAACGAATGGTATTAAAAATTTAAAAATGGTGTCACAATATTGCAATAGGGTATGTAATACACAATTATTGATACGTCTGTTACCTAGGTTACACTAGCAGTAAAGGCATTTTTTCTCGAAATAATTCTTATACAACCTTATACAATATTCATATCGTTGAAATCAGAAAATAATCTCTATCTAATGGGCTAAAAAATTATATAGGGTACTATTTAAAAAAATATAAATTTGTTCTACTGTTTGAGAACTACTGGTTTAATTGTGGGTTTATTATTGCTGTTAAATTAGGCTCTTATTCGTGATAATTTTTTGTACATAACATTTTTCTCTAAAGTTATTAGTTCGCCCAAAAAAGTGCAGGTTGTTTTAAAGGAAACACGTGTATATTTCACTATATTAACGGAAAGACGATTCGCTCACAAGCCAAATAAATTATTGTAGTCGACGTTTTTAAGTATCAGTCTCAATTTATGCGCGCCAGCTATACCATAATTTTGAAAAATGAATAACTAGGTTATGTTTTAAGGAAAGTGCAAGTATTTGTCATCACTTTACAGTTATTTTAAAATACTTTACGGAAATATAAAAATATTAAACCATTCCATTTAAAAAATCCACTACAATTTCGCTTCCGACGAAACCAGCAATAGAATTCAGGATCTTTTAACATCAAAAAGTGGTATTCAACTTTGTAATTTAAACTATAGATCTAAAATTAATAATAAAGAAAATAGCTATTTGTATTGCAATTTTTTCAATCATCTATATATCAAACAGATTTTATGAAATGTTTTGGTATTATTTAGCATATTCTAAAACATATTTGAAAATCTATGTGTTGTTTTACGTATAAACCCAATATTTGATTGAAAACATATTATAAACACAAGCGAAAAATTATTCCGTAAATGGTGTGAAATATCAATAAAAAATTTGACAGAAGAATTCTTATTCTATGCAAAGGAATAATTTTGAAATTTTTGCAAATTCTAAAAATACAACTGTTTGAAATCAATAGCAGAATTAGAGTAAGAAGTTATCCATCTGATCAAAGCTTTTATTGTTGATACTTTAAAATTTCAGAGGAATAAAAACAAAATTTCCAAGGCAAACTTTTTTATGTTTTGTTGAAGTAAAGAGAAAATATTTTCAAATCAACACATTGAACACAAAATTGAATTCGAGATAAACAAAGTGGCCTTAGTCGATGAAGTAAAGACGCTATTCATTGTAGCGCAGGAAAGCTTTGACTGCAAATAGAAAAAGTTTGTTATTAGTCGGCCATCGCACCATTGTTCCCGCATTCAGACATACAACCCGTGCTTCGTTTAAACACGTTCGCCTAATTCGTTTAACACGCAAAAAATTACAATTAGTCCAACACTGCTAGTAGGGCATAATTTTACAACGGCCCGGTCTTTTTGTTTTACATCACCCCAGAGAAGAATAATATTCGTTTCTACTCATATCCTACTCATGCTTCTTCCTCTTAAATAACTAACGTAATGAACTACATCATTTTTATTCTTTCTCTGTCATACAAAGAATTTAATGGGATTTTATAAAAACGTATACATTTGAAATAAAGATACAGGTGTATGATTATAAGATTTAAAGATGCATTTACAATTACTTTAGGACGCTGCTTAACGTTAACTGTGACCCCTCAATAATTTGTTTCAAGTCCGAGGCGAGCGCTAGTGGGCATTATTTTAAAGCACGTCGATATAGAAGAAACCTTTATATTTGCTAGTTGTAACTGTTGGACAACTGCCATACTTATATCCAAGACATAAACCAAAATTCAAAGAATACGCAAGTAATAATCCTTATTCTTCACTTTGAAATTTTAAAAAAGTTGAAATCAAAACAATACATTTCAGAAATATAAAAAATGTTTAAAAATAGATACATACTATATCGCCATTATATAAATACATATCTCCAAAATATCGTTCAATTTTATTTTATATTAGTTTGCAATAATTTAATACGATATTTTTATTGCAAAGTACATCAATAGTTTGTTTATGAACAAAAATATCATTACGGAATATTACCCATTGCTGGGTGTGCCAAAAATACAAAACATACACATAATTATTGTGTTATTATCATGTATTATTAAGATCAAAAGAAAGAATTATGCAATTTTATTAAATCCATATTTTGATTGTTGTAATCATTTTTTTTTATTTATAAAATATTGTTATCCATTTTAATATCTATCTTATATTTCCCATTACAATAATTTAGAATTAAGCTTCTTCTATAAAAAAATATTTAAAGTATTTTTCTTTTCATGATTTTAACAAAAAAATTGATTATTTTTATAATTTTGCTATTTAAATAATTAAATTCATTTGTCATCGTTCTGACCAACGTTCGAACGCGCGCCACTAGGGGTTCCATTTAACCTTAACTTGCACTTGAAGTACGGGTTATAAATTTAGGCCAACAAACAACCAGTTAACCTTAAAATTATAAAATATGCTATATACGTACTTCGAGAACTTAGTTTGGTATGGGACCGAGGTCTGCGTTCATCAAATTATTTTTAAATTTATTTATTATTAAACTCTGGTGTGCATCTAAATATCTATCATTATTAATATGTTTTAAAAGTTTAATATTAGAATTGTTAATTTTGTGATTATTACTAAACATATGTTGAGCTATGCTAGATTTGTCGGGATTACCGCTTTTTAGATGATAAAAATGTTCTTTAAACCGAGTGTCAATTTGTCTTTTAGTATGTCCGATGTTAAATTTATTGCAATCATTACAGCTAATTTTATAAATACCGGATTTTTTGTTAGTATCTATTTTATCTTTAGGTTACGGTTAAATTTTGATTTTGAAAAATTTTGTTTTAACTTTTAGAAGCGTTGTCGTACTGTAGTGTTATGTATTTATTATTATTATTAAATGGTGTGTAACAATAAAAATAAATACATAACACTACCGTACGATAACATTTTTCTCCGGTGTTTTTCGGAGTTGTTAGGACCTCTGGCATGGTTTACATATTGAGTAATCTTAGCTACTCTGTTTAAATTTGTACTACTGATGATGAGAACTTAGTTCTAGAAATACGTGTATAGCTTATTTTATAATTTTAAGGTTAAGGGGTAATAATTGTGTTAGTTTTACTTATAATTTAACTTTAGACTCCTCCAATTATAAATCAACAACCAGTAACAATAAAATATTAAAATCAGTAAAATGTAGAATTATTATATTGGTTTAATAATAATATAAAAGTTTGATACATATTTGTGTTGATTTCTTTTGATAGTATATATAGGGTGATCACGCGAGAATGAACCAGCAATTATCTCTGTTATTAAGCGAGATAGCGATTATCTTCAAATAAACAAATTTACTATAGACAATATGGGCAATAAGATGTACCAAGAAGCGTTCTGTTATTTCCGGTTCCGGAGTATGTGATACCAATATTGAAATTTCAAATGGAACATACTATATTTTTCTATATTTATGAATAGTACATAAAATTTTCTTTACAATGGTAGTAATTTAGTAGTACGTTGTATTAATAAAAAATAAAATGGCGGACGTTTGAAATACGAATATATTGAATGAAAAAAAAATTAAGTGTGTGAGATTTTATTGTTTTTTGTTCATAGATTATGATATTTTTTTTAGATAAATTCATTTATATGACGTAACCTAGGCAATAAATCCTATAAAACAAAATTCCACACTTCCTTGACTTATTTTATAAGATATTTCAAACGTCCGCCATTTTATTTTTTAATAATACAACATCCTACTTGTTTACTATCATTGTAAAGCAAATTTATATATAAATATAGTATGTTTCATTTGAAATTTCAAAGTTGGTATCACATACTCTGGAACCGGAAGTAACAGAACGCTTCTTGATACGACATATTATTGCCCATATTGCCTATAGTAAATTTTCTTATTTGAAGATAATCTCTATCTTGCTTAATAAGGGAGGTAATTGCCGGTTCATTCTTGCATGATCACCCTGTATACTGGATATCTACTTACATCAACCGTAAGAAATACAAGGGTAAAATTTCCAAATGGCTGTAATTTCTGCGTTATTAATTATAGAACACGAAAGTTTTAAAAAATCGTGAAATTGGCCTAAAACTCAACAGTATTTTTTAATTAATAAAAAAACAATAGAACAGGTTAAATATTTTTATAATTACTCTAAAAACTTGAAAATGTAAGAGACAAAAAAAATGTTATACAAATAGTTGCACGATACATAACATTCAATTATTTCCGAAATAGCTTGTTACATGAGTTGAAACTCTTTTTTGTGTGGCACGATTATTCGAGATTCTATTCTGGTTTTGATAAATCTGTATCATCTTAAAGGATCACAAAATGTAGGAGAAGCTTTCATTTGCTTGTGTATGGCAAGGGTAATTGGCAATTCTGGGTAAAACATCTTGAAAATTATTAAATTTGATTCTAATAATGACAGCGGCAATACTTGACGGTATTTTATATTTAACCTAAGGGTAAGCGAGCATAACTACCATAGGTTATAGTAGAGGGTCGTTTATTTGCCAAAAGAAAGAAATTGTAAGTAGGCATTCCAAAACAACTATAGAAAATTATAAAATTTGATTCTAATACTAGTGCAATTTTGGGAGTGATGATATCTATCCTGATGGTATGCAAGCACGTAGAGTTATAGAACAGGGTCATTTATTTTCAAAAAGAAAGAAATTGTAAGTAGACACTCTAAAACAATTTTAATAGGAAATTATAAAATTTTAATCTAATAGTGGCGCAACAGGTCAAGCGAGAAGAGCCACCATTGTAGGGTTATTGTAGAGGATCGTTTGTTTGCAAAAAGTAAGACATTGTAAGTAGATATTCTAAAACAATTTCTATACAAAATTATAAAATTAGATTCTAATAGTGGTGCAATTTGACGGTGATTTATATCAATCCTGAGGGTAGGTGAAATCATATTATGGGGTTCCATATTTCCACCCCTTCCTCTATTAATAAATATGTGATTTACAGCTTTTAAAAATAATAAGTCAGATCTCTAAAAAAATATTATTATTTTGATCTATTTTTACATTTGTTCACATATATTATAATCACTGGGCCCGTATTAAAATTTAATATTTTTGGATATATTTGTAATCGTCAAACTTATTGGAGCAACTTTTGACTACTGATCAAATTCCCTAAAAAGATATTTTTGTAACAAAATAAAAATAGTTAATTTTCACAATTGTATTCAAATTTTAGGCACGATCGGGCAGTATTAAAAAGAAACATTTTTGAATTTTTTTAATATTAAGAATTTGTACTAGATGATGCAACTTTTGCAAACTGGCCTATTTTTCTATTTCTTTATATTGAACCGATCCCTCCTAATACACAGGGTGTTAAAAAAGGGTAAAAAAATAAAATATTATTTTTCAAAATTCGGATAATTATTTCATATTTTTCATTTAATTCCTTTTTAGTGCGCCATTGCAGACCTGGATTTTTTTTAAAATAATGAATTATCAAATCACGTAACAGACATTGAATAGGAAATAAATTAATTCGTAATTATTTTCCATTCAACGTCCGGTACGTTATTAGATAATTCACTATTTTGAATTTTGACAAAATTATTTTTTATTGAGAATCAGCACATCGAAATATATATACTCTCAACTTTTTTACCCTTGATTTGAATTTTACACTTTACTTATGGGAATTCTAGACATAGCGAATGGATTGCAGGCAATATACAAATTTAGGTTAGGTTAGATTAGGTACGGAAGAAACCAAAGAAGTGTAAAAAACACATTTTTAGATACTTTTGCCTAGGTATGCAATAGAATACATGATCTCACAGCTTTCCGGTAATTTATACAAAGAGATGTTCAGAATTAAATACTGCATCTAATAAATCTAAAACTATTGTTATTAACGAGTAACGAGAGAGAGGTAAAATAAAAGTTATAATATTTCACTACTTACACATTTACAGAGTGTCGTGAACAATAGCACAACAATGTTAAACAGTCGTATGGTTTGAGTTTGGCAGATGATATCTGTCATAAAGTTTTAATAATTATTAATATATTAAATTATTAAACAATTACGGCAATCACATTGCGCATATTTCTTCACTTCCGGCTTGAAGTGAAATCTTGGACCTTGCAAAGCTTTAGTCGACGAGAGCTGCGTCAAAATTTTCGTTGCAAATGGCTACCCGGATAAGCCTATGCATAGTTTATAATTTTAAGTCAGCATGAAATTGTGATGGATTCAAATATGATTGGAAATGTATCCCAACACTCTATAATAATACAACGGTTGTATCTGAAAAACAGACAAGTGCCTACTTTTTTTATTATAAGCAATATATTTTTTTTGTTAAATGCAATAAAATTGTAAGGGCAAAAGTTGTTTAGAATTATACAAAGATGTATATATATATATATATATATATATATATATATATATATATATATATATATATATATATATATATATACATATATACATCTTTGTATATCGTGAAAAATGTTTTAAATTTTAACAATTTTTAAGTAATTTCAGTATGAAAGTAAAATAAATTACGAATTTCGAGTTTTTCACTTTGACAGTTTGTTGTGTTTTCAGTGATTAAAGAATTATTTGGATTAACAAGTCATAAAAAGGTAAGTATCTTTTTATATCTGAAGAAATTTTGTACATTTTGTACACATTTTGCTCTAAAATTAATAGGTAAAGAGACATTACTAAATACGAAATTTTAACATTTGTTTAGAAAAAAAAAACCATTAGGAGCATATCGATGGTTTAAAGCACAATTATTGTATGTCCACTTTTTTCCTATTTACAGTTTTTACTATATAATTTTTGTATATGACTATTTGTTCCGCACAAACATAGTATATCCTTATATGTCCAGAAAACGAAATTTATTATAATTTCCAATTATTGTATGTCCCATAGTTATTTATTTTTACTTCACATATGTAGCATGTCACTTAAATTATATGTGCATTTAAAGGTTTCGTATTATGTAATATACAGATATTGTATGTACGGATATTGTTGTGAATAAATTATTATCTTTCATTGGTGAATTATCATTCTTAAGTAAATTTTAAATTTCAATTTATTCAAAATATAGAAAACTGGATATACAACAAATGTGCTTTAAACCATCGATATATTGTATGATCAAATAACAATAACTGGCTTTTTATAAATTGCAATATTTACGGCTTAATTCACCATTCCTTAATCAAGAATTGATCCACAACAATGCTGATTCTAAATCAATCCAATTCACCATTAAAAATTAAGTTAATCTAGTAATCAAAATCAATGATCAACTGATTCGTCATATTCCATGAATCAAGCAATGATCATATTTTTAATCCTATAGCTATGTGAGGATTCAGGCTGTTGTACTCATCATCGCATTGGTTTTATTATTTTCAAATATACTTTTATTTTATATCTTTTATTTTCACTATATTTAAAAACACTCCTGTATTGGAATCAGTGTAATTTCTACAGCTATATCAAAATAAAAATATATCAATACAGGAAAACTATTTTATAAATAAATTAAAAATTTACATAGTAATAATTTTATAACGGAAAGTTGATTCTGTTGATCATGATTCCTTGATTCAGAAATAAAGTAGGTAAATTAGAACCAGCATTGATCTACGGATAAGCTTGATTCCTGAATCAGCTGATTATTATTTATTATTATTATTATTATTATTATTATTATTATTATTATTATTATTATTATTATTATTATTATTATTATTATTAATAATAATCAACAAATTAATGGTGAATTCGGTCGTTAATATACAATAAAAAAAAACTTTATATGTAAAACTTATGAAACGCTGCAAATTTAATTAACATATCCTTTGTAATGAAATATCCTATCTATTCTCCAATAATCATTAAAGAGAGATATTGTTGTGTAACACAATTATATTGGTTGATGAAGTTTTATAACATGCGTAGGACATGTAACAATGTATATATTTATTCGTTTAATTCATAACTAGCGATTGTTGGAGTGGATCTGCGACAGAAAATAGACAGGAAGCTCTGAATAAGGGGTCTGACGCTTGCGAGCCCCACAGCACAAAAGATGATTAAAGAGATAAGCATTAGAATAGCATTGTGTTTTAACGACACCGTTTATGATTTAAATTACCGGATAAAAGAGGGAGAATTTTCTTACTTTATAATCATATATTTTATTGATGTTTATTTTTTATACAGATTTTTATTGTTACATACATACATACATACATACATACATACATAAAATCACGCGTGTCCCACATAGTGGAGTCGCACAAACCCGATAACAATAAGAACAACATCAACATCATACAACAAATCCTTACTCTTAAACATATTAAAGTGACAGATTTTCGGTAGCGAAATACCTTAAGTTCAAACAACGTATTTCAGTATAAGAATTCAAATTTTGGTGATACACATACCGGGTGCCTATTTATTATTATTGTTATTATTTATTTTATATGGGGTCTCGTGGCCGTGTGCGTGAGTGTCTGGTCGCGAATCTGGGGACCCGGGTTCGATCCCGACCGACGCCAAAAATTACATCGCATTTTAATGGCACAAAATTGACCCCTGTGGCGCACTCTCCACGCCAGCAATGAGTGCCCGTGAGGTGACGCCTGGTAAGCGCCCACACGGTACAAATATTCCATCATTACCGATATCTGTGTACGAAGCAGATTGGCACACCCAGCAATGGGTAATATGCCGTGATGAAATATTTTTTTTTATTTTTTTTTATTTATTTATTTTATACAAAGTTATCACAACCTATTACAATTGATTATATGGGGGGGAGTTATTATTTGGCACATATTCATATTTTGTAATTTCTGCGTTGTATTTATTGGGTTGATGAAGATGAGATGATGAAAGGACACCACAAACATCCAAGCCTATGGTGAGAATCGAACCCACGATCCCAGGGTTCGAGCGGTGACGGTCGCTTCGAGCGCTGCACATACGCTGCCTCAACACGCTTGACCACCGAGGCGGCTATTTTTTATATGGACCATAATATTAAATTTTTCATATGATTGTAATTATTGCAGGTCTAATAATTTTAGAACACATTCATAATAATTAAAAACTGCATCTGATACGTCCAAAATTAATGTTTACGTGCGCTACGTTCGCAAGAGATCAAAATTATCATATTTAAAAATATACCGACGTGATTATTAAAAAAATATATTTAGAGGCAAAATAAAAGTTGTTATTTTTAGCTATTTACAGAATGCCATGAGGAATACAATAAAAATATTAAACTGTATTGTTTGAGCTTGACAGATGACATCTGTCATGAAGTTTTAATAATTGTAGTTGCCAAATATAGCCATGACTACTGATAAATAATTTAATCAAATCAATCATTATTAAAACTTTGTCAAATGACATCTGTCAAACTCAAACAATATAACTGTTTAACGTTTTTATTCTAATTCTGAGGATAATCTGCAAATAGCTAAAAATTACTACTTTAGTTTTGCCTCCCTCTATCGCGAACAAAAATAATTGTGGACTTATTATTTACAGTTTTTTTACGATTGTATTTCCTATGGCCCATAACTAAGCTAGGCTTAAATTAAGCCGAGCTTATACATGTTTTTGGTTATGTTGGACAGCCCCGCATTAATAAGTATGTTATTATGTACAAAAATAACATTAGTATTATTTTTTTATTACTACATGGTGAATCTGACAAAATTTCATTTACTCCAAAATCGAAATACACTGCCATAGCGCAATGTGGGTTATGAAAACGAATAAAAACCGAAATTACGTATATTCTATGAGTATCAGCTAAAAGATTGTTTATTAAAAAACTACTGTTTATGTAATTTAATTTCAGAGAAGCTTCGTGCTACCCAATATGTAATATTGGGTAGCACGAAGCTTTTCTGAAAAACGGTATGACTAGAACTGCAACTCGGTCAAACGCATTCGCTGCACCGCATATGATTTCAGTCTCTTTATATAACTCGATAATTATGAATTAATATCTGCAAACATAATAAATTGTAAATATAACATTTTATTCTTTTCTTAATATTCTTTATTAAACATATGCAATTTTACTAATTTATCTTAATTCGATTTTCACAGATGGATTGGCGAACACGGCGAATACATGGAACAGTGACGAGGCATGCCTCATGCGTCCTAAACGCTAAAAATTGTATCATCCGAGGTATACAATGCGGCCTCGGCCTGCATCATTCTCGATCGTGCTCAAATGTGTACCTACCCACCTTTAATGATTATGAATGTACCTTGACCTTAAATGTAAAAAGGCACTGGTTGTGGACTTCTTGTTATACGTAAACATATCTTTGAAAAAGAAACAAAACTCAAATGTTCCTCTAATTATGTTATTCAGTAAAGACTAAATGTTTCTACGAGTTGATGTTTGTTAAATAATATTTGGAACTTCTAGTAAAAACAAGCAACAAAATGTTTCTTGCTGTTGCTTCAGTGAGAACATAACTTACATTGTGCAGTACTTCTTCTCGGAATAAGTTTGTATTCGTTGAGAGTGATACAATGTAAGTAGCAATTATTGGATTCTGTTTGAATGTGGTTCAGCGCTGTCATTTACCGTTTGCGCACGAAACACGAGGCAAGTCCTGGTTTATTTACTTCCCTTTGCAGTCTGAAGTGAGTCTTAGTGAGTGGCCTGCTGTAACGCCTATGTCGTTTGAAGTCTCACTGATTTTTATGTCAACAAGCAAAGCGAATTTCCAACCTGTTCACTCAGCTCGGCCACTTCTTTAATATTATTTTAAAATTACTTCATGAATAATTGCAGTCAGTAAATAACAGAAGAGGAACAAGAAAATACTGCACAAATTTAAATGCAGTGTCTTCATCTTTGTATTGCTCACTAATAATGATCTTCAGATCTTTTTCTCCTTTCTAGATTTTAATTAAAGTCCTTAATCAACAGGTATATTAAAATCATATATTCTAAATATAAACTTAAATGTATTCAGAGATTCTATTTTCATCTATTCCATATTCGTAAGATCATTAAAGCAACCTCTCCCAATTCCTTCACTCGAAAACTTCCTGTCCTCAAAACATAACTACTAAAAGTTGCATCCATTCATTTACATGCAGAATGTCTACATAAACACACATACCCTCAACCTCAATTCACATATACTTCGGAAAGTTTAAATAATGATTTAACCGCACTCACAACTTTGTATTAATTTTTCCGTCAGTCTTCTTTCGTCTAATTTGACTGGACATAATTTTTTAATAAATTAATTAATAATTTTCAAAAACGACGCCTGTGCTTGTGGGATATGAGTCAGGGGGCTAAAACAAAACAAAAATTAAGAGTAAAAATCTTTCTGATTGTCCTTCATTATCAAGTTATTGATAAAAACAAATATTAACATTTAAATTTTATTAAAAATGCATAATAGTAGAAAACTAGATATTTTCCACATATATGTTGTCACAAAATATGTTGAAATAGGTTGTCTTCTACTTGAAAGCAAAACTTTCACATATGATTATCATTGAAACATGATAAAGGTTTAACTCATGGTCGTTCCAATTAGTACTCGTAACATAAATTATTAGATGGCTATGGCGATATTCATGTTCACGGCGTCTATGGCGTTAATAGATGAAAACATGCTACAGAAGTTCAACACTTGGTTGGTGAAATATGGAATTAATTTATTCCTAAGGATAAATTTATTTCTTGGTTACCTAACCTGACATCCTTTCTTGAAAACGGCCTTTAAAATGTGAAACATTAGTCTCCATATATTTATTACCTTCAATTATGCACCTGAAGATTGCTGTAGCATTTAAAAATTGAAAATGTTCTACTACGTGTGTTTACATATGTTTACAAAGGCAAACTCTCAACCAGTGTTGCCAAATTAAAAAATAAAAGTATTGTACCAACCAATAAAAAATTTCGTATTTTGAAAAAAAGTATCGTACAAAATTATCGTACTTTTAAAAAATATGTCGTACATTTTGTTTTTTTAAATTATGTATTAGTTTCAAATCATCTCTATACATTTATTGTAGATTATATGATTTTAAATTAATTTTATTTATACTATAAACAGAATTTGAACCAGCGGATTGTTCCTCATAACAAGATATTTTGGGTTCTTTTGATTGTGTCATAATTTTTATCATATTAAGCACAGACTAGAAAAATAATATGTTAAGCATGTGACTGATTGGAGACAAACTCACAATAATCAGGTCATAATCCAACATGGCAAAATATCGTTAACCTGTCTTGCCTTATCGTGGCTATTGTATTCAATTATAAATATAAATTTTAGTGCCAAATGTGTAAAAGATTAAATAATGAGAATATAAAAAAAAAATATTAATTTAAATTCACATACCTATTATATAAATTCATGAAATTTTCAAATTATTGTAGAATATTGTGTAGGGAGAAAGTGAAATAAATCGATCTATGTAAATGAAATATTTGATAAAGCTGTGTTACAGGTGAAAATGGAGAAACAAATATTTTGTCAAATCCGGTAAGCTCTAGATTTGAATCCACGACCCTTTATTTGGTTGATTGATTTTCTTGTCCTTCGCTTATTTGTTCTGGGACTTATCGTGCATAAAAATAAAGCACATACAAATACATGTTGCAAATTATTTTATCACAAAATTATTAATGAAAATAATTTCATTTTAATTATTTTAATTCGAGTCACGTGACTAAATGCGTTATACAGCGTGATTCACAACTTTGTGCACAAACTTTAAGGGCATATAGTACTGACTAAAATGAATAAAAAAAGTTTAATCAATATATGTAAGTCTGGTCTTGAACTGTTACCGAGAAAGAGGTCATTTTGTATTGGAATCGAAGAAAAATGGACAATGATAGTGATCGAACAAAATTTTATCTATTCCAGTAAATAGATTATAACAATGCAATAAACTTTAATTGGAAACATTTTTCTCAATTCCTAATAGTTAAGAAGTTATTTGAAAATTAAATATTGGCCAAGGTCACCACATTTTACTTAGTACAATTATTTGATTTTTTTGAAAAATAAAAACACATCCATGATGACCTCTCAAATGTAATCAAAATGTCTCATTTAATCGAAGTCGTAACTCTTATGTCCGGTTTCAGAAACGATCATCAATACCTTGTTCAGTTAGCGGATCATCAAAACGAACAAATTCGAATCAGTTTCCATGTTCATTGTTCTTATGATATTAAAATCATTGCTGTCAAAAAATCGCGTTGCATTTGTTCGTTTTGATGAACAGATGATTGATCAAGGAATTGATGAATGTTTCTGCAACAGGACATTGTAGTTCGTCTCGGATATTTAAGATAAGACCGATGATGATTAAGCTCTTTTTTACTCATTTCAGTCAGTACTACACCCTTAAAGTTTGTGTACGAAATTGTGATTTACCCTACATAAGCACTTGTAGTTCGAATATGATTGGAGTCAATTTAGAAATTACCCCTATGATGCTCACGATGATATCTTTGAGAACCCGTGAGATGTCACGGTACAAATAAATCGTTATTATTAAAATCTAGTAATAAAAATAGGCTGGCACACCCAGGAGTAAGTGACAATGAAATCGTAAGCGGATTGTACAATCAGTTGTATAAATGTCGTTGGTTTCAAAATGAATAGGCGAACTGTAAAATGAATATTTGAACATTTCCATTTATAGGTAATTATTTTAAACATAACGTAACCTACAGTGAAACGATCAAAACTCACACCTGTGATTTTTGTGCATTAGGTTCGGTTATATTTAGAGAAACAGCTAAATTCAAAACTCATCATTTTGAAAATGACTGGGAATTTTATAAAAAGATTTATTTTAAAATCTATCTAGGACATAATTTACCGGGTATCTACTTAAAATCTGTTATATAAAGAATACAGTGTTATTTTTTTCATTTTGTCTCTGCAAAGAAATGGCAGTTACACCACACTAATGAGCTGCAATATGAGTGACTAACTGGTCTCGGCCAGCATCTGCAAAATAATTGAATGGTTGATTCAGATGCTGAAATCTTGTGAAATATGGCAAGTGTTTTTCTAATTCTTTTAGATAATAAACCAAAACACAATAAATAGTAATATAATAATTACGAAATCTCTTTTTACAACACAAATAAATTAATATTTAACCAAAGAAACTAATTTTTCTAACATTTCAAACATTATGCACTAATGAGCACCAAATAGTACGAAACGCGTATGTGGTTACTTGTTGTGCTGGCCGACTTCTGACGATGGCTCCATGGGAGTTGACTCAGAAGTTGTTAACTGGCGATACTAGACGTAACTTTGTAATTTTTATTATTGTGTATTTATTTATAATTATATTTCAATTCGGTTTTACACGTTGCAAAATGTGCACAATAAAATCTGATTAATAATTTAGGTGTAGAATTTTGTTATCTACAACCACTCTTATTTGATTCGGATGCTGAAATCTTGTGAAACATGGCGAGTGTTTTTCTAATTCTTTATTAGACATTGTTTCACCGAGTGTTTGGTATTGTAGTTTGTTATTATAAATAGAACGTTTTTATAAATAAAAGCTGTAAATAATTCAATAGTACATATTATTCTGGCAGTTTAAACATTATGTAATTATTCATTTTATTTCAACACCACTACAAAATTAAAAAAATACTTTATTTATAAAATTAAAAATCTTGTTTAATAGGTTACAAAACGTGAAAAATAAAATCTGAATAGTGATTTATGTGTAAATTTAATTATCTACAACTTTTGTTTGAAACATTTTTGTCTAAAATTACATAATAGATAATTAACTACAGTGAAATAAAAAAATGAACATTGTATTCCTTGTGTAACAAATTTCAAGTAGACACCCGGTACACTATTTTTTCCACAACTTCTATATTTATAACCAATAACCTAATTAATAACATATTCTTAAAATAAGTCGAATTGTAATGCTATATAAATAACAAAATAAAAAAAATAGTTTTATCCACAATTTCTTAAAATGATTTAATATTACTGAGTATGCTGATGCTAAAATTAAACAACCATCGAAAGTAAAAAAATTGACAAAAGAGAAATATAATAATTGTTGACGTCTAAAAAAATCCAAATACTTATGTTAATCTGTATAAAAGTTGCAGTCGAAGAAGAAACGACGATTTATATTAGATTGCAATTTGTTGCAAGTATGCTTTAATACAATATGATGAGTGCTCTTTTCTTAAGGAAAAGCAAGATATATGTATAAAACGCTGTATACAATATCATCAAAAATTGTTTATTTTTTATTATTTCCGTTGCAGGAAATTGCTGTTTCCGAGCTCATAAATAACTGCAGATCTGCTAGAATATTGTAAAATAAATTCCACACTTACAATTAGATATTAAAAAACGTATTCACAACATAAATAACGTGTTTTCGATGATATATTGTGTTTTTTTTTTTACTGTAAAAAAACTAATTTAAATCAAATATATGCATGTCATATATTTTACAAAAATGGATATATAAAATGGATCTGTTACTAGAATACGGTAAATAGTACAGTGATTTACTTAAAAATTATTTCTGCGGGAACCGTACAGATATCCATATAGCTCTTGAGCTAAAATATTTGTCCACGTCTTCACTACAAGAATGTTTTGAAAGTAGGGAACTATTGTATACATTACAGTAAATATACATAGTGGAATGAAGTGTACATTGCCCGGGAAATGTAGAAATTTGCTTTGTTTTTACTTACAATTCAACAAAATATAACAATAACCTCACCTAATGCACACAACTCATCCCTAGTTTTCCAAGAGTGACTTTTGTACGTTATATGAGGTTTCTATAGATGTGTTTGGTTGAATTGTAAGCGAAAGTAGTTTCAGACAAGGATGTAACACAAAAACCGGGCCATAGGAGTTTAACATGTGAAATCAAATTTTCTTTGCGCAAAAGTGACTTATTAATTCGAAACAATAATGTTTCAAATAAATTGTAGATTCGTGGTGTGAATGTGAATACATCTTCATTTTGTATAATGATCTCTGGAAAAGAGCGTTTCTGACAGGTAAAATGTCACAATGTGACAGATACGTTTCTGATAGGAATAATTTCATTCCATTTGTTTTTGATTTTAATTCAATTCACTTACTAAATATATAAAAAATAATGTGACTATTGAATTAGATCCAGAATTTAACTCGCTATGACATTTATTTGGCGCATTATTGTCAAAAATGAATAGGCCCCTTTTGAGCACGGAAAAACTGTTTTCCATGTTAAACTCCTATGTGCGCCTTTTATGTTACACCCGGTATATAATTTTTTAAATAATATTCTTTGAGGGCTCAAACAAAGTAAACTTTCAAAAAGTATTCTCCTTTTAATAAGCTTCAAAATGCTACTTTTTACTTTAAATTCTCATATAAATTACTGAAATAGTTTCAGCAAAATCATAAATAGGCATTAAATTTTGTCGTACTATGGAAATGTACAAAAAAGAACAAAATGGCCACTAAACGTATTGAACGTATTAAATGACACTTTACTAAGAAATATGTATAGTTCTGGAAAATCGATATAAAGAGCCGTTAGTACTTAGTGGATGTACATTTTATATCTGAAGATGAAATTAAAGTATTTGATTTGGTATAATTAATTGTTTTTTTATATTTTATCTTATGTTTCTGCTTTTGCTTTACTTCATATTGCAAATTGACGCTAATAAACTCCATGCAAATATTAACTAGCGCCGTATCTGTTCATTGCGAAACAAATGCAGTGCAGCTTATTTGTCAATAGTCTTACAGAGTACATAGAAAACAGAGAGGGTTGATTTACTTAGTTGTGTCGTGAAAAGCTGTGATTTAAATCATATTAAAATGTAGGTCGCAATATAATAAAGCAAATATTAAATTGTAACAATGAGGCAGTGTAGCTTGGTGGAAGCAGAGAAGAAAGGGGAGAGAGCGTCTTGCGGTGCAACAGATGTACCGTAGTGACTCATCCTACAACAGATATTCGATGTAAAAGATGACGAACCCCTAATATGTCACCAGATGGAACGACCAGGAAGGGCTTCAGCCAGATTCTGCATTCGATACAAAATTTTAGTATTTTACAAGGCAAGACTTTTGTCTTTCTCAGCTACTTCTTATCTTGTCTTGTAAGACAAACCAAGAAATTTAAATGTTTTATCTTGTTTAATTCTTGCAAAATATCTTATTTTGCTTCCAAGTTTCCACCGTATTTTTTGTCTTGTATGTTTTCGGTTAGCTTTATATCAAAATTAACCATTTTCTTGGTTTTCTGACAAGACTCTTGCACCATGTACCAATGACGGGCAATCAACAACAATTTATGAAAATTAGTGAATTATAGTCTAATGTCCGGTTGCAGAAACGTTCATCAACTCTTTGTTTAATTAACGGATAATCAAAACGAACAAATGCAACGCGATTTTTTGACAACAATGATTTAAATATTATAAGAACTAGGAAACTGATTCGAATTTGTTCATTTCGATGGACTGTTAATTAAACAAGAGTTGATGAACGTTTCTGCAACTGGGTATTATTCTCGTAAATATTGTAAGTAGGATAATAAATTATTCAATTACAATGTAGGAGAGGATTTTTTTAGGTAATGTACCTAACCATGTATGCAGATTTTTATATTTAGCCGTACGAAGTTTTATATTAAATCGTTTCTGGCTTAAATGAATGAATTTTTATCAGAAACGTTATAAAAGTTATTATCTACGGCGTATATGTTAAATATAAATTTGTAATTAAATTATATGTATATTTTAGAATAAAGTTGCGAGCACGACATGTACTCATTCAGTCTAAAGTCTAAATCAAATCTTCAACAGTTTTAATGTTTTTGAATATTTGCTTCCATGGCCCTTTCGCACTTTGGCTCATCCTCAGTTGATTCTCAGGCGTATCGAAACTGCTTACATCAAAATTTTACTCTAAAGTGTGATGGCGCATCCGCATCCAATCATAGTTCCATGGGTTTTTTTTGGTCCGTTAGCCTCCTTTCTTCTATATAAACTTCTGCAGAAATTACAAAACTCTTTCAATTTGAACCCATAACGGCAGGAAAATGTTACAGTAACATGACAACAAAAATAGTGCTTGACACTATCATTACTAGATACAATATACGAAACCAAACTTTCGTGACTACATACAATATACGAGCCTAAACTCATAATAATTTGGCCCGGCTACATTTTCCACAAATTATAAAACCTACACAAATGGTTAGAAATTTCTACAAAATTATTTCGGCTACTACAGAATTAAAAATCAAAGAAAAAAATAACCGTTGACCAAATGACTGGTGATAATAGTTCGACCGACATTTTAAGTGTCATCTTCTAGTCCAGACTTAACTGCTACAGAGACCCTTTATTTTTGGCACAGTGAAACAACATCGTAAAAATCTAGTACGTACAGTAAAATCTACCTTGCAAGACGTATGGTACAATACGCGCTGGAAAATGTGCAGGGCTTAGGGATACAATGCCTAATAGAATTAAAGCTGGTATTACTAATAAAGGCAATGTATAGTTGGAGGAAGAAATATTTGGAACTGACTAATGCAGGGTTTACAATCTTTTATGGACGGTTGGGTTTGTTTGCGGTCAGGACTCATAAATTATTCGAACTTGAAGGCATCAATTTTAGGGTAAGAAATGGGTCGTATTAAAAAAAATCATACTCAATGTTTGTATGAATTGTTATTCGAATACAGAGTTAAAAGTACATAATTAGGAAACATTTTATAATATTTTAATCTCTTTTCACTTTACAAATTGACGTTAGAAGATATACACTTAAAACGAATTATTATTTTAATACAGATTTAAAAGTACATCTTGAATGCAAATTTCGGGTACGGCCCAGGACAGAAAACTCTACCTGGCTCCGAGTAGCATTACCGCAAAGTCCATAAAACTTTATAACGACCAATTGGCAGAATCTATAATGAGTTCCAAATATTTCTTCCTCCAACTATAACACAATATTAAATGGCGCAATACTTGAATAACATACTCAGTTTATGTTGAGTTTAAAATCTATATTTTAAACTAGGCGATAAAAATTTGCAGTAATCTCTCTTCTCACCATTTGCGTGGGTGTTATAACTTGTGTGTGGAAAATGTAAACCGTCCGAAAGATTATGGGTTTGGGCTTGTTTAACAATTTTGCCTTGTATAATGCTGAAGTAATGTTATGTCCACTTTGATTATTTTTAAAAGTTTCTATTTAACTTTGTTGGGATCAAATCTTGCAATTAAATTTTGACTTATAGTGTTTTCCATTTATATAAACAGTACGCACTAGCTGAGTTTTACGTGTTTCATTTATACTTTTCGAGTGCGCGTTTTCTTGTACTTATTACGATCGCCAGTTCTTGCCAGTGCATTCTGTCAAATTAATATATTTTCAGTTGTAAATGTATCTATGTAAGTGCAATGGATGTAAAAAAAATTAAGTCCTCACAGCCCGAATCTTGTGTAGTGATATCCTTTGCTACTTATCCTCTCTGCTTGCACTGGACTTTTATAACATGTTTCATTTAAAATGGAGTACGTATGTGTTGTAACAACAATGCCGAGCATGACGTCATTGGCTGCATTAAGTCCAAAACAAAATATATAAATGGAAAACGCTACATTAACATATCCGATAGACACGAAATTTTGCACACATACATAGTTTCGATAATAATACAATATTTTCATTATTAATTAATTATTTTTTTAATTAATTATATTCGATGGACAAAAAACTATACTATGCAATATTTTTGTGAAAATTATCTACATTTTAATAACACCTTAGAGTTTCTAAATACAAATATTATATTCTTACTTGTTTTCATTTCCATCCTATAATTTATAGTTATTATATTTTGTTCATTTTGCTCAACGTTAGCTCCAGAAATCTTTTCCATTTCCTAATCAACCATGTCAAATAACCACTACTAAAGATTCACCAATGTTCTTCACCCTCTGATTTCACTGATGAATCCTCATTCTCCCTCAGTGCTTATCTGTCATATCACCCCATATTGGAAGTAATCGGGTTGCGGTATGAAGGGAGTGACCGCCCGTAACCCTAACATCCCTTAGTGTACTACTCATCCCTGGTGACGAGTCGAATTAGTCAAGGTTTTGTGCGGTGCAATATTCACCGGAGTGAGTAGAGATTACTACGAATAGGTCATTTATAAAATAAGGAAAAATTGACCTTAGTAAATTAATCTTTAATATTTAAATCATAGATGTATAACTTTATGAATATGGAATTTAATATTTATTTATTATTATAATGTAACCTTTATTAAAAGGCAACGTTTTCTTTTTAAATAATAATAAAAAAAATATGAACATAATATTTTTAATGTGAACACTGAGCCTGTTTTTGATACTGATGTATCTATATGTATTTACATTGATAATACTAGTGGCGAAGAGAATATATAATATATAATTTTTGGCACTAAAATATTTTTTATTTTTATTATTCAATCCGTATTTACATTTTTACGTATTGTTTCAAAGTAATAAAGAAATGCTTGATTACAATAATGAGAATGTGATTCCAACAAAGAAAATTACCAATCACACAAAAAATATATTATAATAATTTTTAATTATAACGACAGTCTTCTGATTGACAGGTAATAGTATTTAAAATTGTCTTTTGTTGCTACTAATTATTACTACTAAATTTCTCGTTTATTAGATACTACTAAGTTATACTTGTACTAATTTTACTTTATGAGCGCAAAAAAATTAATAGTGAGTAGTTGTAATCATTAGTAGTGCTATTAATATTTAGTAAAAGGTTATGAGCTTGGCTCAAAATGTTTTAATGTGATTCTATAAATAATATTTTTTGTATTATTTAAATAACAATAAATAGTTTAGAGTAAAATATAAGTTGTATTGGTATATTTATTCCATTTATAATTCGTTTTTTATTTAATTTTTTTAGTCATAAATAAAATTGTAATTATATAATACTTGATCCGTTAGTACAAGCCTATTTATTAAAAATTCCGTATATTTTCACGAAATGAGAATTCAAGCCTGTTATCTCGTGTGGTCTCGGCCTTCAGCCAACAAAATATTGCAAGAACTATTTCAATATAAGTATTATGTAATTCATACAATTTTCTTCAAAGTGCGCTCCCTTGCTAATACAACATAAGAAATTGGTTTTGTAAATACACTTGTATATCGTTGAAGCATAGCTCACTTTGAAGTTTACAGGGGGGCATTTGTTTGCACAGCATTTAATCACTAAAATAGAGCGCTTAACAGCTCTTAAAAGAAATTCAAAGAAACGACCTCCGCTACTACACAATTTCAACTTTAATCTCATAACAGGATTAGTCTCTCTTATTAAAGAATAATACACTACACATAGTGCGCAATGCCTAAAAAGCATCATGCAATTAAGTATTATAAGGGAACTTAAAAGCGAAGATAATTAATGTAGCATTCTAGCATTCCATTGAAGCCGAGATAACAGTTTTTATTTAATAATTTCACCAAAGTGCATATCATTGAATTTGAGGTACTGAGAGCTTGGCTCAGGGTATATAATTTGGTGCAGCTCTGGCTTGTTTCTGCAGTTTTAAATTTAAAAAATGAAGCTCTAAATTCAAATTTTGTAGTTGTTTTCACTTCTACATTACCTATTTATTATTAAAATGTGTACATGAAACAATAATCACAAAGTATCGTCATCAATAACACGAATTGACGTAACTCATTTTTGATAGTTTTGTAGGAGACCGATTAACAGTTTTTTACTAAATTTGAATGAGCGTTGATACCATATAAAACTAACAACATATGCGGAATGGTTACAGAAAATTTAATTGTACGCAACATTCCATAAACCATTGACAGATAAAACATTGCAAGACAATAATTGTTAATCAGATGTTCATGCTATCTGCCATTGTGTTTTGTAAAACCCTAAATAAGTATTATTTGAATTTATTTAATCCTTTACATACAGGCAGTTCCAATACATTTAGAAAAAAAATTAAATGGTTTATACTAAATGATATATTGATCACTAGTCAGACATTTATTTAAAAATTCGTAAAATTAAAAGCTTGGTTCTTAAAGTTAATATTTTTTGTCACTGGTTGACACGATTTTAATTTTTTTTTAATAACAATAAATTATTTGTTATTCTACACAAGATAAGTGAATAAATAATTCATTATTATTTTTATTTAAATTTCGTACCGACCAGTGAAAATGCAGATCGGTTCTTAATACACAAGTTCGAGCTAATATTAAGACCGGTGATTGTTATTTATTATTGCTGTCTTTTGTCAATGTACTGCTACTTACAAATGAGAATGTGTTCTGCTCGAAGTGCAATTGTCGTGAAAAACTTCTGTTGGGGTAGTTAAAATAGTGTATATTTGTTTCTTGTAGTGTCAAACTAACTTTCGTGATATGCATTTTTACTGTGTGATGGTTTTCAGTGGATTAAATAGTGAAATAGCTGAAATTTTGTCCCAATAAATGTTTCTAACAGCAATGCCCGCTGATTTCCTGGGATGCTGAGATCTGCGGTGCCTCTGTTGGCCAAATTGGACTAATATTAGGCGAAGTTGGTTCAACATTTATTTCATTTTATTTTATAATTCTTCTACAGGTCATTAATATTAGTTAATTTGTCAATAATAACAGATTCTTACCGAGAATAGATAATTAGAACAATTTAATCAATTTAACCAAGTTTATTTGTCTCAAATAAATAATTTGACTATATATAAAAATTATTTCAACTAACATATAAATAAATGTAAATACTTTTTGACAGTGTGAATATTTTTACAAAATTTTCATTAGATGGTTATTAATTTAGTTCAATATGATATTATTCGTATATGTATGTCGGTTGGTTCTTCCTTTGTATTATCAAAACTGGCGGGAAGTGAAATACGCCACTTCGTAAAACTCAGGGGTATAGTGATGTCGCGAGACGAGAAAGGGTGAGAAACAAACCACTGTCGTCCCGACTCAAATTTTCGAGCGAGATTTCTCTGCACTCGTCTCGTCATACTTTTTCTTGTCTTCTCTCGGACTCGACTCGAGAGTCTCGAATATCTCGAATTTATATTTAGCAATGGTAAAGAAATTAACTTTTATCAACATGGATAAAATAAATGAGTACTACTGATTAAATTATTGTATTACTAAGTCTGGTGTTTAAATGGTAGGTAAAAAAATACTCAATAATATCATGGCTGGATGTGTCAGTCTGCTTTGTACGCAAATATTGGTACGAATGATTTTATATTCGTATAGTGCGGGTGAAACCATAGGTGTCACTTTTGTGCATTTTCTTTTACTAAAACCCAATACATCTAAAATGAATAAATAAATAAATATGAATGTAAATGAAGAGTCATTTTTTTATACCGATTAATATTTAGTATATTTTTATTAGATACATTTACATATACAGGATGGTGGAGGTTAAGGATGAACATAGGGATTTAACATGGGATTTTTGTTTTATGCAATTTCCTACTCCCGTATTTATTTTACGCTAAAACCTGAAGAGTGCAAAAATTGTTCAGAATTAAAAGTTGCATATAAAACTGTTTTTTTTTACATTTTCTATTATGGATTTAGTTTCTTCTTAATTTTAAAATGAAATTTCAAAAGTATCATTCATTAGTAGCAATAGCAATGACACTTGTTTTCTTTTTTCTGGTTTTCAGGAATTATTGATAAACGTCAAATCCCAATCTGATTTATGGAAAATAAATTCCGTATTCTTCGATAACTATTTCCACCACAATAATTCTTTATAATAATGACACGTTCCCTATTCGAATAAACATTCATTATTTAATTTGCTTTTTACAAAATAAATTTTGACAGAATATGAATAAAATAATATTGTTTTCTACAATGTCATAAGTCATGGCTATTGTTACTAATTAACGGCGCTTTTAAAATGAACTGTAGAGCAGGAAATTGCATAATACAAAAATCTCATGTTAAATCCCTATGTTCACCCCTAACCGTCACAACCCTGTATAATCGAGATCTCGAATATCTACTCTTGTCTCGAGCAAAACTCTAGGGCATTACTCTTATCTCTCTCGAAATATCAAGACGAGAATAAGACTAATCTCGTATCGAATATTCGAGAGGAAATCTCGAAAATGCGGAATCTCGCGGCATCATATCAGAGGCATACTTTCATATATTTGTAGGAGTAAGACATGAAGTCATATTCTAAGCCGGGTTGACGGAAACAGTCACATCTGCGCCCTCCTTTAATTATCCTCGACCTGAATACAATCAGCTTCAGGTCATCATATTGCTCGGATAATGTATTCCACAGTTGTTAGTAGATCCGATTATACGCCGTACTACACAACATGCTGGATTTTGGATTCCACGCCATACGGTTTGGGTTGAGAAACTATAGCTTCATTTCACTCGGTAATAAATGCACAATTTTGCACATAAATATCGGAACAGCATTAGAGCGTCATTTTATATACACGACAAATGATGATCCGTCCGAGGAGACTAGAAAGACTAAGACCTAAGGCGGCGGTCACCTTGGATAGGATAAGAATTCGTACGAAAATTTTTTGGTACGAATTAGTAACAAATTTGTTCGTATCAGTACGTAAGATTAAGTGGTTACATTAGATACGAAATCATTATACATATAAATGCCTATATAGTTTGTCAGTTTATGCATATGTGCATAGGGCCTAATGTAGACATTCACGGGGCATCTAGGAAAAATGTATATTTGAGCCCTCACTAAAAAACTAGTACCTACAGTTGTGTTCGTGATCGTAATCAAATTTTCTTTATAATAATTCAATATTCCTTTCATGAAATTAAAATTCGTTTAATAAAACTGAGGAGCTCTAATAAGAGGGACATACATATATGCACTAAATTATCTACAGCCTTGATATACATAATGTGTGTCGCGGGTCTAGTTTATAACTCCATATTTTTGGTAAAATGGAATTTTTATGGCTAGGTTCTATATTAGATATTACTACTCTTTTTCAAGCTAGTACCAAAACAAAGTTCTATCTGCCAAAAATTGAATCAAACTTATAGGACGAAGTTCTATCTGCAACATAACATTAAAAGGCGGAAGACTTTGAAAACAATGATAGCTGTAATGACTAAGCAAAACTTAATATACTTAGTATAAAATTTAAATTATATTTTTGCAATGGAGGAATTTATTATTTTTAAATTTGTTTTATTATTACTATTATTCACAAATTTATTATTATCATGTTGTATTAATAAAAATATATAATAATTATCTAGTATGTATGTCCTATTGAGTTTTTTTTTAAATATGCGTAGTTAGAACATTTGATCCCATAAAAGATGTAAAAGAATTGAGGTACCTACATAGTTCTAACTGCGTATTTTTCTAAAAAAAAAAAAAAAAAGAGTAACTAAGCATATGGTTGTAATTTTTTGTCCATATTCTTATAATGGAATTTAATCCCTTATTAGAGTTGTAAAATGTTAAATCGGTAACAACAATGTGTTTAATAACAAATTAAAATATTAAATCAGTTTCCTCGCCATTTTACTTTCTTGTAGCCCGGATTAAACTAAAAACATATACCTAGTCACAATTGTTATTTATACTTTTTTGTGATTAGCCATTTCATTATTGTAATCATTTTTTTTATTGTTATTAAGCATTCCTTTGTTGTAATTAATTTAAAACAAGAACTGATGAAGAGATTTAATCAGAAGGATATACCTATATTTATTAGATTATCTGCAGCCTTAATACACACATACCTGTACATTTCCTGTTTTCAAATTCAAGTAAAAGCAAAAAGCATACAGTCACTATAGTCATAATAAAAAAATTGTATTAATAATAATAATAATAATGAAAAAGACTAATCACACAAATAAATTATTATAATAATGACAGTATGCATTTACTCATGAACAATATTGAAGATAATATAGTGAATTGTCTGTCCAGTTTTTTTTTTTTAATTTGAATTATAACGGACAACTATTTAATTATGATGAAAAATCTTTGGTAGAAAGTCAACAAATACCATAATGTATTACTACAACAAAGAATTGCTTATAATTACAATAAAGAAAATATGACGACAATAATGAAAACGTTAATCACGAATACAGAGCACTCTCGATGGCACAAACTAAATTATCAGTGCTTATCTATAATTAAGATTGAAAGTTATTTTAGCGCAACAGCTAGACTATGTTTTTGCTTTTGAAACTTTTGCTTAGACAAAACCAGAAAAAAAGTAATGTGATTTTGTGTAATGTCCATATATTATTTTTATTTATATCATTATCATTATGTAATTATGCATGTGTTTGTTATTTTTTTGAAATTAATATATAGATTTTTTAAAATTTTAATTATAATATATTCATACCTGCATTACATTTGTTGTAAAATTGCAGGTACAAGTTGTTCGATGAGGGCCCGAAAAATATTTTTTATCTAGGACCCGTTAAAGTCTAAAGTAGATCGTGTATTAGATATACTTGAGGAAAATAGAACATCCCATTCTGAATATTTAAGCAGTCTTACTCTAAATTGACAAAGATATATATAAATAACGGACAAAATCTTTATTGCAATTAAAAATACTATTAACATACAAAGGTGAATCAAATATAAACGAGACTGATTTTTTTTGAATTCCAGATGTATCATAGGCCCGTATGGAGTTGCTTAGCAGGTAGCTTGGGCTGTTAGGAAGGGGGTAGACATGACCCCAATTCGCTTAGGTCTCTTTAGTATTAAAGAAAACCATGAGCGAACAAGAAGGGCATGTCTCCGTGGAGTAACAGATTATTATCAAGTTTTTGGCCAAGGAAGGCGTAAGTCAAACCGAAATTTTGCAGAGGTTGAAGGCCCAGTGCGGGGACAACACGTTTTTAAGGAGTTTTCTGAAGGGTGAAAAAAGGTCGCGAATTAGAGCCACGCTTGGCGCCAAAGGATGAGCGTTATCGAAGTCAACATCGAGGCGGTTCGAAATCTCATGAACACTGATAAACGCATAATGATGAACGCACATTTACTGCGCAATATTATTCCTATCGAAGGAAAAGAAAAACGCAAACTGTCAAAAATGTCATTTTGCTTCATGACAACGCCAGGCCCCACACAACAAACACTACAAGGCAAAAATTAAACAGAATTGGCTAGGAAACGTTGGAACATCCACGCTACAATCCCGACTTGTCACCATGTGATTTTCACCGTCTTGGGCCCCTCAAAGAAGCGATGGGAGGCCATCGATTCGATGACGACCGTGCGGTGGAGGAGTTTGTGCTCCAATGGCTATGTGAAGGTCCTGCTAGTTTCTACGATGAAGGGATTAAAAAGCTGCCAATCTGTTGGGAAAATTGCGTTTCTAGAGCAGGGGATTATGAAGAAAAATAATGTTTTGTATACTTTTTAAACCCAGAATTAAAAAAAAAAATAGTCCCGTTTATATTTGATTCATATATATATATATATATATATATATATATATATATATATATATATATATATATATATATATATATTAACAACTTAAATTTTATCATTTATTTATAATTATTTATTGTACGATATATATATATATATATATATATATATATATATATATATATATATATATATATATATATATATATAAGGTACATGTATCAAAAATATAAGAAATAATATATTGAAATACAAATGTAGTTTGTAAATTAGTGGAATACGATTATGAAAAATATACCTCCTATTAGTATACACAGGGTTTTAAAAGAAGGTTAATTTGTTTGAGCGTGTATAATACTGACCAAAATGAGTAAAAAAGCATAAAAACATAGTTCTGATTTAAAAAAAACAATAAAAATTTTATTTGACACATTTTTCTCAATTTGTAATAGTTACGAAGTTATTTTAAAATTAAATAGTGGCTAAGGTCGCCACATATAACTTAGTACAATTATATGATTAAAAAAATAATGCACATCTAAGATGACCACTGAAAGGTAAAAATAGTCTCCTTTAATTGAAGTCGCAACTCTTATAGTTTTCGAGATAGCAGAGTTAAACTCCGTAAAAACTCATTTTTCACTGCCTTCTATCTCAGAAACTATGTAAGATCGGACCTATGTTGATTAAGCTTTTTTTTACTCATTTCTGTTAGCACTATAAGCCCTTAATATTTTTTCCCTTTTTCAACAGCCTGCATAATCGCGTATAAATTTGAAACATTGTTGCTTATGCACTTTTCCCGCCAAATAGATTTAGAGTAGGTATATGTGCGTGCTCAACCTCTAAAAAAATATGAATAGAATATATTACATAACTTTATTTAATTTCATACCATATTATTGTTATTATTTAACATTTATTCTTTATGAGTAATATTATATTTATCGTCATAATTTTAAAATTATTTATACGATAGGTACATATTACTAATTTCTTAACATATTAATTAGTCACCCATGGTTGGTCGCATAGAGTACTGACTCTGTGTTACAAGTCCAGAGTTCGAAACATGGGTGACTTTATTTTTCTATTCATAGTGATGAAAATGTACAGGTTACTTTTTAGAAAATAGTTTTCTAATAGAAGAAATAATTAAAGTAACACTAATGAAAACAAATTAAAAGTTGTACTTGTATAACCAGTGGTGAGCTATAGGGGGCTCATGCGAGCCATTTATTACATTTTTATCTAATTTGCGAACCCCTTGTTGTTTTTCTCTTATCAATTTTTTCTTTTTTTCAAAACAGAACATATAATTTCTTAAAAACATTTTTTTTACATAAATGGAACGACAAAGTAGAACGGTAGACTATCAATTAGTTGTCCCTGACTTGTGTTGTGACGATTAAATTTTGAATAGTGTCTCGTTTTCGTTTTTATGAAACAAAGTACGAGCCCTTTGTTAAAATATGAGCGAGCCCTTTGTTAATTTTTTTATAGTTAACCACTGAATATAACTATTATAATTGTTTAAGATTTTTTTATAATTAATACATTAAAATATAAATTAAAAAATAAATAATCTTTGATTTATTTTTGTCCCGAATCATTTTCATTATTATATAAATATAATATATTCCTTAAATAATAATAATAATAAGCATACAATTATATAGTGTCAAATATTTCTATTCAACAATACTGATGTACCTAAAGGTAGTTTTAAGATATCATCAAAAACTCTTCTACCTATACTATTTTTTGATTTACTGAAATATAAAATTATTATACATTCGATTATCTGCAATAAAATATTTATATTTATGTACTTACATGAAATAGTATATTAGGCAATGGTTTGTTTATAGTCAAATAATAGCACAAGTTTCCCTAGATGGTAATCTTTATAGATACTACACTACACTGGGTGTGCAAATTTGATTTGTACAGAGATCAGTAATTTATACACCCATACATATATCATATGAATCCATATATCGAGGGTGACAAGACTATTAGCACAAAATTATTATTATTATTTGTTTTGTTGTTTTAAAAGTTAAATGGGTTTATTAAACGTTAATACCAAATTATGCATATTATAATATTAATTGAATATTTTCATCAAATAATAATAATCATTTCTGAATTTATTCAGTGTATTTTTAACGGGATATTAATTAAAAATAATGTAATATTTTGTGCGTGTATATTAAATTTTGTATAGTAGCAAGTCAATAAATATATTTATTTGTCCTATTTTATAGGATGTAAAATGAATTAAAATAATAATTCATACCGATTTCAATTTATGAATTAAATTGCATACTTATTATAATTTATTTTGTTAAAAATATTGATATTAAATGTTTACTGATCAAAATCAAATCATAGTTTAATTTTAAAATCGCGATATCATTTCAACATGCGATTTTTAAATAAAATAAGAATATGTAAACAACTAGCGTATTTTTATTTAATTTTCTAATGGAACATTCGATGCATTTATGTGTAAATGAATAATATTTACTTTAAAAAAAAAAGTTTTTATATTCACAAAAATATTTCCAACCATTTTCAAGTATATTCCCCACGTAATCAACATGACTGGACTGAATAAAACAAAAAAAAAATTGTTACTTAATAGATGAGAATTGTGATATTTTTAAAATTAAAATATTCGATATTGAATGAATTTATTTTTCACTACTTTTACTTTTGACTCCGGTTTACCCTAGTCTTAATAAACATATTCTACTATTTCACAATTTTCGCAAATTATATTACATTTATTTAAATAAGCTTCTTGTTAATTTATTATATTATTACCATAATTATTTTCAATAATTTTCATCTTCTTACCACATTCGATACATGTATGTGTAATTGAATACTATTTACTTAAAAAAAAAATGTTTTTTTATACAAAAAATATTTCCAACCATTCTTAAATATATTCCCCACGTAATTAACGTGACTAGACTGAATAAAACAAAAAAAATTGTTAATTATGATAGATGAGTTACTTAATAAATGAGAATTGTGACATTTTTAAAATTCAAATATTCGGTGTAGAATAAATTTATTTTTCACTACTTTTACTTTTGACTCCGGTTTACCCTAGTCTTAATAAATATATTCTATTATTTCACAATTTTCGCCAATTATATTACATTAATTAAACAAGCTTCTTGTTTATTTATTACATTATTACCATAATTATTTTCAATAAATTTCATCTACTTACCACAGTACGGATAACGTATGCAATATAAAATAACATTGGTTTGCGACACTTCGAATAATGGTAAATAAAACCTGTAATAAAACTTGAAACTATCAAATATTCTCTTTTTTGCACATTTATATATTTACCTGTTTTCATTGGGGGTGTACTTTGTACTAATTTTTTTTCTGAAACGTTTACATACAGGATGTTAAAAAAGGGTAGAAAAAATTCAGTGTATATACATTTCAATGTGCTGATTCTCAGTAATTTTTTTTCCAAAATTATGAAAATTATTTCAATATGAAACTTTTATTAAAAATGATGAATTAACTAATCACACAGATGTTGAATAGGAACTAATTATGAATTAATTAATAATTCATTATTTTTAATAACAATTTCATGTCGGCAGTGGCGCACTAAATAGAAATTAAATGAAAAAAAAGAATTTGAAAAATTATTTTTGATTGCGAATCAGCACATTGAAATATATATATATATATATATATATATATATATATATATATATATATATATATGTACCATCAATTTTTTTAACTTATTTTAACACCCTGTAATTGTATTATAAATGTAAAATTTTGAGTTGTTTAGTGAAATATGAATTTTTAAATATTACTTGAAAATTTGAATTTTACCGGGTGTGATGTAGGAGGTGTTGACAATATTTAGAAATATATAGAAAACTCTTAGAAAATTTTTGAATTTTTTCCTTCAATCGGTTATTTTTTTACCATAATCCACAATATTATAACATTTTTTACCTTAAATTTTACTGTGTTACCAATCGTAACAGAGGATCTACCCAGATTGCACTGGTAGCGAAAATATGTTACCAAAATCTTTAGTAACCATATGCTGAAATAAGAAATTACGGGTAGATCATGATAATCATCATTGCCAATCCTACATGAAAAATGGAGATGTGCACACTTATAACACCAGATCTGTAGATTTAATAAGGAAACCTTTTTTGCTATTACAAAAATCATTAAATAACACCTTAAATCTAGACTATTATAATGTTTTACCCTCCAGAATTAAAAATCTAGAATTTAAAGCTTTCAAAAATGCAGTTAAATTTTTTTTTATTGAGAAACTGTTTTTATACGACTGAAGAATATTTAAAATACAATTTCAATGATTTTAGTTAAAAAAAAATAATACTCAAATTTTATTGTATTACAATAATGTATTGTATTTTATTAGTAATCTTTTCCTTTTGGACTTGCGTGAGACAACTTACATTGTTACTTACTTTGTTTAATTATTATATTTGTTCTCTTTTGACTTAACCAACAAATGATTTTGTAATTTGACTAATGTAAATTATTTTTATTGCCATGTTTTTTTTTTGGACGTACTATAAACATTGTAAAAATGTAAAATAGTTAAACAAATAAATACTAAATACATAGCCCTTGTCCGGCCAAAGGTACCCGTTTTGAGACGGATTACTGCTAAGTTGAGGTGCTTTTAATCCGTGCGACAACCACTGACTGCTATGTTTAACATGGACATCTATAATTAACATAGAAAACTGGTCAGGTCGTTCCATGACAGTGCAATTAATGTCTGGTACATATATTGAATCATTCTCATCTTACATGCAGCGCAACCACAATGTATATTCTACCATATAGGTAACATGCTGCAAATAATATTACAAGTTAAGGGTCCCGTCTCCTTAGCAAAATGTTGCGTGATTAGAGGTGTCGTAGTTTTTATTTTATGACTTACATATTAATTTTGAAAAACTGAAATTGTGCAATATGATTTCTTAAAGAATTGAGCTATGTTTACCTGTTGTTAGAAATTTGAAAAAATGTTTACAATCAATATTACAAAACAATGAAAAAACACATTTTACACAATATTCAACGTAATATATCTAATTAAATACATATTTATTAGAAAATATAAGAACGTAGAAGCATAGTATCACTATCCTTCCCGTTTTTGAAATTTTGTTGTATTTTTAAAACTATGTATGTAATTTACAAATTTCTAAACCAATTGTAGGATTAAGTGAAGTAAGATAGAAAGGAGCAGGGGAAATAGAATTGGAAAATGGAACGAAAATGATATATGTAGGTAAAATGAACAAAGAAGATATACATAAACATGGAGTAGCGTTTATGGTAAGCAAAGAAATAAAGAAATCACTAATCGAATGGGCTGCAAAATCAGAAGGAATTATAGTAGCAAGGTTTCGAACAAAATTTAATAAAATTGCGCCAACCAATAAAAGACCAAAAGAAGAGAAAGAATTTTTCTATGAAGAGTTACAAAAAAAAACACAGGACATATTTAGAAACAAATATAAAAAGGACATCCATATATTAATAGGAGACGTAAATGCGAAGACGGACAATAAAGGCAACGAAGAAATCATGGGACAAGAAGGACTAGGAACGAGAAATGAAAATGGAGAATTGTTTATTGAATACTGTGCTCACAACAACCTCATTATTGGAGGAAGCTTTTTCAAACATAAACCAATACATAAAGCCACTTGGATATCATCTAATAAAAAATACAGCAACCAAATGGATCATATTGCACTCGATAAAAAATGGAGAAGCCTCCTAGAAGATGTATGGAATTTATACATAATACACAGGATTGACAGAAGGTATTGTGCTGGCCACATCAATTTTTTTTCTTTGTATAAGGAAAATGACATTCCTTTAATTTTTTGCAAAATACGAGTATATGTATTTCTTAGAATAGTGAGCCATGTTGTTATTAAGTGTTCCTTATTCTTATTTTCTGTATTATTATGACAAAAAAGTATTATTTCGTTTAAAAAGAATAGTTACAATTGTTTTAGTTCATTGTTTTATTTCAAGCCACAGTCATGGCTCAGTATTCTCTTTTCGACTAGGTGTATAAAAAAGTGCCCGCCATTTTACTTTTTAATAATGTAACATTATGGATTATTTTACATGATTATTGTAAAGCAAATTTGATGTACTTTTTAAATTAAAAAAAAATATAGTATTTTCCATTTTAAATTTCAAAGTTGATATTAATTACTAATAAACCGTAAGTGGTAATCATGAATGTACATCTGTCATCAAGTAGCTTACATGTTGTTGTATAAATAATGTTATATGAAAGAAATTACTAACTTAATAAATAAGCGAGATATTTGCTGGGTCCACTAAAATATAACACCGTGTATAGAAATCTTCATTGTCAAAGATTTTTACCTCCCGCTAATCTTGGTAAGGTAGGTATAGGGATCGTGCTAAAAATCGCATATACAGATTTTGTTAAATCACCACGTTCTAAAGTCCCTATAATCCAATTTTAACATTTTCACGATGATGTCTGTGGGTTTGTATGTGTGTGTGTGTGTGTGTGTGTGTGTGTGTGTGTGTGTGTGTGTGTGTTTGTCTGTGTGTGTATTTGTGTATGTGTGTGTGTGTTTGTGTGTGTATATTTGTGTATGTGTGTGTGTGTGTGTGTGTGTATGCGTGTATGTGTATGTATGTGTGGGTATGTGTGTATGTGTGTGTGTATGTGTGTGTGTGTGTGTGTGTGTGTGTGTGTGTGTGTGTGGATCTTCTGGACACGGTAGCTCAAATACTAACAATTGCAGAATTTTCAAACCATGTATTTCTACCTTATTCTAATATAGAAAGAAGCCACTAGATTTTGGTGTCAGTCGGATAACTGGAAATGGCAGTTTACTTAAAGCTCAAAAAAGTTTTTCTTCAAGAAATACGTTTAAATGTTATTTTTTCGCAATTTGCTATTATTAAGATTAAAGATTATTCCATTTTCTATAGGTTTTGCATTAATACTTTTTTATATATTTTATGGATAAATTTATAAAGTAATATAAACATTATATCGCGGAAATTATGCTTTAAACGCAACTCCATGGTTACACAGTTCAGCTCAAATATATGTAACTAACAGATAAATGTCACTGTCAAAAAAATAATGATTTCAAATTAATAATAATAATAATAATAATAATAATAATAGTAATAATAATAATAATAATAATAATAATAATAATAATAATAATAATAATAATAATAATAATAATAATAATAATAATAATAATAATAATAATAATAATAATAATAATAATAATAATAATATAATAATAATAATAATAATAATAATAATAATAATAATAATAATAATAATAATAATAACACTCTCTAATCCCTACACTCCCTACAACAAGAATCGTACGCAAAGTATTAAACTTCCAATAAGAAAATTTTAAGTAACTTGTTATTAATAACCGTACTTACCATTGTCGAAAACCTAGTGCAAAACACATTAGAGATGTAAAGGAAAATAATAATAATAATAATAAATAATAATAATAATAATAATAATAATAATAATAATAATAATAATAATAATAATAATAATAATAATAATAATAATCCACCTGGTTCCAGAGGCCCGCTCCAGTATGACCACGGAATACTGGTATCAGTGTTGTGTTGCCATTGTGCCCACCCACTGCCCAGCTCCGCGGTCCTGGCTGCGACAGAAGCGCGACTATGAGGGGTTACAGCCTGGCTTCGCCGCACCCTCTGGTCCCTCTGTTCTCACCTCTCGCCATCCTCCACCTGGTTACTTGGTGAAAACCCGTACCAGGTGTGTACACCGTTACCTCACCCTGAGTACTCGTCTGTAGGCGTACTACACAAAGTCACCCCGACCACCTGGGTGGCTGCCTTGATCATCTTGGCATATCGTCCGCGCCTAGCCTCTCCAGCAATTGCTGAGAGGCAGGTCAATGGTACCCAGGATTCCTGAGGTAGTGAGAAACAAAAGAGCGGAAATAATAATAATAATAATAATAATAATAATAATAATAATAATAATAATAATAATAATAATAATAATAATAATAATAATAATAATAATAATAATAATGATTTATTGCTCAACAGTTAAGACCATGTACAGGACAACACATAATATAAGTATTGAATACATTTAGGATACATGTACATAATAGACATAAAAAAAAGAAGTAGACAAAAATTACAAAAATATATCATTATAAAAATTGTTCGCATTTTTGGAGATAATTGTTATGGGAGCACGCTGGACTGCAGTACATCCGAATGGGATGAGGGAAGTTTATATGTCCTAGAAAACCTGGCTGCTTGACGTGGAACATGGATCTGGACACGCGATATGAGGAAAGGCGCATCTATTTCATCACGTAGGAGAAGCCAAAGGAATTTAGCACTGCTCATCTCTCTTCGGGTCGCCAGGGATGGCATGCTATGTCGTTGAAGGAGGGCCTGCTGACCTATACCCCTTGAACGATAAACTATATCTAGTTTGAATGACAAAAATTTCAAAAAACTGCGATAAATACGGTCAAGTGCCAAGTGTTGGTAGGTGTAATAGGGGTACCAGATGAGGCTAGCATATTCTAATTTACTTAATACGTAGGCATAAAAAAGTGATTTAATTGCATCCGTATTCCCAAAAATTTTGGTGATTCTTATAATAAAACCAAGCATTTTGTTAGCGTTACGCACGACATTGTTTATGTGCTCAGAAAAATGAAATTACTTGAAAAAGTGACACCTAAATTTTTAATGATTTTACTTTATAAAGTACTGAATTATTTATTTTATAAGAATACTGCATGATATTAATTTTGCGGGTAAATAAAATTGAGCAGCATTTTTGAACATTAAGGGCGAGTCTGTTAATTTCACACCAGGAATACATAATATTAATATTATTCTGTAGCAATTGTGTATCATTAACCGAATTTATTGACGTGAATAATTTGAAATCATCGGCATAAGCTAATGCATGACAAGTAAACATGAAAAGTAAGTCATTGATATAAAGTACGAATAGCAGTGGACCTAAGTTGGATCCCTGGGGTACACCTGAGGTAGCTATGAAGCTGGTTAACGAAAAACCGTTATAAAAAACGTAACAAGTTCTGTCACTAATAATTGGATTATATTTGGTGATGCTCCATACGTACTTATTTTAGATAATAGGGTTCCATGATCAATTGAGTCAAATGCACGGGACAAATCTGTGTATATCATATCGACCACGTTTATCAAGAATTTCAGCAGTGAACTGAGAAAAACAAGCTAAATTCGTAGTGGTGGAACGACCTTTAACGAAACCATGCTGATCATTAGATATGATAGAGCTGGTATGCCTGTAAATACACTTATGGATTATAATTTCGAATATTTTTGCGAAATCATTAAGTATGGAGATTGGGCGATAATTTGAAATGTTAAATTTGTCACCTTTTTTAAATACCGGTGTAATTCTCGTTTTCTTCCACTTTTCCGGAAATTTACAAGAAGAAATAGACAGATTAATTATAGAAGCAAGTGGTTTAGCAAGAACAAAACGAGTGTCTCTCACCAGCCATAAACTTATTTTTAAAAATGGACATAACATAAAATATCATCCTCAGTTTACCGAATGTAGAAAGAATGATGAGTAATAAGGATTTTCTTCAGATTTGTCATTATATCCAGAGCTCGTTGAAAAATAGTTCACAAATGAGGAAGCAAAAGCATTGACTATGTATGGTTATCAATTTAGCCTATTTCATTATACATTTTTCTTGGTATTCTAGAAGTACCCTGTTTTTGATGTGCAAATTTCCATAATTCAGATGGATTCGTTTTAATGTTATTTTCTATAGATATAATGTAAGCTTTATATGCCTCACTTATTTGATTTTTATTTAATTTACGAACTCGTTTAAATTCAGAAAGATAAAATTGTTCTATGTATTTTATTCATTTTTTTCGAAAATAATTTTTGATTTTTAAATTATATTTAATTTCTGTTGTGAATCATGGAGGATATTGGGAATCATTGAATGACAATTTTAGGACTGATTTATTGAATTCTGTGTTTCATAAAAGCTGTCAAGTGCTACATTTACATCTTGAATATTATCAAAATAGGACCAGTCTAAATTACACATATCATCGTTAAGTTGGTTGAAATTAGCATTGCGAAAATTGTATTCAGAGTTTAATGCTGATGGATTTTTTTTTCACAATTCGCTGAAACATTAAATTTAATTGTGAGAGTTGGATGATAACTTTTTTCTGGGACTAATAAGAATATAACGTTTTAAAAAGAAAATTGTAAATAGAACAATAGTTATATGGAAAGGAACTTAATATACATATTTTCAAATTAATAATAGTAACGTTTTAAAACAAAAATTGTAAAGAGAACAAAATTATATGGAAAGGAACTTAATATTAATAATTTCTAGCATTAGTAAATATGGAGGTATGTATTTAAATAAAAAAATAAATATATTATCACTGCATATTACACATTGCTGGGTATGCTAATCTGCTTTGTACACAGATTTCGGTAATGATGATGACATATTTATATCGTCCGGGCGTTTATCAAGCGTCACCTCATAGCTGGCGTGGAGAGTGCAACACAGGGGACAATTTTGTGCCATTTAAAATTCGTAATATTTGGCGTTGATCGGGAATCGGGTTCCCCAGAAACGCAACCAGACATCAAGCATGCGGCAACGAAACCCCATAGGTATGTATTTAAATTAATAAAAATTAAATGGCGGGAGGTATTGTGTTGGTCACATCAGATTTTTTTTCTGAATATGATTCATATTTTTTATTACCTAGTATGTAATTGGTTATTGAAATAATTAAGTATATTCCTTTAATTTAATTTGAATATAATGTTTTTTTTATATTATTTTTCTATCATATACCAGAGTCTACCTACCCGAATTCCGAATATGATAGCAATCCATTTCTCTCCGTCTATTGCTATTCATTCTTAAATATCCACGCCACTACACTTCGATGTAAAGTAGTATTGACCAACGTGTTTCTTCTGTGTCTCCCATCTCAATATAAATGCTCAATTATAAGTGGGCCGGGCTAAACATCTCCGCACCGCGCCATACTTCACATACAAGAAATCAGATACAGAGTATAGCCACGCGGAGTCGAGACCCTTGAATACAATTGTTTAATCCGATTTAATGTGCATTATAGAATATGGATAGATGTCCTTTCGATTATATTCTTTTAGTTTATTTTAAAAAACATAAATGTGCTTAATTACAATAAAAATATTGATTAAAATAATGAAAATGATGAATTATACAAAAAATATAGTAATAATTGATCCTTTATGTTTTTATTCTAACCCCGGCCTTTGTACATACAGGATTTTAATTAAAAAACGGACCATAGACGTTTAACATGGGTAATCAGTTTTTTCTTGCGCAAAACTGTCCATTTAATTTTAGACAAAAAGTTTCAAATAAATGCTGTTGAGAATTAAATTCTACACATAAACAGATATTATTTTGCATGTTTAGTAACCTGTAAAATACAATTTGAAATATTATAAATATTGCTCATTTGTAGTGATGTGATAGCCATGGAATTTAAACAAAATTATAAAGAAATGCATATCGTTTGAACTTTCGGAATATACTCGTAATTTTCTACAACAATTATTTGAATTTTTTTATCTTAAATTAAGTTCTACGTAAGGAAATACTGATTTCCTATGTTAAACGCATATTACCCGCTTTTTATTTAATACCCTGTATATGTATTTATCAAAACTGAGAAAATAAAGTGAGTCAGTATCTCTCTGATTATATTCCTTTAGTTTGTTTATCAAAAAAGATTTTTGACAACAAAAACAATGTTTAATTGCAATAAAGAAAATTGGATTGCATGACAAGTAAAATAATTTAACATTTGACTGAAACATTAGGTGGGGCCCAAGCACTCTCGACATCCTCCATAGCTTCACCTACGTTCATTAGGTTGTACATGTTTGTATTAAATGATTTTATTACTTTCGAGTGTATGTAAATGAAATACCAGGAAATACTTTATGTGTAAATATGATGTAAAAAGATATGCTGTATTTATACAGAAACCTACTGTGTACGTACGAAAGCGAATTGCGAACACAAACGGTGTTGTTTTCTCGCGATTAAAAAGTAAAAAGTGCACGAACACACAACGCCAAAGTGAGTTCGTAAGCAAAAGAATTTTTGAGTACCTAATTTACCTTTGTAAGTATTATATGGAACATAGAGGAACACTTGACTGGAAACAAGCTGTTATTCTTACGTCTTTTGCAGTTGTCAAGAACAATGTGAATAAATATAAGAATTACCGTCTTGTTAGCTTTGCGTTTCTCTTACAAAGACACCTGACATGAATTACTCTTTTTACACTTAAATAATAATATAAATCAGTGTTGGTGAAAATAATGTTCAACAGTCTGCAAAAAACTAATTTACCATGTTTATCTTCTATTTATACCTTGAAAAAAAAAAAAAACATCCAGGGTATTGGATGGTGTTTTAAAATAATCAAAATTGAAATCGCCTCCCTTTTTTCCGCAAATGCATGTTACCTACGTTAACTGCATGTACTAAGTTACTAAATTATAGTTGGCTGTAGTATATTTACCAAATTTTGTGTAAAAGTAGTCGTCTAATTTCAAATATTACTTTTATATCTGCAAACAAGACTAATATTATATCACAATTCAAATTTGACATATACTAGGTGTTTTACGAATACGGGACACCTGTATTATTTTCTTTATTATTGGAAATAGAAGACTAAAGGAGACAATCGCTTATTGAAGAACAAAATTTAAACCAGTGGTTTTCATACTGTAACATAAAGTTATATATTTTTTTAAATAGAATGATATAGGTATATCTTTTAGATTCATTCGATACAGTATTTTTTTTCTGAATTTAACCATGTAATCATTTTATTACCTCGAATGACAAAAATATTGAGACAAATTCAATTGAAATTTAAATAAGTATATATACAGGGTGGAAACGAACTTAATGTCATAAATTTAAGGGTGAGTAGTATGACATGTGTAGATTACGAAACTGAAAGAATTTTTTTAAAATTCGAAAAACGAAAATTCGACTTTTCTTAAGGAAACTTTTTTTTACTGCTGTTTTAATTCATATTTCATTAAAAATATGGTTATCAAAAATACATTCAAAATTAGTTGTATAAGATATTATTGTTAATAATTAAATTAAATAGCATTTTTAACGAAAATAATTGTGTAATAGATAAAATAATGCAAATGCGTTGCCAGTGATCCAGTGGTACCAAAAATGTTAGTTTCATGAAAACTACCCTTAAATATGCGAATTTTTAAAAAATTCTTTCTGTTTCATAATCTATACATGTCATACTACTCACCATTAAATTTATGACATTAAGTTCGTTTCCACCCTGTATATATATATATATATATATATATATATATATATATATATATATATATATATATATATATGTATATATATATATATATACAATTGAGCTTAAATTAAAATGAAATAAATATTTATGAATAACTTTGAAAATAGTGCTCTATTAGGACCCCTCTATTAGGTCCCCCTCGACCTACTAGACTTTTATTTGAATAATTTTCTTCTATTTTCAATATTCCTTATCTGTGAAATACCCTGTAGTTTTATCATTTATTGTAATTCTTCCGTACTTTGTATTTCAGTACGATGTCGCGTGCAAATCTGAGATGCGACAAGATTTTTCCATTTAATCTGTATCCAAAATTATGGTACTACATATTAGCGTAAATATCTAACACATATTAGGTGATAACTTATATCGTTAAAATGCAAGTTTATGTGGAATAATATGAAATTTGTGTTTGTTACTCCACAAGTTGTATATTTCAGTAGCTCCAGATTACATTAAAAAATTTAATGATTTAAAGACGTCCAAAGTGTTCAACAAGACAACAAGAGTTTGAAAAGCTACAGAAAGAAGTGAAGAAACGTTTAAAGTCAAAGTTTTTATATTTACAGTAAGTTAATTGATGTTAGAGACAAATGAGTTCGTATTTTTTGCAGTTCTTGTCTGCCCATTTGTCGGTTTGTCACAATATGTTTTCTGATACTTCCATTAATCTTTCCAGAGAACGGTTTTCGTTTTAGTATTGCACAAATCATTTTCAATTTTGTTAAAAGCATCCCGACTTATGTTTTTATCAATTCCGCTAGCAGCTTTCGTGTGTTGTCCACATATTAAGCAATCATGTGGAAATTCTCTAATATTATAACTAGCACAAAGGCTGCCGCAGACTTCTTGTTAGCTAATTCATTACAGATTTATCAAATTATGCGAAACCAAAAGAAAATTCACACACTCAGCAGTGAGTAATAAGCCGTGGTGCTAAATTAGTATTTACAATTTTCTTATTACATCGCTACGGGTTGTTGTTTATAGGTTAGCATGATTAGAAAATGACATTTTATTATAAATAACGAAGAAGGATTTATGAAAATTTCATGGATCTCACCGTAATTTGAAACCAGCGCACTCCAACATATAATCGGATGCTCTACCACCTAGCATATTTAAACCTTGATGGTGTAATAGTCCAGCCTAGCGACTATTACATATTTTTTACTTTGGAATATTTCCATTAGAATTGTAGTTTTGAGTTTTTATTTAGGTTGAAATAATCATGAGATAGTGGGTAAAATTATGTTTCCAGGCGGATGTTACAAAAAGTCTAAAGGTTAGAGCTTTTGAGCAGAACTGTGAGTTCTAATAAGTGTTTGTCTGTTAGAAACTGGAGCTGTCACGAGTTCTCTGTATGAAATGAGCTGAAATTAAGGGTTTGAAAGTCAATTGTCTCTACCCTTACAGAATATAAAGTCACTTGTTGTTTTGTTGTCTTGGTGACTGTTTGTTGTTTGACGCATGTTTTAATTTCTTGTTCTCTGACTTAGCCTGAGCTTAGTATTTCTGTGTGAAATAACCAATTAAATAGCACTGTGGGCTCTCTCGTCGTGGTCAAATTTTATATAACTATGGGTTTACTAAGTAATTGTACTTGATTTCGTATTATTCTTTGTGAATTGGTATTGAAAGATTTGTAGATCGATGTATACTTCTTGTGATTGATTTTGTTAATTAGAGATTAAGAACTTAGAGTTTATATAGTCATTTAATCGCGTTATAATTTTATTTGCATTATATAATTTTATTTGCGAAGTTTTAATAAAGTTTATATAGTTTTTTTAATCTTGGAAATACGTATTTGTTTCTGCCTCATACCCATTTCCAGCGTAAGTCTTAGTGACTTGTGGTATAACGCGTGAATATCAAATGAATTACTTAGTGATACTACCAAATTTTGATTGGTTTGTTTAACCCCTTTTAGACGTGTTGTTCTATCTCAGGACTCATAAACCACGGATAGTGGTGGCAGCAATTCCACTACCTTTGACCTTAGTTTTGCATTAATAAAATTAGTTTTACTTTCGAGTCAAGAAAATTTTCATTTTGTACAGGTAGTGTTAAACGCTACCCATCTCGGTCACATATTTTTTGTGTTACAACGGAAGGATTAAAAATCACTACCGTACCCGTTATAATGGTGAATTGAAAACCAGTCCTTTGGCATATTTTATGTTCAATTTTTACACGCTTCGCCAGTAATGACATACAGGATATTATTTAAGTATGCGGACAACGCAATGTTTATCATCATTAATATTTTGCGTGTGGACCATTCACATTAGTTATAATTTGTTGCCTTAATTTTCACTTTAACATATCTCAAAACGCATATTTGGGCTTAGATTTGGTGACAGTCACAAAAGTCTAATTAAAACTAAATAGTAATTTGCAACAAAGTAATTCAAGTCTTTAGTGTCCCTAATCAAATTTTATTTAATTTGTTGGATACTTGCAGACTTCTGGTACTTTGTCCAGCTGTGAGACTAATTACACACAAGTAGCTATATAGTGCTTATTATTTTGTCTATTTCCGTGATCTAGAATCTAGAATATTTTTTATTGTGAATACTCCATAATGGTTCTTTGAAATTGTAATAAAGGAACATGTATTAAAAATGACGATGTAAATATGAGTAAAATTAATAAAATATAAAAATTAAAACAGAATTCCCACAAGTTTGAAAACACCTTTGATGTTTTTATTTGAATAGTAATGAAACAAAGTTAAATAGAATGAGGTATCCCACTGGGAAATAATTGCATAGTAGCTTTTGTTAATGAATTCCAGCAGATGACAAAAATCGGTGTACATTTTTACCCTACCCTTTATCATTTTCCGTTTTTCGCATAATTGATTTTGAGTCTTTGACATGTAAATCATTGACACTGACACCTGTTGTTTGATTAATCAACGTACAGAATATTCAATTTTTATTCCAAATCAAACCGGACGCCCAATGAGGTGAATATATAAATTAGCGCTATTATTTTTAATTCATTGGAACCAGTCTTTCAATTTTTCACGAAATTTGTTTTTATTCTGTTCAAAATTAAATATTTTCTTATACGTAGCCAAGATAGCGTGATAACGTTGAGATCTCGAAAACTATAAGTGATATGAGGCAATCGGCTAAAATAGATAAAAATTGCACCACTAAGAATCTATTTTAGTTATAGGTACGTTGAGTAATTTTATATTTTTTGGATAATTTAAATTTTAAGGTGCAAGTGTTTTATTCCGCTGATGATTGCACAGCCTAATTTGCGAAATGAGTTTCTCGGATATAGTAAGACAGAGAAATTAAAAAAAAATCTAGGATTTCCGCATAGAAAAAAGATAATATCTAGTAGGAATACAAGTAAAAATATATATACGCATACACGATAATTGCCACAATAAAATATTTTTTACTTATATATGGGTGAAATTTTATATAATTATGTTAATTTATTTTGTGCATTGTGAATTTGTTGTGTATTATTAATGTTTTAAAATGATTTATTTATTAATTATTATACTTACGGATGAATGATATATGGTATATTACACAGGATGTTTCCTTTAAAACAAGTGCTTTTTTGGGCAAACTAATGACTTTAGAGAAAAATGGTACCTATATAAGACGTGTTAACACTTGTGTATTTCACATTAAATATGGTAACATTATTTTTAATACCATATTTCTCGGAATAATTTTTAAAGACCCTATACACAATATTTATATCATTGAAATCAGAAAAAAATCTCTATCTAATGGACTTAAAAATTGTATAGAGTACTATTTAAAAAAATATAATTTTGTTCTACCGTTTGAGAACCATTAGTTGAATTTTTGGTTTGTTACAATTGATAAATTATTCCCCTTATTCTTGATTAGTTTTTGTATATAACATTTTTCTCCATTCATTAGTTCGTTCAAAAAAGCGCTGGTTGTTTTAAAGAAAACACCCTGTATATTATTTAATTTTTATTACATATGTCTTTTGGAAAAACTTATAATATACATTTCACCATAATGTACATTTCACCACCTGAAGAACACTTGAAAGTAGCAGAGGCCGAAATAAAATATAAAATTTAACTTAAATCCAGTAATTCCACACCTTTCCATATAATAGTTAAGGACGTTTCAATACTAGGATAATGGTAATTTTTTTTTAATTTATTGACGTGAAAAACAAATACATTACTAAAATGATTTCTTAGAGCAATTTTCGCCTAATTTAACCTTTTTTAAATATTTTAAGATAATCCTATTAATTTACATTTTTTTTATAATATGAAATAGGTAATTCCCATTAAAACCTTTATTTATTCAAAATATTTGAAAAAAAAAATTGGAAATCGTTCCAGCTCTAATACATCACTCGTTATATATATACAGGTTGTTTCCTTTAAAACAACCAGCGCTTTTTTGGGCGAACTAATGACTTTAGAGAAAAATGTTATATACAAAAAATTACCAGGAAAAAGGGCTTAATTTATGAGGAATAATAAATAAAAAATTCAACCAGTGGTTCTCAAACGGTAGAATAAAATTATATTTTTTTAAATGGCAACCTATATAAAGTTTTTGTATATATATATATATATATATATATATATATATATATATATATATATATATATATATATATATATATGTATGTATCTTTGTATATCGATATTTTTATGGCTGTTACAGTTTAATTTCAATAATATGTTTTGTTATTAAAATTTCACTATTATAATATAATAATACTAATAATAATACGAGGGTCATTCAATAAGTAAAGAGACAAATGGCTATAGCTCAAAAACGGTTTATTTCAATATTTCAAAATTAAGGCTATTTTTCAACATAATCACCCCCCACAGTTATGCACTTGTCCCATCTTTCTTGCAGCTTCCTAATTCCCTTAGCGAAGAATTCTTTCGATTTACCCCGAAGCCACTTTTGCACCGCTTCCTTAACTTCCTCATTTTTAGCAAATCTTTTTCCACGTAGGGCGTCTTTGAGTGGTCCAAACAGGTAAAAATCAGATGGGGCGAGGTCGGGACTGTAGGCAGGATGAGGTAAGACCTCCCAACCCAATTCTTGAAGCTTATCACGGGTCAGCTGGGCTGTATGAGGACGGGCGTTATCGTGCTGAAGAATGACTCATTTTGACAAGTGTCCACGGCGTTTGCTCCTGATAGCTGGTCTAAATTTGTGTTCTAGCATCTCAGAGTAGTATTGGCTATTGATAGTTCGCTGATCTTCAAGGAAATCGCAATAGACTGGACCCTGTGAGTCCCAAAAGATGGTCAGCATCACTTTACCGGCGGAAGGTTGAACATTGAATTTTTTGCGAACTGGAGAGCTAGTGTGTTTCCACTCCATACTCTGCCTTTTGGTCTCATACAACTTTTACCGTACTGTATTAACATTCTAGAAAAAAATTCACTTGGTTTTACACCTTCTGCGACTAAAAATCTAATGACAGCGCTGCTCTTCTAAGGTGCAATCTTCTAGTGGACTTGCCATGGTGAACTGAAAATTTTGAGGTTATGTTGACATAAAATGATGAAACAGCTGATCAGAGCATATCCCAAGATTGCCAACCAGCACCCCTGAAAAGATTGTACACATTCATTGAATAGTTTTAAAATTATAGAATTTGTCTCTTTACTTATTGAATGACCCTCGTAATAATATCGAGACTTAAATTGGTACTTTTGAATCCAGTACCGGTATATTATCACTCAAATTTTCAGTGCTGGACATGATATTTTTGATATCATGTATAAATCATAGTCATCACAACAACAAATTAATACAGCCATTAAAGAAATGTTGCAGGTACCTATATTATTTTATTTTGTAAATGAAAAGCAAAGTGATATGTATTAGACTTTTTTTATTGCGGTTATCATAGTAAATATTTAATTTTTAGTGTATAATTTTTAGACGTTGTGAAAATGTTACTTTTACTAATTTTATACTGTAGAATAATAAAATAAATAGTGTACATTAGTATTGAGTTTTTTTTATGTGTACTTCTACATATATTGAATTTTTTATTATATTAAAGTATGAAATTTTTATATGTGAAAAAAGGGTACTATATTTGTGTATTTATGGGACATATGATTATTTAAACTAAAATAAAGTTTCAATGGATCAACTGCACATATAGCAAATGGACCGAACGTTAATTATTTTGTACAGTAAATAATGCAAATTAAAAAGTTTGAAGCTAGTGCATATGCCAAATAACAGTAATATAGTGTGAGTAAATAATTCCCAAATATTGGCCAAAATTTATCCATATTAATATGATGATTTAATATCTTGTTAAACAGAAGTACGTGTAAAACGCGCGATGAAAAGGATGGGTAATTTGAATGGCTGATAATTTATCTCGCAAATAGCTTAATTTAGATATTAAAATGCGAGTATCGGTATTCGGTGCAACTGCAACTGCAACTACCGTCGCATTGCTGGATTGCAGGCAAACACACTCTATGCTCATGCATGATACATGAGAATTTAAAAGTAATTTAATACCATTATATTTGTTTATGCATTGTGACAATTTGATTTATCGATTTAATTTTTAAACCCACTTCATTCGTGATGAAAATTCATTTACAGAATCGGAACAACATGAATTTTATTAGGTTATAAACATGTCTCAGCGCACTATTTAAAAATATATTTACATGCGCTATGAACAATTGTGGAAAGTTAATTGCTCTATATAAACAACTCTACACAATGTAACATTGCTTTTATAATTTACTCAGAATTGTTATGAATTACATTTATTTACCCATGAACACAAATTTGTACAAATACTACGCAAAAAATAGAAAATATAATAGGCTACTCATAATATTCCATTCTGCCACAATTATCGGGCTATGGTACTCTTATACTGGGTAAATACGAGAATCCGTGACGACGGTGTTTTATATGGGAAAACAGTTTTTTGTTAAATATTATCTGTCCCATAAAACTTTAAGGGTAATTTATATATACCGAGCGTTTTTTTTTCATGGTGCACATAGGAGATTAACAAGGGAAATAATTTTTTTGCAGACTATTGATTCCAGTTTTAACTGACAACTGTGGTTGTGGTATCAATAGAAAGATAAAAAAAATCTGGATCAAATGACACCAAATGCATATAAATTATGTAAAAGTTCCAGATCGTAATTATTAAATTTATATAATGTTGTATTACAAGCAATAGCCATGAATTTTCTGGCTATAATTTTTCTGTTATCTTCTTTTCAATGTTTTATAACGGATTAGAAAATGCTTGACAAAAATTAAATTCATAAAATTAAGACATAGTAAAATTTGCACAAGTTATAGTTTAAAGATTTTAATTAAAAAATTATTTATATTCAATATATATATATATATATTTTCTTGAATGTTGAAGGATCCTAATATGGTTTCTTTAGGTGAATTTGGGGCCTTAGTAATCCTCATGAATTTGTATAGCACTTTATTTGTTAAAATTTACATGAATGCGACGTTTCGGATACAAACTGTATCCATCATCAGACTATAAAGAATATAAAAAATATAATGACAAATCAATAGATGTTATATCGTCACTTACCAATTAAGAGATACAGGAAAACATTTTTAATACATTTGAAAATTGAAAATTAGTTGTTATAATTGAGAACTATGGATTAAATTTGCCAACATGGCCACCACATCGACAACAAAATTTGCCAACGGCTGCCCACTTCAACATCTTGACAAGCAGTGACAGAGTTTTTTACAAAAAAAAACGAGACAAGAAATATGAACAATACCAACTGCGCTACCAACTAAAAAGATAACTATAAAAAATAACTTTATTGAAACTTAAAATTGTTTATGAAATTATTTATAATAATAATATATTTGGTTGTAAAGCTTACACTTTTTACCAAAGATTGGCAATATATACATACTTACATAGTATTGATACAAACTTACAAAAATACATGAATAAGTTGATTTTATCGTTGACAAAAATCATACTTAAGTATATACATACATACAGATAAATATATAGTATTGATATACACACAAATATATAATATAGGAAATTTTATCTATAAGCAAAATACTTACTTGTTAGATAATAGCAAATATAAAACAAGAAAAAAAAAAAAATGCAAAAGTTAGCCCATGTGTAATCTAAAAGTCTAAAAACAATATAGATTTTTAATTTAATAATGAACCCTCTAAAGGCTGTTATTTGATATACACACAAAAATATAATATAGGAAATTTTACTAAAAGCAAAATACATACTTGTTAGATAATAACGAATATAAAATAATAAAAAAAAAAAAAAAAAAAAATGCAAAAATTAGCCCAGGTGTAATCTAAAAGTGTAAAGACAATATAGATTTTTAATTTAATAATGAACCGTCTAAAAGTTGTTATTTTTATAAATGGAATAAATATAGAGTATATACATACATACAGACAGATAATCAGATAAATATGTACTATTGGTACAAAAATATATAATGTAATATAGAAAATTATGGAAAATAGTAACCAATAAGCAATACCCTTTATAATGAATATTAAAATGTTTGCAAAACATAAATGGAAATAAAATAATTGAGGGTTAATGAAATAAATAAATTTACGCTGTACGTCTATAGAGGAATTTGCTAAAATAACTAAGTCGTCTGCATAAGCTAAGGTTAAAACATCATCATGGCCATTGATGTTTAGCCCGGAACAATTTTTTTCTCTGAAATATTTATCTATGTCATTGATAAAGATAGAAAATAATAAGGGACTTAAAATTTCGCCCTGAAGCACACCCTCTGAGATATTTATCGGTTTAGACACATTTGTTTTATCTTTGATTTGCAAAAAAGCGTTATTATAGAGATTTTGTAAAATGCGGATTAGTTTCGTACTGAAACCTGATTGATACAGTTTTTGCCAAAGAAGACAGTGGTTAATAGAGTCGAAGGCCCTTTTATAATCAATAAATATTCCATAGACTTTGTTACGGTGCAATCTAATATGAAGATGAATAATCCCAATAAGAGAAAATATATTGTCCATAGTACCCCTACCTTTACGGAAGCCCATTTGAAATTCACTTAATATGTCATTATTCTCTGCCCACGGCTGTAACCGATTGTGTAAGATTTGGGTAAATATTTTGCATAGCGCGACAACTAACGCGATTCCTCTATAATTCAGTGGATCAGTTTTATCGCCTTTTTTATGGATCATTTTCATATTTATAGAATGCCAAGCTTGGGGAATTTGTTCAGTATTTAATATTTCATTAAAAAAATTTAGTATATAATGTTCCCAGGCAGGATTTAAGTTTAAAAAGAATTCGTAAGATAATTCGTCATTTCCGGGAGCTTTATTTGGCTTACAATTTAACAAGCTAGTTTTTAATTCGTCCATTGTGATAGGGGTATCGAGGAGAGGGTGCAAACAGTCAAAATGTACGACTAGTGGTTCAGGTGTTGTCTGAAATTGTGAAGCGAAAAATGATTCCCAGTTAGTTAAATTAATAGGATTTTCCGAGAAGTGTTTTGTGTTTAATTTTCGGACAGTATACCAGAAGCATCGCGAATCTTTTATATTTGAAATATTATTTCTTATTACTGCATAATATTCTTTCTTAGAATTATTTAAAGTGATTCTGTACTGTTTTTTTGCGTTCAAATATGCATGAAGATCTGTTTGACTGTTAGATCTATGAAATTGTTTTAAATTTAGCTTAGCAACACGTTTGGCTTCCATGCAGTTTGCATTAAACCATGGCCTTGCTTCTCTTAATGAGTAGTGGTTACTTGTCTTTATAATTTTGAGCATACCGGCACTGCATGCTGCTTCTTTTAATGTAAGAGTTAAGTTATCGTTTAGTAAGTCAACATTTTTACTATTGAAATAAATATTATTTGAATGATTTAAGTAATAGGTATATTTATTAGTCTTGTTCTCGTCATATTTGAAGGTACATGTATAAGTACTAGCTACTTTATTATGGGCATTGCTATGTGTATTTCGAAAACACGGGTATTTAATATATATTGAATAAAATCTGTGATCTGAGCCAGAAATTGAATCAGCGATTTCAAATTTAACTAAATGTTCGAGAAATTTTATATTAGCCCACGCAAAGTCTACAGTACTTTTTCCATTACTATTGTAAAAAGTATATTTACCCATATAGTCTCCTGTTGTGCGCCCGTTTAAGACATATAAGCCTAGACTCTCCATACTGTCGACTAGTTTCCTACCTCTACTATCAACTTCCTTAAGCAGTGATACTCTAGCTTCTGAGACATTCTCAAACGAGAATGTATTCTCAGGTGCTTGGTTTAGTTCACCAATTTTGGCGTTATAGTCTCCGGTCAATAGAAACTTGCAATCGGGAAAAGCGCGTTTTTAAAATCTAGGTCATTAAAAAAGGGTATTACTTGATGGCCGTCGTGAAGGTCTGCATGTAGCGAAGAGGGTTCATTTTTTTCTATCCTTGGGAGTTGGGCGAGTTGCGGTCTTCTGGGGAGAGCGTCTTCGGTGGCTTTGGGCTTTAGTTGAGTGGGTTTAGCTGAAGTTTTAGGATCTTCTACGTCGGCGGAGCTGGCGGGGAAAGAGTGTCTAAAAAAACTTCTTCGGCAATTTTCGAGTTGTTATTCGGTAGTGATTTCTTCTTAGGGGGGTTGGGGGATGGAGTATCTGTTGAAGAGTTTCGGTCGCTGGTGGTACGTTTATTAGAAAGGTTTTCAATTTTGGCTTTATGTGCGTGTTTTCCTTTGTGCGTTTCTCTTTCTTGGGCTGACAGATCCTCACTTACGAATATACCACTTCCCTTAAAGGATTTTTTACTTTTTAAGATGGCATATTTCGTCTTAAGAGAGGTGAGAATAAGGAGCACTGGTCGGGGTTTCTGTTGCGGGTTCAATATCTTCTTCCCAAGACGAAAGATACTCTCAATATCGCAGTTAGATAATTTTATGTTAAGATGTTGTTGGAGGAGGAATATGATATTATTTTCTAAATCTGGAGTTGATTCATTACCTTCAGGTATCCCATATAGAATTAGATTGCGTTTTCTGCATATTTTTTCGAGTTTGGCTATAGTTGTTGCTTGACTTTCAATAATTGTTTCAAGGTTGTTAACCTTCACATCAATTTCGTTGAACTTGGATTTGAAATATTGTAAATCGTCTTTTGCTTCTGTTATATCTGTGGATATAGTGTCCAATATTTCAAGTTTTTTTAATATAATTTGAAACTGCTCTTCATTTGTAGCCATTATTTTGCAAACACGTGTTAAATATTATAGGTTATGCTGCAAAAACTTTTATTTAAATATTTGTTGTAAGATTTGTTTATATATTTATAATAACGATGATTAACTGTATTTTATTTGGTTTTTTGTATCACTTAATACATTCACAATAATAAAATAAATATAATATAATCAAAGTTACATTTTGCGGGAAAAAAAAATACGACTGTTCACCGCGAAAGCAATGTTGCCAATCTCTATGAAATTATTTATGAATTTTGTGTTGTTTTTAAAATCTGTTTGATAATTTATATTGGAATTTTTATTTAAATTTATATAGAAAGTTTCTTTGAGTAATCTAGCATTATAATTATTATCTGTATCAATAATTTCGGCTTCTTTGAATTTAAATTTATGGCCTTGAAATTGTTTCAATGACAAAATATATAGACAAATAGATGGCTCTCCGATGGGTGCTAGCATTTCAAGCTCTTTGGCCGATTTGATTTTACAAAATTTAGAAAATAATATTATTCCAGACAACAACCTTAATATCCTTTACTACAAACGATACGTAGATGATTGCCTGTTGATTGCACCTACAGAACAAATTGAGAATATTCTGACTGCATTTAACAATTTCCACCCAAGAATTAAATTCACAATAGAATTAGAGGAAAATAACAAAATAAGTTTTTTGGATGTTACACTAATTAAATATAATGAGAAAATCATTACGGACTGGTTCCAAAAAACGACGGCTAGTGGCAGATACCTTAATTTTCATTCAAACAATAACCGATTATATAAAGTTAGTGTAATCAACGCTCTAGTTGACAGAGCTATTTTACTTTCAAATCAATGCTTTCATAGAAAAAATTTAGACCACATTTTCAGTATGTTATCAGAAAATAGTTACCCAAAAAAGTTTTTACTCAAACATATTAATCGCAGATTAACACATTTACAATCTCAAAACAGCAATAGTGACATTCATAATAATAATAATAATAAAACAGACGTTGTTTATGCTAAAATTCCTTTTGATAAAGAAATTAACTTTACCTTACATAAATTACTTAACAACAGCAATATCAAAATTTCAAACTCAGCCATTTCAACCACACAAAAACTGTTCACTAGAATTAAGGATATTACCCCCAAAACTGAACAAAAAAATGTCGTGTACAGGATTGAATGTGGCTCTTGCAATAAGTACTACATAGGAGAAACTTCTCAAACTTTAAAAAAGCGCATCAACCAACATGAATACCACTGCAAAAAGTTGAACCCTGACCATAGTGCTTTAACTAAACATTCTTTTAATACAGGCCATAAATTTAAATTCAAAGAAGCCGAAATTATTGATACAGATAATAATTATAATGCTAGATTACTCGAAGAAACTTTCTATATAAATTTAAATAAAAATTCCAATATAAATTATCAAACAGATTTTAAAAACAACACAAAATTCATAAATAATTTCATAAACAATTTTAAGTTTCAATAAAGTTATTTTTTATAGTTATCTTTTTAGTTGGTAGCGCAGTTGGTATTGTTCATATTTCTTGTCTCGTTTTTTTTTGTAAAAAACTCTGTCACTGCTTGTCAAGATGTTGAAGTGGGCAGCCGTTGGCAAATTTTGTTGTCGATGTGGTGGCCATGTTGGCAAATTTAATCCATAGTTCTCAATTATAACAACTAATTTTCAATTTTCAAATGTATTAAAAATGTTTTCCTGTATCTCTTAATTGGTAAGTGACGATATAACATCTATTGATTTGTCATTATATTTTTTATATTCTTTATAGTCTGATGATGGATACAGTTTGTATCCGAAACGTCGCATTCATGTAAATTTTAACAAATAAAGTGCTATACAAATTCATGAGGATTACTAAGGCCCCAAATTCACCTAAAGAAATATATATATATATATATATAGTGCGTTAATTAAAAACCTGGCCATAGGCGTTTAACATGGGAAATCAGTTTTTCTTTGCGGAAAAGTTAGACAAAAATACTCCAAATAAATGTTGTAGAGAATTAAATTCTGCACCCGAGTTAGTAATAAGATTTCTTTTTTGACATTTAATAACCGAGAAAATCAATTTTAAAGTTTTTTGAAGATTGCTGATTTATAGCGATAGCCTTGCAACTCAAGCAAAATTTGTCCACCATTTTATAATCCGAAGCTTTTCTTTATGTTGTCAAAGAAATATGTTATTGAACAAAAATCAACTTTTTTTGACAGTTAAGATGACACAAAATTGGTCGTAATTTTGTTTGAGTTCCATGGCTACTGCTATAAATCAGCTATCCCCAGAAATATTTAAAATTGATTTTCTAGGTTATGAAATATCAAATATAAAATCTTATTACTAATTCGGGTGCAAAATTTAATTCTCTACAACATTTATTTGAAGTATTTTTGTCTAAATTAATTTGGGGCCAGGTTTTTAATTAACACTGTATATATATACAGGGTGTATCAAGATAATGGAACAGTGCCTTTTATTCATGTATATGAAAAGTTACACAAAAAATTGATTATAATATTTTGTAAGGCATAGAGGGGGACACAGTTTGACATAACCATTATTATTTTAAAGCCAGTGGTACTCAACTTATGGATCAATGTTACATTTTTTTAAATGGCACTATATATTTTTTATTAACTCATTTAATAGAGAATTTTCTTCTGAATTCAACGATATACGAATATCATACCCTTACATTGCGAAAAATTTGATAAAAAATAATTCATAGTTAGTATTTTATTTCTATTTTAATTTTTTTAAGTAGGTTGTGAAAACATTTAATCATTAAAACAAAAGAAGATTATCTGTCATTTTTGTATTTCATTGTTATCCGTTATTATAATTACGTTGCTTTTATAATAATTAATTTAATAATGGCAGCAGATTCAACAAATACTGATTTTATTTATTTATGCAAGATCCATCAAAATGTATTCCTAGCATCCAATTTAGTTGTAGAAAGTTATCCTAATTACACCAGATTAATACCCGGTTGCAGAAACGTTGATCAACCCCTTGTTCGGTTAGCGGTTCATCAAAACGAATAAATTCGAATCAATCGGCTTGTTCTTATGACATTTAAATCATTGCTGTAAAAAAATCGCGTTGCATTTGTTCGATTTTATGAACCGCTAACCGAACAAGGCGTTCATCGTTCATGAACGTTTCTGCAACCGGGCATTAATAGTAATTACGCGAAATAAAAAAAATAACGATATTTGGAAAAAATAATATAATATGTAACAATGACATATACATAAATGACAGATAATTTTCTTTTATTTTAATAGTTGAATGTTTACTTAGCCTACTTAAAAAAATGAAAATACTAACTTTGAATTAATTTTTATCAATTTTTTCGCAATGTAAGGGTATGAAATTATTATATCGTTGAATTCAGAAGAAAATTCTCTATTTAATGAGTTAATAAAAAATATATGCAGCCATTTAAAAAAATATAACATTGATCCATAAGTTGTGTACCATTAGATCTAAAATAATAATAGTTATGCCAAAATGTGTCCCCCTCTAAGCTTTACAAAATATCTTAATCACTTTTTTGTGTAACTTTTCATTTTCACGAATAAATGGTACTGTTCCATTATCTTGATAATTTGAAAATTCTCTATTAAATGAGTTAATAAAAAATATATAGTGCCATTTAAAAAAATGTAACATTGATCCATAAGTTGAGTACCACTGGCTTTAAAATAATAATGGTTATGTCAAACTGTGTCCCCCTCTATGCCTTACAAAATATTATAATCAATTTTTTGTGTAACTTTTCATATACATGAATAAAAGGCACTGTTCCATTATCTTGATACACCTGTATATATATATTAGTTCGCCCAAAAAAGCGCTGGTTGTTTTAAAGGAAACACCCTGTATATATATATATATATATATATATATATATATATATATATATATATATATATATATATATATATATATATACATACCGTGTGTCCCAAGGAAACCTTGGCGTTTAACATTGGAAAACAGTTTTTTGCAAATAAAAAGTTTCCGGCAGAAAATTAAGCCATACAATTAAACATGATAATAGTACATTAGCTCCTGTATGTTATTTAATACTAATTACTGTATTATCAGTGCATAAATGAAATAAAATATATAAATAACTGTCAATAAATATTTGTTTCAGTATTTTATTATGTAATAAAAAATATTTGCAATTGTCATTGTGGCTGAATGGTTAGCATGACTGCCTGTGGGTGGAAGAGTTTTTGAAAGTTGGGGTTCAAATCTCCATCAAGATAAACTTTTCATTATTTTTTATTTATGCATTAATTACGAATTGTAATACATTCACTGGATCGTTAGCATTTAAAAAAATCAGTTTGACATAAACAAAACAAAAAACCAAACAATGAACACATTGTTGACACGAAAAATACTTTAGATAATTTTTATAGAAAAAGCTTATTTCTAAATTATTGTAATTGGAAATAGAAAATAGATATTGAAATGGATAACAAAATTTTATAAATAAAAATAATTGGCTTTAACAATGACAAAAATTGATCAAAATATGGATTTAATTTAATAATTTCTTTTGATCTTAATAAAACATGATTGACACACAATGAATATGTGTGTGTTTTGTATTTTTAATGTATTTATAAAGAAAAAGTTTCTTCTATAGTTTAAAATCTTGCTGTTGACGGTTACTACTTTCATCGAAATTACTTTTATATCGTGATATAAAATTATTTGTTAATATTTAACTAATTCATCCATATTATCGCATAATATCTTTAGTATAATTTGTAATTAATACATAAATAAAAAAAAATAATAATAAAAAGTTTAGCTTGATGGAGATTTGAACCCGAACTTTTCAAAAGTTCTTTCGTTCCACAGGCAGCCATGCTAACCATTAAGCCACAACGACAGTTCAATTTTTTATATTACATAATAAAATATTGAAACAAATATTTATTGACATTTATTTATAATTTTACTACTATTATCATATTCAATAGCATGGCTTAATTTTCTGCCGGACACTTTTTATTTACAAAAAACTGTTTTCCCATGTTAAACGCCTATGTCAAGGTTTGCTTGGGACACACGGCATATATAGGTGTTGTCAGATTTATTACAAAGAAATATATCAGAGTTACGATGAGGATTCTGGACTAGACTGGACTAGACTGTATATATATATATATATATGTAGCCCCAATTTATTTCAAATTTTGGGTTATTCCACATGGCACTCTGTAAATAGCTAACAATTATAACTTTTATTTTGCTCCTCTCTCCCTCGCGAACGAAATACATATAAAAAGTAATTTTGGACTTAGTAGATGTAATTTTTAATTCTGATTTTTTTGTGTTTACAGTTTTGTTTTAAAATTAATAGGTACAAACTTAGAGTGAAATTACAATTTTTACATTCTATTTCCTCTATTGTTAAGAAAAGAATGGATACCCAGTACCTAGATATGGAAATCCTAATTTCTATTCATTTAATTCAGTATTTTCCACAACCAACTTCATTTTCTTGTTATAATTGAATAATTTGTGGTAAGATAATGTATTAGGTACCTATGTTGTGGTGTTGATTTGAGATGAAGCATAATCTCAGGTGGAAGTGGCAATTAATTACAGATAGTCGAATGCCTGAGTCGAATCCAGAGGACTATCGCCGTCGCATCGAATTCATCATTCTAATTACAATAACAATACAGGCTGTCACAATTCAATACACCGTATTCACGATAATCTGCCAAATGATTAACTACACCCTAATACGATAATTGTTATTATTCCCAAAATCTGATTCATTACATCATCGTAGCTATCATTATTCTCGCAATCAGTTCAATATTTCTCATGTACTTCCATTTCCAACGCAGATTATTACATATCTGTTCCCATTTCCTCATTTGCATTCTACTATTATGTGTATACCGACAAGGTAGCAAGCATAGTGCCGTTTCGTATACCGATGATCCCGGGTTCGAATCCTTGTAGAATATAGATGTTTGTGTGCATCCTTATCATCTTCTCTTAAGTAACATGCATCAAGAGAAACGACGGTTATAAGAAAAAAATACTGTCTTGAGCGAAGTGCGTCTATGCCCAACCCTAGTAATCGTATTGATTAGGAGGGGCCTAATTTTTTAATATATCATTACAGTATCAAGGTTAATAAATACGGAAAAAAATGAACAGCCTAAAATTGGTGGAGGACAACACGGACATAACTACGCCTTACAGCATATGCATCATAGCGATTTCAATTTTAATTTTGAAATGTTTAAATATTGTCTCCTTTAATTATTTTTTTAGAAAAACAGCTAAATAGTTTTTTGTAGAGAAAATATTCTACGCTTAATGTTATCCTAATTATAATTATGTATTATATTATACGGCACAGGAAAAAAAATCGAAGAATTTTAACTATAATTATTGACCAATCAGTAATTGTAAGTAAAATTTCTTTTATTATAAATAAAAGAGCAGCTGTCAGTGTGCGCATCTGTTTTTGCTTTCAGTGGCGGATCCAAGTGTGGGTGTGAAGGTGTTTTCACCCCCTGGCGAAAATTATAAGCTAACGGCGCCTTTTTAAAGAATTGTCATTAATTAAAAATTAAAAATAACAAAATAATTTGTAATTTAACTATTCGATTTTTCCTAATATAAAAATTATATTGAAGAAATGCTTGATTGGGTTTTCTTTTGTTATCCTGAATTTAAATAAACCGTATTTATGTTTAATAAATATGTAAGCTGCGGTTGCATTTACATATCGGAATCTTCCAACACCAACAATAGCAATAATGAAGAAAATATAAAGTCGAAGTCGCACAGGAGTATGGAACAGATTCAAGAAAATGAAAAGGGGAGAAAAGAAAAAGAATATTTATACTATTAATGTGTATTTAATGTTTTTTTTATAAAATCACTATATACATAAAACATATAAATAACATATCTTTTGTCTGAAAAAGTGGTTGGCGCCTTTTTAAGTTCCTTTCTAGTGGTGTATACTTTGGTCCATACCTAGTGATCCAAGCATTTTCCGAAAAAACAATACAACGCAAAAATAGCCCCCAAATTTTTGTGTAATTAACCGACTTTCGGGCCTATTTTATAACCTGTGGTTCATTTTTTTAACCAATTAAGTATGTTAATATACAGGATATAACGAGCTACATGAAGTAATTGCTATATTATTAAAGATACAATAAAATACTATAAGACAATCTTACAGAAGACCAAAGGGGTCATCCAATTAGAGAAGAAAATATTTTTTAAACTAATGGTTCTCAAGTTATAACACAAAGTTATATTTTTCTAAATGGGATGGTAGGCTATGTATAAAAAACAATTGAGCTTAAATTAAAACGAAACATAAATATTTATTAATAACTTTGTAATAGTATTCTATTTGAATTATGCACTAAATAATTCAAATTGACAGATAGCAGGTTTTAGTTTTCAACATGGCCTACTGAAAAATAACTATAAAATTTATTTAAATTTCAAATGATTTTTTCTCAATATATTTGTTATGCAGGAATATAAAATGATAACATGGTTGAATATACCATTCATTTAAAATAATATAACATTGTGTTGTAACTTGAAAACCACCGATTTAAAATATATTTTCTTCTCTAATCAGATGTTCCCCTTGGTCTTCTATAAGATTGCCTTATAGTATTTTATTGTATCTTAATAATATAGAAATTATTTGAAAGTTGCTCATTTAGCTGTTACATCCTGTAGAACAAAAAATTGGATTATCAGTTGTCATATCAATGTCAATTTTAACCATTTGCTAAAATTTAACCATTTTGTTACAGAATAGGCCCGTTTGTATTTTATAATTCTCAAGATCCCAATCTTGGATACTTTACCCGGGACAGTTTATATAGCAATAATTTACGTATATTATAAGTAGGTCTACGACTAAATTTTACTCTCTGGTGGTACTATCATGACAGTCTTATACAAACGTTTCGGTAAGTGAGAGAATTTATAAAAATAATTAATTCTCGTTTATAATAGTTTAGAATTTTTAAAAGAATTAAATTGTTGTAAATATCATACAAAAATAAAATACATTAAGTATTATGCAAGAAAAATATGTAACTGTTTTAATAAATGCGAAATTTCCATCGAAAATATTTTCCACCTTTCAAATTTTTTGTCTCATGTACAAAGTGTCACGTGAACTATCGTTGGCTAGTTTTTTGCAATGTAATTTTAGCATTAAATATCTAAGTTCACAGCTGGTAAATATGTTTATAATTTTGTATACTGATGTAAAATTTCGTGAAAAATAACATATTTAAATTCCAACCTGTCCTAAATACTTCCATTAGTACCACCTTAATAATTTTTTTTTATTTATAAGTTTTTTTTAGTTCTCTATTACGACTAGCAACTGGTCGAAATGTATTTATATTTATATTCTATGTATGTATACAACACTGAAAATTACAATAACAGTAAGGCACTACCTTACTGTTATTGTAATTTTATAAATAATAAAACACTACGGCTCGATATGTCTACGATGAACGTTAAGGCTAATAATATTAATTATATACATGAGTCTAAGCTTCCTTAAACCGGGCTGGTTAAATTTTTCGCTGTATGTGAAATAAAAGGAAAGTGTTAATTTTCAGGTGTTTGGGGAATTTATCGACACCGTCGATAAAACAGGCTGTCTTGCTTACGAACCGACAAGCGGATTAAGAAATTTTGACGTTTTGTAACAAATCAGGTCATGGCACAAATTGATTACGTTGTTATTTATTGTTCTTTATTACACAGTAGAAACTTGTCAAAAATTGTTTCATCGCCACTTGATTTATTGCAATAGGGGCGGTTCAGAAGATAGGCGGATAGCATGGCAGGATTGCACGACTTGGATATCCATAATACCGGATATAAATACACACTAATTCAATATATACCTAAAGAAATTACCCAAAGCGTAAGTGGCCGACAAATTAATGTGCCAAGTTTATAGATATTCATGTTTTCATATACGAGTATACTACTTGTAAAAATAAATATGTGTAAAAAGTATAACATAACAATTATTTTCTTTGCTTCAGTTGGACATTACCCTTCTTCTGTGTCTGACATAAGAGTTTTTAATGGTAATATTTGTCGCGACTAAACCTAAGAAGTAAGCCACCAACGTTATAGTCAAATAAAGCAAACAGCAACTCCAGAATGTCCCAGGAAAATACATAGACTGGGAAGCTGTATACAGTGTCTCATTAACGTGCCGTGTACGAGGATATCGACAACTGTAATAGATACGAAGTTATTTGATTTTTATAAAAGTTTCTAAGCGAATTATTTTGTAATAAAAAATAATTATACGAGCCCTGGTTCATAATAGTTCGGCCGGCTTAGATTTTCAACAAATTATAAAAGCTACACAAATTATGAGGCATTTTTAAATAATTATATCGATTACTTTAAAAATGGACTTAAAACTTAAAAAACTGTATGCCAAATGATGGGTGACAATAGTTCAACTGTTATTTAAAGGACATCTTTAAGTCCAGATTTATCTTCCACCGAGACCATTTACTTTTGACTGAATAAATAACAATTTCGTAAAAATTCAGTAGGTATGTACAGGGTGGAACAAATTCGAGTTCCTTATATTTCTTATAATGCACGCTACAGAAAATTGATGTTGAGCTAGAGGCTAAAATTTGATTTTAATTTATTTAAAAATACCTCATATCTCGTTTATTATGAGAAATAAAGAAAAAATATTTAGATCATTTTTATATGGGAACATTGTTGAAAATAATTTCAGATCTAACCACGGTAAGAGACGGGCGTGTTTAATTGAGCTCCGTAGTGTTTGTGTAATTTCATTATATTAGTACATAATATTATAATGAAGTGTAGTGCGGAGTGTAGTGAAATACAGTGATGTGAAGTTAAAATGTGTAATAATTAATAAAAATTTATTAACGATTTGTTAAGGACCTGCTCAAAATTAGATATTTAGAAGAAAATAACATAGGATAGGATACATTTCCAAACAGTAAATCGAAATTAAATAATAGAATAAAGCAGGCATGTGCAACGTACGGCCCGCGGGCCGGACCCGGCCCTCGATGTGTTTTTATCCGGCTCTTGTAACAATTTTCAAATCTTACTAAACATGGCCCTCATTTGGAATGGAATTTATTCTGTAATATTGAATAAAAAGTATATTTTCTGTCAGTGTACTTTTTATAATAGCGTGGAGCGTTCAGTTTCAGTTCAGTGTATGCATGCAACGAGTTATTAGTCTCCCCCCCACATTACATATATATATATATATATATATATATATATATATATATATATATATATATATATATATATATATATATATATATACCGTGTGTCCCAAACAAACCTTGACATAGGCGTTTAACATGGGAAAATAGTTTTTTGCAAATAAAAAGTTTCCGGCAGAAAATTAAGCCATACAAGTGAACATGATAATAGTACATTAGCTCCTGTATGTTATTTAATACTAATTACTGTATTATCAGTGCATAAATTAAAAAATATATATAAATAACTGTCAATAAATATTTGTTTCAGTATTTTATTATGTAATAAAAAGTATTTGCAATTGTTATTGTGGCTGAATGGTTAGCATGTCTGCCTGTGGAATGAAAGTATTTTTGAAAGTTGGGGTTCGAGTCTCCATCAAGCTAAACTTTTCATTATTTATTTTTTTATTTATGAATTAATTACGAATTGTAATACACTCGATCGTTAGCGTTATATATATATACAGTTTCTGATGTTCTGATTTTAGCACGTTGGAGAAATGCATATTGGATAAGTTTATTGAAGAACAATATTTCTACAAACTCCAGATTGTGTTTAATAAGAATACAAGTGCCTCCACATATATGCTCATTCCTGCAGTAGACAGATGCAGATATATATATATATATATATATATATATATATATATATATATATATATATATATATATATATATATATGTATATATACAGTTTCTGATCTGATTTTAGCACGTTGGAGAAATGCATATTGGATAAGTTTATTGAAGAATAATATTTCTACAAACTCCAGATTGTGTTTAATAAGAATACAAGTGCCTCCACATATATGCTCATTCCTGCAGTAGACAGATGTAGCTACATAGTTTGGAAGTCTAAAAGAATTTATTTTTTCAGTTTAGCCAGTGTTCGCTGAGCAATATAATGTCTGGATCATAACTGTAAGTGTCAAAATAAGCTTCGAGCTCTAGCATTTTATTTTGAATTCCTTGAATATACAGATAGAATAATGTAAGAGTGAGATTTCGATTGGCCACGAAAGTTATAAGGTTTACCGGTATTATTGGTCTTTGCTGCCCGCGGAGATTTTTTTATCTGGAGTTAACGTTGTTTACTAACGTAGCCATTTTTAGCAAGGATGAATTAGCTGAGGCGATATCCTTACCAATGGCAGTGGCATCAAGTACCACTCAGGGATTCGGTAGAATTTAAAGTTGGTAAAGTGTCAAGTGAGTACAGTTTTCCATTAGTTCGAAGTTTGAGATTTTGCTATCTCACAGTGTATCCTAATTTTTTACTTCTTTCTTGTATTCATGTAAGTTTTTATTAATTTCTTATTTCTGAGTGGTGAGGTCATTGTTAATGAATATATTCGTTTCGTTTAGCTTAAATAAGTTTTTCATAATTTTAATTTTTGTGTCATATTTTACGAATTTAACTATTACTGGTCTTCTTTTATTTGGTACGAGGATTTTGCTGCCAATATCATTAGAATTTATTATTATATGATTTCCAGTCAGGTGTAATAAATATATGGATGTGTGAAGTAGATATTGTTAAATTTAAAATAAATAATTGTGGCAAATAAAATAATAAACTGCAAATATTATAAATACTTCTTTGCAACAAATTTTATGAAAAAGTTTCGTGTAACAATATTTTCGCAATAAAATAATTAATAATAAAGCCGCGATGAAAGTTTGAATGCCACTTCTATCTCGTTGTGATTACGAGGAAAAATTCCTGGCGCATTCAAATCCCAGTGGGGCGCCATTCACAATGTACACAAATAGAGAAAAAATTACGAGCGGGACTCCGATATTAGGACGTTATTTATTCTTATCAGAGCATCTTGTATCGAAAGAATATTCGTGGACGTAATTCACCTTCACCTTAGCCGTCCTAAGCTTTGCTTTCTATTCCTCCTACGCTTATCCGCTCGCCAAGAGAAACGACTTACAACCAAGGGAAGATTTGGATAGCAGTAATTTAACCAGAATGAAAGAATTATCTGATCTTAAATAAAACTCGTGAGAAATGTCATCGACATTTCTGATAATTGCTAAGCAATTACGTTACCGAATGATAAATGGCGACCGGTAATAGGTATGGTGAAAAAATTTACATTTACGATAGTTTATTTGCATTGTAATTGGTATTGATGCGAATAAATCTCCAGAAAGCTGGATACTTGACAGACGTTATTAAAAACTTATTGATTGCCAGAAGGAATTCAAATATAGCTCGGAAATGTTTTAAAGCATAATGTTATAATAGAAAAAAAAAACATATTTATTTTTTTAATTATAAAGGTGGCACAGAATTTAATCTATTTTTGACCAAATATTAACAATATACCTTTTGATAAGGGTTGAAGAAATTACTCGGAACTGAAGTAAAACACATTTTCTTGAATTTAACCCACGTTTCGGTCATACCATGACCATCTTCAGGGCTATTCAATATCAAAAATAGTTGTAGAGCATCTGAGTTGAATAGACATAGAATTGACGTCACACGCAAGAGACAGATAGAATATTTCGATACAAATAAACCCCCTCTCGTTCTATTGTGCATCTGTCATTCAGATTTATAACTTTGCTTTCTATTCCGAATTATTTTATTTCATTAAAAATGAATCTAAAACAGGAAGATGTGCTTGGAGCAACCAATATAATTATCCATAGCATAATAATTATCAAATGGCATTTACGACGTTTGCATCGTTGAATTTGTACTGTGAATGGCTGACGACAGTTTTTTGTTTGTATTGCCGTAACCATAGCAACCATTACTTCTAAGTATTGCCGCTAGATGAGCTATGTGCAAATTATACTTGTGTAAGTGTCTATTGATTTTGTAACGCCACTGTTAATTATTTTTTGTGAGTAGTATTAGCTAGGTGAAAAATGGGTCAGCGGTTCAGATAGAATTTTAAGATAATATTCCAAATTCGAATACTATTATAAAAATGAACAAGAATCTATTTTTTTTGAAACATTTTACTTGAAAAGCAGTCACTGCTATTGTTAGTACTTTCGTCACGAAAGTACTAACAATAGTGAGGAATATATGTATTTAAAATGTAAGAAAGTTTTGTAAAGAAAAAAACAAGACGTTCCTTTGTTAGATTTCCGGAACACCTGTAGAAACTAGTTCCAATCAAAATGAAGTTCAATTTATGAAATAATTTCTTCCAAGATATAAAGTCGTGATTTTAAATTTAGATTAATGATGTCTCAATGGGAAGGCTTGAAGCTATTACTCACTTATTTTTAAAATGCCGGCATACGATAATGTCGCTATGGTTGCAATTTATAGTCGGTATATATTATTGTAATGCAAACAACGGTTGTACAAAGAGAAAGAATAAGAATGCACTCTTGAATTTTCATTTTCCTTTTACTTCAAATGAAACGTGACGTTGATTATTAATTAGATTATTATTTTGTGAATTCAAGGAAAAATTGTTCTAAATTTATATTCTGACAAGAACGCAATAATTGAAAATTATTGAATTATAATAATATGAAAAGGAAAAAAAAAAGCTCATCAATAATAAAGAAAAATACTTATAAAGTAGTTTTTTATTTATGAATAAATTATATTAATAGCATTATTTCCATATTCTGTAATTTTATTGTTCCAATAAATACATTTTCTAAAGTTTTGTATTCTTTTTCCACAGAGGTTTAAAATATTGAAACATTAATACTGAGTTTATGCAAACAATTGAATTACAAAATTAAATTGTAGAACTAAACTAAACAAGTAGAAACAATTGTTGTCAGTGACAACGTTTATGCAACTAAACTAAAGAACTGAACTAATAAACTTAGTTTTGCCCCTGTGCCTACGCCGATCGCGCACTTATGACGTATGTTAAAACCTAACATATGAAAATGTACGATGACAACAAAGTTTCTGCAGAGAATAGCGACGAAATATTAATTGGACTTATTCTATATATTAAAAAAAAAATGTAAGTTTTATTTTTTAGCTTTTAATGTTTAAAAGAATTAATAAATTATATTATTCTATTGTATTAGCTGCTCTAAGTGAACCGGTCAATACAAATGAACAAATAATTTCCTCTCATATTGAAAAAAATATTAATACGGAATTTATAGATGGTGATGGTACAAGAGGTATGTTTTAATTAAAATGGCTTTTTTATCTTTTCCAAATTTCTAAATATTATTTGTTTCTCAGCGGACGCGAAAGAAAATGAAAAAGTTATATTTATTAAAGATGGAGATCTAATCAAAAATAATCGCAATATACCATTATGTGATGATCCAGAAGGAAATGACATAAAATCTTGCGAAGGAATTTTAACAAACCAACATGAAAATGCGGTTATTGCGATTACTGATGAAAATATTCTTGATTTTGATAGTGATGATGACGTCGGCGACCCAGATTTTCAGAATGATATAAGTAGTGAAAACAGCGAGAATAGTGGTAAAGAAGAAGGTGAACAAGTCCTAAATGCAGAAGAGGGACAAGTTGTTAATAAAGGAAAGAAAAGAAGAAGAAATGAAAAGGATTGGAAACGGAATGTAACAAAAATACTAAGAATTAGTGGCCAAGAATATAAAACAGGTAGTAATAGAATAATTAAAGAGAAAAGACTTAAGGAAGCATGCAACGACAGATGTAAATTGAAATGCCGAAATAAAATTAACGATGATATTCGTCGTACAATACACTCAGAATTTTGGAATGTTGATAAATCAATTGATATGAAACGACAATATGTAGCATCAAATGTTGAGCAAATACACATGTTGCTCGTCGACGAGAAAGAACAGGTTTGCGTAGTGGGAAGAGAAAATTTACAAACAAGTACTGTTTCCAAATATATGGCACTAAAATTTTAGTATGCAAATTATTTTTTCTAAATACGCTTTCTATATCACAGACTTTTGTAGATACCGCAATATCAAAAAAATATGCAGGTGGATTAGTGTGCACTGATGAAAGAGGTAAGCACATTCCTGCAAATAAAATATCAGAGAGAGTACGAAATTCTGTGCGAAATCACATAATGAAAATTCCCGTATGTGAATCACACTACAGTCGCGAAAGAACAGAGAAAAAATACTTAGGAAATCATTTAAATATTTCAAAAATGTATAAACTTTATGTAGAAGATTGCAATGATGTTGGGATCGAACACAATGATATAGCAAAAGAGTGGCTATATAACGAAATATTTAATACAGAATTTAATTATTCCTTTCAAAAACCTTTTAATGACACCTGCGATTTCTGCGATTCGTACACATTACAACTTCGAGAAGTGTCTTCAACTGAAGAAAGACAATCTATTCAAGAATGTTATGAAAAACATTTAAAATATTCTTCCAATAGATACCATTTAAAGAGAATTGACCAAGATCGCGCTAAAGTAAAAAATAATGAAAAGGTTCTAATGGTAGATTTGCAGAAATGCCTCCCAACACCGGATTTGCATAATGCACAAAATTTCTATTCTTTAAAAATGTGGACATTTAATTATACTATTTATGATTCCACGCTTCAGCGTTCGTATTGTATGATGTGGGATGAAAGTATTGCAGGACGTGGAGGAAATGAGATGGCATCTTGTACGTTAAAATGGTTTACCACAACGGATATTTCTAACCAAATAAATGAACTAACGATATGGTCAGATAATTGCCCGTCTCAAAATAGGAACGTTATGATGATTATGTGCTACATGTGGCTGCTAAAATTGAAACCCACTCTTCACATTATAAATCATAAATTCTTACTTCGAGGACAAACACATATTGAAGCGGACTCAATACATTCTTTAATTGAACGTGAGAGGAAGAAGATCAGCATGTTCCAAATAATGACACCATGGGACTGGCAGCAAATGATAAGATTATGTTCTACACAGAAGCCATTAAACGTTATTAGTTTAGAAAAAGAGGACTTTAAAAACTTTAAATCTTTATATGAGGGAAATACTAGTCCATACGCAATGAAGAAATACTAATGATAGAGAAAACTTTTTAATATCAGAAGTTGTTCATTTACATGCGCGCTCAAAATCCTGGTATTTTATTTTATAAAACAGATTTTGAAGGCGAATTCAAATCAGTAGATTTCAATCGGAGTAGTAGGAGAAGCATTTTTCCTGACAGTTTAACTGAGCTCGTCGGCACCAAACATGTGTCAACTAGAAAATTTAACGATTTGCAAAAATTGCTCAAATGGGTCCCTAAGAGATTCCATGAATTTTACAACACCTTTCCCCTATGAGTCTCAAGAAAATGAATAATATCTAGTATAGTATAGATTTATGTGAATAACAAATAATATTATATTTTTTGTTACATTATAGATAATAAATTTATTTTGTATTTTTTCATGCATATCGAATAAATTTATAACCCGAAGGTTAATTTAATTTCATATATATATATATATATATATATATATATATATATATATATATATATATATATATATATATATATATATATATATATATATATATAACATTATAGAAGCACACGATGTTAAGTCCAATATTAATTGTTGTATTAAATAATTTTTAAAAATTATTGCCTAGAAATGTACTGATATACCAAATTTGAAATATTTCCTACACTTAATAAAATATGTTTATTTTTATAAAAATACAATTTTTAAACCTTAATAACTCGAAATGTGTAATTTGTACTTAACACACTTTGCCTCTGGGGTACAGATATATATATATATATATATATATATATATATATATATATATATATATATATATATATATATATATATATATACATATATATATATATATATATATATATATATATATATATATATATATATATATATATTCTGTAATATTTACATGTTAATAGTTTATAATTAAATAAATTATTTTATTGTGACTAAAAATAATACGGGTAATAAAAGTCATCCGTTTTAATAAATAAATAAAATATATCACCACGGCATTATTACCCATTACTTGGTATGCCGATCTGATTTTTACGCATATTTTGGTTATAATATTGCCTTACCAAACTATGTAACTTTTATAGGAAACATTTTTTTTATATATCTTATATAATTATATAATTGACATTTTTAAAAATCGCGATTTTCAGTTTTTTTAAAAACTTTCAAACTGTTCGGAATTTTAATTTTTTCTCAACGTAATCTTAATTAGAACTCAAAGTTGCGCAACATTGCCCATTTAACCTACTATGTAGTTCTTATAGTTTCCGAGATCCCAATTGTATACCACTTAATTTCGGACACTTTGACTGATTCGTTTATTTGTAGTGTTACTTTTTTCATAAAAGAGTAAAAGATTGAAACATTAATTAACATAATCATAATGAGTAATAACTCGCCGAATGTTTTTGACAAAGTACATATAGTCATAGAAGCAAATATGAAGTTTGAAAAAAATAAAATAAAATAAAGAGCCTAGCATTTAAAGAAAAAAAGAGTGCAAATGACACAACTGACTTGCATCAACGTTACAGATATGTATGTACCTACATATCTTAAAATTCCGCGCAACTTTGATTTCTTGTTTGGGCAATTAGAGTAGAATGTATTTTGCAAACATTGCGAGTTGCGGGCGGTCTGGCATGAGGTGCGTGAAGTTGGCACCAAGGTATAGGGTACTAATTTTTAAATTGTTACTATGATTTAGTACCCAATTGGTACCAATTAGTACCCACAAAAAAAACTTTTGTTTTTTACTCTGCGTAGGAGTTATTCATTGTTTAATTATTTTGGTGCCAACTTCACGCTAGCACCACAACATAATTTTTTTTTAAAAATAATTATACGAAAATTTAGTACCCAATTGGTACCTTTAGGTACCCAAAAAATTGTTTCCAAAATGTTTATGGTAAATAAGTTATTGCATATTAAATATTATTGGTGCCAACTTCACGCTAGCACCAAAGTATTTATTTAAACTAAATTTTCTTTTACTAAAATTTAGTACCCAAATAGTACTAATTAGTACCCATGATAGTATTATGCTATTGTTTATATTAAATAAGTTATTACATTTTACTTTTTTTGGACCGTGAAGTTAGCACCAATCATATTAAAATAAAAAGTTTTCGAATTTTATTTTTATATAGGGATTTAGTACTTTTTAGGTACCTCTCATAAATGTAAAATTTATTTTGTTATTGTTTATATAGCACAAATTATAACACTTTACTTTTTTCTGTGCGTGAAGCTAGCACCACACATATTAAAATAATTCGCTTTTCAGATTAATTTTTATGTACAGATTTAGTACTATTTAGGTACCTCTCATAAATGTAAAATTTATTTTGTTATTGTTTATATAGCACATATTATAACACTTTACTTTTTCTGTGCGTGAAGCTAGCACCACACATATTAAAATAATTCGCTTTTCAAATTAATTTTTATGTACAGATTTAGTACTATTTAGGTACCTCTCATAAATGTAAAATTTATTTTGTTATTGTTTATATAGCACAAATTATAACACTTTACTTTTTCTGTGCGTGAAGCTAGCACCACACATATTAAAATAATTCGCTTTTCAAATTAATTTTTATGCACAGACTTAGTACTATTTAGGAACCTCTCATAAATGTAAAATTAATTTTGTTATTGTTTATATAGCACAAATTATAAGAATTTAATTTTTACTGTTACTGAACATAGCACCTCACATTTTAAAATAATTCGCTTTTCAAACTAATTTTTATGCACAGACTTAGTACTATTTAGGAACCTCTCATAAATGTAAAATTAATTTTGTTATTGTTTATATAGCACAAATTATAAGAATTTAATTTTTACTGTTCCTGAACATAGCACCTCACATTTTAAAATAATTCGCTTTTCAATTTAATTTTTGTATACATATTTAGTGCTATTTAGGTACCTCTCATAAATGTAAAATTAATTTTGTTATTGTTTATATAGCACAAATTATAACACTTTACTTTTTCTGAGCGTGAATACAGCACCACGCATATTAAAACAATACGCTTTTTCCAAAATACAGATTTAGTACTTAATCAGTCTTAAACTAAATTACATATTCAATATTTCTGATAAATAGGTAAAAATCGAAAGAAACTTGAATTTAACATGTCAGTGAACAAAACTGATTTCGATAAATTACCAGTCTATAATAAAGAAAACCCCAAAAAGACGACTTAACAGATACATACGAAATTCAGTGTAAAGACTGGGATGCAATATACATTGGTCAAATCGGCAGATCTTTCAAGTTTCGGATGAATGAACATATAAATACTATGAATAAATATATTTTCAATACGGGTTTTGCCGACCATTTCATTATATCAGGCCATAACCAATGGGGAATTCAAAATTATCCATACAGGTCAGAAGGGACTAAGGGTGAATATCTTAGAAAATTTTGAAATTAGAAAAGCCGCCAATACCAAGAAAAACATTACCTACTAATGAACACTGTGACATATTCACCAGTACTGTTCATTCATAAGGTATTACTTATTGTAATCCACTTGTCTGCATATTTGTATAACCGAAAGGACAACTTGTAATTGTAAATTGTAAATTTGTTTTTAACATATTAGAAATATGCCACTAAGTGAACGCAACACAACACATATTAATTTTTATATACAGAATTTGTAATTTTTAGGTACCTGTCGTAAATGTAAAATTAATTTTGCTACTGTTTATATAGCACAAAAAGTAAAGTGTAGTAATTTATACAATAACAAAATAGATTTTACATTTATCATATATAAAAATGTATACAAAAATTAAATTGTAAAATGCATTATTTTCATATGCGTGGTACTGGCTTCTGGCACAGAAAAAGTAAGGTGTTATAATTTGTGCCATATAAACAATAACAAAATTAATTTTATATTTATAAGAGGTACCTAAATAGCACTAAATATGTATACAAAAATTAAATTGAAAAGCGAATTATTTTAGAATGTGAGGTGCTATGTTCAGGAACAGTAAAAATTAAATTCTTATAATTTGTGCTATATAAACAATAACAAAATTAATTTTACATTTATGAGAAGTACCTAAATAGTACTAAGTCTGTGCATAAAAATTAATTTGAAAAGCGAATTATTTTAATATGTGTGGTGCTAGCTTCACGCACAGAAAAAGTAAAGTGTTATAATTTGTGCTATATAAACAATAACAAAATAAATTTTACATTTATGAGAGGTACCTAAATAGTACTAAATCTGTACATAAAAATTAATCTGAAAAGCGAATTATTTTAATATGTGTGGTGCTAGCTTCACGCACAGAAAAAGTAAAGTGTTATAATTTGTGCTATATAAACAATAACAAAATAAATTTTACATTTATGAGAGGTACCTAAATAGTACTAAATCTGTACATAAAAATTAATTTGAAAAGCGAATTATTTTAATATGTGTGGTGCTAGCTTCACGCACAGAAAAAGTAAAGTGTTATAATTTGTGCTATATAAACAATAACAAAATAAATTTTACATTTATGAGAGGTACCTAAATAGTACTAAATCTGTACATAAAAATTAATCTGAAAAGCGAATTATTTTAATATGTGTGGTGCTAGCTTCACGCACAGACAAAAGTAAAGTGTTATAATTTGTGCTATATAAACAATAACAAAATAAATTTTACATTTATGAGAGGTACCTAAAAAGTACTAAATCCCTATATAAAAATAAAATTCGAAAACGTTTTATTTTAATATGATTGGTGCTAACTTCACGGTCCAAAAAAAGTAAAATGTAATAACTTATTTAATATAAACAATAGCATAATACTATCATGGGTACTAATTAGTACTATTTGAGTACTAAATTTTAGTAAAAGAAAATTTAGTTTAAATAAATACTTTGGTGCTAGCGTGAAGTTGGCACCAATAATATTTAATATGCAATAACTTATTTACCATAAACATTTTGGAAACAATTTTTTGGGTACCTAAAGGTACCAATTGGGTACTAAATTTTCGTATAATTATTTTTTTAAAAAAATTATGTTGTGGTGCTAGCGTGAAGTTGGCACCAAAATAATTAAACAATGAATAACTCCTACGCAGAGTAAAAAACAAAAGTTTTTTTGTGGGTACTAATTGGTACCAATTGGGTACTAAATCATAGTAACAATTTAAAAATTAGTACCCTATACCTTGGTGCCAACTTCACGCACCTTCTGGCATGCGGTGTTTGTGTTTCGTGCAGCAGAGCACTGGTAAGGTGTTAGCGGAAAACAACCGTTTATATATTCCCATTTTACCGCTTTGCCCGTTCACGCCGAACAGTACGGGCTATAGGCATGCAGCCAAATAGTCCCGGACATGAACGTGAAGCCAGATTGATTTGCCCAGGAGTGGACTCTTCAAATTTGTGCCATTTATTTTTGTTTCAATTCTTGTTTAAACTATACTGCATTTTACTTCAAGTTCCTGACTTAACTATTTTAATTTGGGCTTAAGCTTAAACTGGAATAAATAATCAAATTGTAGAATCCTATAAATTAAACAGCAAGTATTAAACTCGTATACTAATCAATAAGAGATATCTATATATATATATATATATATATATATATATATATATATATATATATATATATATATATATATTTATTTATTTATATATTTATTTTCATACATTCAACAATCACACAATTTTGCTCTCACCTACAGTCCTAAACAGTTCACCCGATTTCAATGAATTTTAGTTTGGTAATAACACACATTGTGGAATAGGTGCTTTTTATATTTTCATTTTCTTTTACACGTTTTTTAAAACAATTTACTTCTATCATAATATTCATCTTTTATAACAAGTTTTTAGTGCATTATACGCAAAATTTTATGCTGAATTCAAATTTTAAAAATACTATGTCGCATTTAAAATTACAAAATTTGGGATCCATAGACGCTTAAACTGGAAGTTGGATTTTTATGATTTTTTTATATGTATGTACGTATTCTCAAACACCCTCCTACAAAAAATTTTAATTTTCAAATACATTTTAAATATTTATTAATTTTTGAAAACCATTAATTGAAAAGTATCCTACGTTTAATAGATTGTGCACATACAAAATTTAAGAATGCATGTAAACTTTCATATAACACTATCGGCGGAGCCCTACGGGATTCTCAGCGTATATTTTTTCAATCTACCCTTTTGCTACTGATACGTCAAATAAAACAATAGATGTACAATAGCTACTTATTTAGCATTCTTATTAGAATTGACCCATAGTTTATATGAACATTTTTACTTAGTATAACCCCTAGAATAACATGGTGAAAGTTTATCGGTTTCCTCAGGGAACACCTTGAATATTTTCACTTTTTTATTTACGATGATTAATTTTTTACTATAGTATAATTACCCTGATTACATTGTCAAGGTCTAGATAGATTTTTCATTCCATTATTTACATTATTCCAGCACAAAAGATGATCAAATAAACATATATTTGCTATTTGTACATATTTTGTAAACAGTTAAATTAATTTTTATTACATGGCTGGTAGCATGAACAATTGATTAAGTGTAATTAGAGAGCAAGTGACTAGTAGTGTTTTATCTCTGTTATTGGTTTATGGATTATTTTGGAGAAAAATACTTCAAATAAAGGATGCATACAATTAATTTTTCTATAACTTTGAAGTATTTTTCTCTAAAATAATCCATGAACGATTGACAGAAATAAAAATACTGCACTGCTAAAAAATTGCTCGTTAATCACCCGTAATCAGATGTTCATGCTACTAGCCATTATATTCAGTTTGCTATATTAAACAACGGCATAAATAAATGTATGTGAGATTTTACAAAAAAGAGTTAAGTATAAAAATTTGTAATTCACTCTTAGTTTCGGACATATGTACACCGTTTATTTCATTTCATCATATCCTTTCTCATTTTCTCTTTAACACCTCCGTCCCTGTCCCTGGCGTCCGGACGGCCGTCGCGACGGCTGCCCAGCTCGGCTGTTATCTGTCTGGTCACGTGGTCACCTCGCCTCACACGTCCTGTACGATCCGGCCAGGATAACTCGACCTGAACCTACAGCTTCAAAGGTAGGATGTAGGAGAAAATATTGCTAAACATAGATTCTGTTATCTATTACCTAATCCTCGGGTACAGGACAGTGCATGTAAAACTTTACAAGGGTAAATAGTTTCAACTAGTTTATAGCGCTAAATGAAATTACGTATGCCTGTTTCTACCTGTTCTTCGATTATATTAATATGACTGTCAGCTACACAGTGTAGCTATAAAGTTTTAGGACTTCCCTTATAAATAAGACAAAAGCCGTTATATCATCAAAATCAAAATTTATTCTTCAATATACATTCCTTATAAATCCACACAGAGCATGACGCGGTCCTCCAGTCTATTCACGGCGTTTCGGAAGACTAAAACTGGGTTGCTGTTCAATACCTTCGTCATGATGGTTTAATATGATGTGTTACATCGTCATAAAGGTTCCCTTCCGGCTTCAATTTTATTTTGGAGAAGGAGAATAGTTAGTCGGGGCCAAATCAGAAGCATATACGGAGACTGATGCAACACAGTGACATTTTTGGAGGACGGAAAGTGACGTACAACTGCTGCCTTCTGCCTTATAATCCGATGCGTTGTCAAATTGTTTCGATATTTTCGGCGTTTCTGTTTGATGCAGGACGGCTACTTTTTGAGTCATCTATGTTTTCATCTCGCCCATCGCGAAATCGTTCCTGCCAGCCAAAAACATTGCAACGAGTCAATGAAGCACCCCCAAATGCTTTGTGGACAAAAAAAGAACAATTAGGTTGGCTCTTTGCACAAACGAATACAAAATTTGATGGCGTACCGCTGTTCAACTAATGCATCCATGACGAAGCAGATCTAAGAGGTCAATAAACTACGCGCCCATACGAGAACTATACTGACTCAATATAATATTAATAAAACTTGAGGGGGATGTTGATAAAGGTTAGTAAAAATAGTTTAGGCACCAATACAAAGATGGCGCTATTATTTGGAGCTACAGAAAATCAATCTTAAACCTTTATAATAATTGACTCTATTCAGAATATACCTACATACCTACAGGTTTCGAGAATAACGTGTCTCACGTTGGAATTTTACGAACATCGAGAAATACGAAGTAGGTTAAGTTACATAGAACACTAGATATAACCGAAATTATAAATTTTCCCACTTTTTTGATTGTAACACATTTTAACTTATACTTCCCATACTTTTTTATGAAGAATTCACAGCTATTTTTCAACTACACACAGGACCTATTTATCAGATTTTCATGCTCTAGGCCAAAATTTTCTTCGGGACCCCGTTCCTCTTTATAGTAAAAACAAGTACATATCTTTACATATTTGTAATGTAAGTTTATTTATTGAAGAAGAAATAAAATTACCTATAGAGGGAAAAAGCTGATCAATTATATAGTACCGCATACTCGATACTAGTTTGGGGTGAAATCTTTGCACAATATTTTGATAAGGTGTTATACTCGTACTCATCCCTAGGGCCGGCTGACGATTTTGCGGGGCCTCGGGAATATGTTTAGAGCGGAACCCCATATTTTTGTTTCGGACAGAATTCCGAAAAATCGACGTTTGAGACGAGCTTTCCAATAAATTAATCATTATCCACTAAAGTCTAGGAAATAATATCTGCATAAATTATACATAGTATTGGTCATGTTAGAGAGTAGATCCTTTTTACCTCGTTATAATAAGAAATCAAAATTGAAAAATGAAGTAGGTAAATTTAAAATTATTTCATAGCAACCGGGCCCTGCGGGGCACATGTCAAAGCGGGCCCTAGGCCGTGGCCTCATGGGCCTAGGCGGTAATAAAGCCCTGAGTACACACATGTATTTTACCTACATAGTTGAAAAAAGAACAAACCTTTACATGGTGATGACATATTCATACTGTGCAGGCGTTTACCAGTCGTCTTCTTGCGGGCACTTATTTCTGGCATGGACCGTACACCACCACAGGAGTCACTTTGGTGCAAATTAAAATTCGACATGATTTTAGGGTACCCAGATTTGTGACCAGACACTTAGGTACACAGCCACGAAAGCCCTATCAAAAACTATAGAAAATTGTAGCCAGTTAAAAGTAATTATTAACTGTAGGGCCAAATTTTTTTTTGTTTTTTATTGTAAAAATCAGTAAACCGACAATGCAGCTTGTTGAACTGATTATTATAGCCGACTATCGGGTTTTCAATCTGGTTATTTAAAATAAGCGATAATACCAAACCGGTTTAACCATACAATCACTTTCTATTTCTAGAATACCACTATATTACCGGTTAATCGATTATCGGATTATTGCCAGCATTATTAATAATCTACGTATCTTTTTATTAAAATGGTCTCCTTATGGAGCAACTTTAACTCTAAGTCACTAGAGAATCTGTCTCTTATAGTTCTCGGTTTATTGTACGCCTTTCGATAAATGACTAAATAATTCTTTGTTTAAAAGTCATTGGTACAAAATAAAAATCTGGTTATATTGTTTGAGACTTGACGACTATCTAGATTATGTTAGTAGTGACTACCAGTTATGTCACAAAATTTTAAAAATGTTTAATTTTAAAACATAATTATTATAGTAAATATTAAAAAAAAAACAATGATATGCGTTACTAAATTTTTATTATGTACATAATTTTTGTATTATGAATTACTTACGTATATGGATAATATATTATTTAGATGAAAATGATAAGTTTTTCTTATTCACATTTTATAACATTTATTTTCGTGTACAGCGATGAACTACATAAACTAGTTTCCCTATACAGTGACAGAAATAAGTTTTCAATTTTGCATATTATAAGATGCACAGATCTTATACAATTATAAACGTTTTATAAATTAATATTTTAGACCTTAATTGAAAAAATATATTACGTCAATATTATTGTTTACATAAACGTTTAATAATTAGATAGTATAAAATACATACCCTTTTTATATCGTCTGTGATATGTAAAATAAAAATAAATGAGTTTTTATTTTTATAGGTAGAAAGAGACACAGTATTTATACAATTTTAAACGTTTAATAACCTAACATTTTAGACATTAATTGAAAATATATATTTACAACAATATTATTGTTTAAATAAACGTATAAAAATCAGGTAGTATAAAATATGCCCTTTATTTATCATCTGTGATATCCGAAATAAAATAAATTTGAGTATTTTATATATACATATGCACTTTGGACAATAATACATCCTTATCATTGTTGGAAGACTCATTGTACTCTTTTTCAGGAAAGTGGAATCCTAATACCAAGGTTGTCATTGTAGGCGATTTCAATGCCAAAATTGGGCAGTTGAATCAGCTACCAGAAAACTGTATAGTAAATCCAATTATTTATGAGCAAAGAAACTCCATGCTGGATGTAACCGACGTCAGGGATAAAAAACTAACGACAATTATAGAAAATTTATGCCTGTACGTCCTCAACGGCCGGTCATGTGGGAATTACCCGGGTGAGCATACATATTTTAGTAATAACGGCAAAAGTATAATTGATTTAGTGTGGGTTGACACTTTTACTTTAGAATATGTCACTAATTTTGAGATTTTTCACACTTTGGAAGCATCAGGGCACAGTATTTGTATCGTATCTTTTAATTCTGAAACGCAAAATGTAGATGCCAAAATTGAGCGAAAACGATCAGGTAAAATACATAACGAAATTCGACTTTAAGGACACTAAAGCTGACTCGTTTTTAAAATTACTAAATAAATCAGTTTCTATTTATTATAATAGTAATAGTACTTTAGAATTAAATAACAATCTGCTATCAGCCATTAAAGAATCAGCGTCTTCTCTTGGAATGTTAAAAATTGTAAATATTAACAACCGTTCCCCAAATTATTCAATCACAAACAAGCAATGGTTTAATAAAGATTGCTTAAGTCTGAAAAAAACAAACTAAAACTTTATTGAAAATTTATAAAAGAGATCCCTCAAACACTAACAGTTCTAAATTTTTGGAATGTAAACGAACATACGTAAATATGATAAAAAAGTGTATAAAAGACTGGCATCGCTCAGTGTCTGAAAAATTGTCTAATGTAAAGAACAATGCTGAATTCTGGGATATTTTAAAGCAACTTAGACCAAAAATATCTCCTTTAAACAAGATTGAAAGTAGAGACTGGGTAAACTTTTATAGTGCACTTTACCCCGAGGTAGACAAAACCTATTTGCAATTTATTGACAGTTTCAACACTAATTTTGATTCGAGTATAACCTTGCAAGAACTAGTAGTTGCCATTGACGAAGCTAAGGGAGGAAAAGCTCCAATAACTGACGGAATAAATAATAATTTTCACAAACATCTACCTAGCAATTGGCTTCACCATTTGCTAAATTTGTATAACAAAATAATGGAAACGGAGGATATACCTGTTCCGTGGTCCCAAATTCAATTGTTCATGTTGTATAAAAAAGGAAACCCAGCAGATCCTCTTAATTATAGAGGCATCGCTTTAGTCAATTCCATATGTAAGCTTTTTCAAAAATTATAGCTGCTCGTATCCAAAAACACCTGGAAATCAATGACATACTTAGTGATAATCAAATGGGAATTCGAAAAGGACGAAGCACAGTAGACAGCATATTTACTTTAACTAGCAAAAAATACTCTATTTGCTATTTTTGTGGATTTTAAACGTGCTTTTGATTCCGTGGATCACGCAATACTTTGTAATAAATTATATGGAGTCGGAATTAGTTCAAAAACCATAAGACTAATTCAAAATTTATACAGAAATGCAGAAATAATCTTTAAAAACTCAGATGTAAGTTCTAATAAGAGCGTAAATATTAGCCAGGGCGTATTACAAGGGGAAATTTTATCACCCACTCTTTTTTCAATTTACATAAATGACTTCGAGGAATTCCTTCGCGATGCAGGCATTTTTGGGCTCAATATTGACGGGTTTAAAGTTTTTTTTAGTACTAGCATACTCAGATGATCTGGTGATATTAGCTCATTTTCCGATAGACGCTCAAAAAAGCTAGACTTATTAAAAAAATTACTGCGAGACAAATAGAATTGAAGTTAATACGAAAAAAACGAAAATTTTGCCATTTCACGAAGGTCGCACTAAAAAACAACCTTTTATTTTTAAATTTTGAGCACACGTGGCTAAATCAAACCATAAGTAAAAAGGACATGTGTTGTTTGTTAAGTTATTTGGAAAAGAAGTTAAAACAAAGTGATATAACTTTATTGAATAGTTCGAAATATAACAATTTTTACAAAGAGATAGCAGATCTTACACACCAAAGTTACTTGAATTTAAATGTGTCCTTTAATAAAAAGCGTATAATTGCCCAAATTAGACTGTGTGGCCAATATACCATCTCATTTTCAGTTAACAACATATTTTATCGGATAGAGACTAAAACTAACTGTATGGTTTGTAATTGTCAGGAACTTGAAAGTATACATCACTTTCTTTTCGTATGCCCTATATACCAGCCGTTGAGATGTATATATTTGAAAAAAAATCTTCAAAATACAAATAATTCGCATTATGTAAATTTGTTAACGAATTTAAACAGTGACAAAATAAACAATATTTTCTATTATGTAGTCGGTGCGCTCAAGCTAAGGAGTTTCTGTCTCAATGAGTAATTTAACATTCTGTCATGTATTCTACTTATATGTTAATATAAATAATAGTATTTTTGTATTTATACCTGTTGTGTTTAGGAGTTAGGATTTAGATTTATAGATTTAATATAGTTTCACTAGTAATTTATTAATCCCATATATTTAATGTTTTACAAACGACAGACCGAATTCAACTGCTTATTACAAACTTAAACCTTTCTTAAATAAAAGATATTCTCAAAAATATATTTACAATAGGCAACCAGGTTAACGTCTATAAATACATTACAATACCAATTTAATTATTTTACATAATGGTTAACATATAATTTTCCGTTCCAAAGACACTTTGATAACCTTGGTTTTAGTATTCTAGCACTTTATTCTTTTTTGTTTGACATTATGATTGTTATATTATGTATATTGGTAAATATTCAACCATTTTTTGTAATTTATACAGCTATATTATTCTGGGTATTTTGTTCTATACAATGATATATACTGTATAATATTTATATAGATCTTTTCAGGATGTATTATGGAATCCCTAGTTTTTTGTTTTTAGTATAAACATGTGTAACATATTGGTAAATATTCAACTATTTTTTCGTTTTTTTTTGAAATTTATGCAACTATACATATATTCTGGGTATTTTGTTAATATATTATACTGTAATATCTCTCGTTATGTACATTCTTCATTTATATATAAAAATTGGATGCCAATCATTGTTAAAGAAATGTACATTTCTAACAAACAATAATACATATATACATATATACATATATACATATATACATATGTACATATGTACATATGTACATATGTACATATATACATATATACATATATACATATATACATATGTACATATGTACATATGTACATATATACATATATACATATATACATATATACATATATACATATATACATATATACATATATACATATATACATATATACATATATACATATATACATATATACATATATACATATATACATATATACATATATACATATATACATATATACATATATACATATATACATATATACATATATACATATATACATATATACATATATACATATATACATATATACATATATACATATATACATATATACATATATACATATATACATATATACATATATACATATATACATATATACATATATACATATATACATATATACATATATACATATATACATATATACATATATACATATATACATATATACATATATACATATATACATATATACATATATACATATATACATATATACATATATACATATATACATATATACATATATACATATATACATATATACATACATATATACATATATACATATATACATATATACATATATACATATATACATATATACATATATACATATATACATATATACATATATACATATATACATATATACATATATACATATATACATATATACATATATACATATATACATATATACATATATACATATATACATATATACATATATACATATATACATATATACATATATACATATATACATATATACATATATACATATATACATATATACATATATACATATATACATATATACATATATACATATATACATATATACATATATACATATATACATATATACATATATACATATATACATATATACATATATACATATATACATATATACATATATACATATATACATATATACATATATACATATATACATATATACATATATACATATATACATATATACATATATACATATATACATATATACATATATACATATATACATATATACATATATACATATATACATATATACATATATACATATATACATATATACATATATACATATATACATATATACATATATACATATATACATATATACATATATACATATATACATATTAGATTCCCTTTAAAAAACTATTAAGTAATAAGGGGTCTAAAATTATAAATTAAGATGTTATTTACGTTCATAAAAAATAGTAGTTCATAGTGGAAAAAACCATAATTTAATACAAAATTTTGATTCTTTTTTATTAATACTTATTTTAAACATTACACTAATTACAAAGAGGCTATTAAAATTTAGTGACAGACTAAATAATGCAAAATTATAATAAATGCTCGAAAACTTGTCCTTCAACAATAACAAGGTACAAAAATATCATTCAACGACTAAAGGTAAATAACTTCTTAATTTATAATTTTAGAGCCCTTATTACTTAATACTTTTTTGAAGGAAATCTAATTTACTATCAAAATAAATAAATATATATATATATATATATATATAGGGTGTTCCATTAAGAAATATAAAGTTACATATTGTTGTGCTTCAACGGAGCACCCTGTATACAAGTGCATATAGGACGTAGATAGACAATAATATATCATATAAATTTTATATGAAGAACTTAAAATAAAAGAGTTATAAAGAGAGGACAGACCGATGAATCACCCTGTATATACATAATACATACATACATACATGTGCATAATTCATAATATTATAAAACTATATAATACATATTTTCTTTTAAATTATTATTTCAACTAATATGTAAAAAAACGTTTATTCAACGTCTAATTTTTTATCGTATTATACCTACGGATTTTGTACCATACACCATTTTTAAGCGGCCTAAACGTATAATATACGTTCATATGAACAAAGTGTGTTTCCTGGGATAAATATACAATCAGTTTCTTTTCTTTCTTTGACATTTTAACATTATAAGTTCCGTTTGAACAACGTAGTTATTTTAAAAATACAAAATTCTACAAAATTCTTTCGGCTGCTTTAAATATAGACTTAAAACTTAAAAAAAACTGTGGGCCAAATGATGAGTGATAATAATTCGACCAGCATTTTAAGGGTAATATTCTAATCCAGAATAGCTACTTTCAAGACCCTTTACTTTTGGTACAATGAAAACAACTTCGTAAAAATCCAGTGCGTACAGTAAAACCTCCCTTGCAAAACATATGAGACAATACTCACAGAAAAATTTGCAGCCTTGGGGATACAATGTCTCTGGTATTCCTAATAGAGGCGATATAAACCAATTGTAAATGGCTGAATAGTTGAAGAACATATTCAGTTTTTAAGTTTAAAATCTTTATTTTAATCTGGTCGAAAGAAATTTCAAGAAATTTCTCACCATATGCATGTGTTTTATAATTTGTTTTTTGAAAATGTAAACCGGTCGAAATATTATGCGGTTCGGCTCATACATATATACGTTTTTCCAAAATTCTGAGAATTGTGTTTCAATTTCTTTAAAAAAAGTCTTGAAAATTAAAAATCACGCTGAGAAAATAAGTAATAGTAATCAGGTCACGGGAAATGTAAAATATGAAATAAATTTTATAGCCAATCAGTAAATACCTTCTGCTCGACCAGCGATTTTACTATGTCTATCAAAATGGATGGACAGCCTATTACAATGACACATGTTGGTACCTTATATCAACAAGATACTAATTTGCGTTATTTGTGTAAAATGTGTAAACATTTGAAGTATTGTAGAAACACTAACACTAGATTTCCAAAGCATTAGAAAAACTCCTTGCAGTTAGGCTTTTGGGACGGATAGGGTCGGGAATGGGCGATGGATATCGGAGCGATGTTTAGAAAAATAAAGGCGCAACTTTTAACTATGAAAAATTGTAGGCCTGCTAAGCGAGCAAATTTTTTTCCGTTTCTATCACCCATTTGGTTCATTGTGAACCGCCTTATAGAGTTTTGGATTTTTTATTTTGTATTATTCTTTATAAAAATAATAAATACGTATTTTTTTGTTACATCATCAATCATAATGACCCATGAATTATCCTGGCATAATGACGTAGATATGTGCAGTAGTACGTACTGGTAACAACACTGGAGAGTAGACGGCAACCGAGCAATAAACGAAGAAACACTTATGCTTGTCATGTTGACATTTCAAGTATTTTTAGCTTTGTGTGTTTGAAGATCATTGTAATTGTAAAGTTTTACCACCATTCGGGTTCTTATACTATATACTATTGCTTCGCCACTCTGCGACATTTAATCATAGTAATGTCAAACTCTGACGTAATTCTACGGCGCCATTACACAGATCGTTTCAAAACGAGGCAAATTTTAATTGTAATTTAAAATGTATCACAAACATAAATTTCATTTAGAATTCATTTTATTTACTAGATGAAAATGAGATCACTAGTATAAATCTGGATAGAAGAAATAAAGAAAAAGGGTATGGAAATCAACGTAGGGAAAAGTAAAATCATAATGTGATAATAAATAACAAATCTCAGAACGATAATACAAGAACAAGAATAAGAAAATGAAGAGAGTTTCAAATTACGAATATCTAGGAAGTATAGTACAGGATGGAAAAATAGATACAGATATAGCAAACAGAATAATGAAGGAAAATAAAATATAATACACAAATAACAGAACCATAGGTAAGAAATAAATCGGAAAAGATATGAAGCTAAGGATATATAACGCTGCAGTAATCCCAATAATAATTTATGCAGGTGAGTTCTGGAAACAGAAAAAAACATGAATCAAAACTAACAGCAATAGATATGAAATACCTGAGGAAAATAATGCGAAAAACTAAGTGGGACAGAGAAAAAAATTAAAAAACAAGTAGATCAAGAAACTGGAGAACAAACAACAGACAATTAAATTGGTTTGGATATACCAGAAGAATGGAACAAGATAATCTAGTTAGAAAAGTTATATATTTAAAAAAGAACAAGAGGAAGATTAAGAAAAACCAGGGAAATGAGAATAGAAGAGATAGGTAAAAGTACAGGAAAAGACATGGAAGGAAAGAAAAAACTAGCAAAGGACCAGACAGAAACTATAAAGGGTATTAAGGATCTGTAAAGAAAAAGAACTTACTAGTATAACTAAGTTATATTTAATGAGCAATTTTGGTAATTTTTAAAATTTAACTCTAAAGAAACTCTATAATATGAAGTAGCAGAAGATAGCAAGTTAGTACCTTTTAGAATGAACCACATGAATAAAATTGAATGTAATATGTGAAATCTTCCATCTAAATGGATTGAGAATCGCTGCCCTCATGATCGTCGTGTTTTCACATAGCTTCCGAATGCGCAGTTGATGTTGTTAAAGACTTTGTGGCTTAGTGATGGGATTATTTAGGTAAAGCTATCGAGGAATTTATCTGTGTAAGCGGCAGGGAACGTAAGGTCGACAGGCGACACTACTATCCGATGCCAACACCACTGTTCATTCGTCTGGATTAACATTACTGACTCATTTTATTCCAGTTGCACCTATTGTTTCCTGCTACTGCTACCTCTATCCCAACAACGCACCAGCCATATTCAAATAAAATAAAATTAAAACTAGAGTATTTACTGGATTTTTATGAACTATATAAATGGAAATTAAAAACTAATGTACTATTTTTCTAGGCAAATGTAAACTTTTAACTGTTTTCAAACATTAAAATTCAATTTTAAAAACAATGTTGCTATTAAAATCAATAGACAATGTGCAAACTGAAAACAAAAACAAAAAATAAAAAATATCTGAACATACTTCATTTTTTTGGTGTACAGAGCGTATTAAACAAATGTATTTGATGAACGAGCATACAGTAGAACTCAAATAAATTGAAAAGTCTTAATAAACAGATTTGATGGATTTAGTCTTATCATTTGAGGACCTTAAGTAAAAAACAATCTAAATCTATTATTTTGAATCTGAGATAAAAAATGTCTTTCATTCCCATTAAAAGTTTTTATAAATGATGAACAATTAGCTATTTATTAGTCATTGTTATGGGATATTGGTTGTTTTTTCATGTTTCATAATTTACAAACAGGATAATCAATAAACATTTTCATTTATTGAAAATAAAATATGTAATTTTTTTTGTACAAAATTAGCCAACACTTTTTTATTTTTAAAAACAATGTAACAGGACTAATGTTTTTGCTGAATCTTGATAAGAATATGGTAGTTAGAAATACAGAAACTTTATAATGTAATAAATGGGGTATTCCACTATTTTTTAATACTTTTTATGAAACTTCATCTAAACTGAAAGCGATTCGTGGTTTTAGAAAGTCTTTATTGTTATTCGTTACCCAGTATTTTTTTTTAAATATTCTGTGACGTAGATACAGAGATGATTTTGTTTTCAAACAGTGAACTTCGCTAATAATTGGAGTCACATAACTTGATATTGTTCAGCACTTATAAAAATATATAAATATGTTAAAATAACTCTTTTGAACAATAATGTTCAATTCAATAAAATAATTAATAAAAAACAACTTATATTAGAGTCCATATTTTGATTACCACTGACGGCCTATGTCATTCAACATATCTTTCACTTTCGTACCAACGCATTGAGTTTGGCGTGGCATCATAAATTTAAACAAGTGTTATTTGCTTTACATTCGTTGTTTTGTTGTAATTTTCTGCTTTTTTATACATAAAAATGGATTCCGTGTTTTAAAAAAGCGATAGCAGAAGGCTTGAAAGTAGTGAGAATTTGGAATAGAGTAAATGTGTGACGTATATATAGATATAAGGAAATGATATTAAAAACTGGATTATTTTATAAACTAAGTTTTTAAAATTTTGATAGACTAACTTACAGTTTTAAGGTCTAATTTTAATGCAAAAGACCCATGTTCTAAAGGGGTATATAACATGTATTCAGATACCTTTGGACGGGAATTATCAAGTTAGGTTTGGGGATTGTTAGTGAGACTTAACGACAAGAAATTAAATAAACATTTATTACTATTCTCATACCCAAAGAGTAAACGTCGAATGTGAATTTGAGTTTAATAAATTGTTATTGTTTATTTATATATTTACTTTTTTATAATTTAACGAATTTAATATTTTTACAATTGTAACGGCCTTATTCGTTACAGGTATGTGTCTAAATACTTATTTTTAAATAATATGATACTAGATAAAAAAATAAAATAGCCGTATTTTGTTAAATTGATTAATCATTCATACTTTACGAGAAAATAATTATTAAAAATTTGGAGAAGGGATATGTGACGTAAGCATGATAGGATCGTGAAGTAGACGGTTAGAAAGAAGGAGAAAGTTATAGCCAGTTATCGTCATGCAACCTACTACAACATATCGCGGCGCTGATCTATAACTATTTCTTTCCCTCCCAATCTATTTGTCTTCTTCCACGATCCTACCATGTTTTGGAGAAAGAAGAATGGATATATGACGTATATATCTATTCTTCTTTCTCCAAAACATTAAATTGTTAATAACAATATTATTACAAACTAATGTTTAGTTTTCATTATTATAATGAGAAACTATACTGTTAGGTTTTATATTTTATGACATATTTAAATTCGAATATGGGTCGTATACCCCATCCATTTGTTAATATGGTGGAGGACCCTATTGTGTGTGAGAAACAGTTTTAATAAACTGTTAGGCGTCCTTGAAAGTAGATGTCGCTGTATATAACCCGATTTTAAAATATTTGGACATGATTTGGACCTTTTTATTGCCAGAAGCTCCTCATTTAATCTGACTAGTGTCCATTCAATTAACTAATTAAAATACATGCGATATGGTATGTTATTATATATGTTCTAACAAAATAGTTAACTAAATTATTTTGAACAGTTGTAAAGTTTAAAAAAAAATTCTAATTACAAAATTTCTTCCTTCCTCTTCAACACAAGCAGTATATCTCCAAAAAAATGAACCACGAAGTCTTTCAAGAAGGCCGAGCATTACTAAATTCGGATATTAAAACATAATAATTTTAACTCGTTAATTAAATTGACATAAGTCATAATAAATGGTAAGACTACTTATCAAGGTCAATGTTTACGAATTAACAAATGCAAGTTCTTTTTGATTTATGAGTCGGATGGTCGTGCAAAAGAAAACTGACAATATAAAAAATGAAAACATATATCTCAGAAGCTATTCATTTTCGGAACCATATTTATTACGACTTTTCGACTCTACGTCCATTTAATGTGTTACATTTGTTTGGGGATACCTCAAAGTGTACCTAATATGAAATGTAGGTACATGCTACATCTTATATTAGGTACACATCCTTTTTATTAATGATTTATGGCCGCGTAACTGCTGAGTTCAGATGTAGCCAATGGTATTGATAATTACAAATAATGAAAATGATAAAGATGAACACTAACATCTACGGCCGAGCAGGATTCGAACCTATGGATCTTTGGATTAACCCTACGCAATGGCAATGAATTTTAACTATTACTTGTATTGTTTTTTTTTGAAATTTATTTATTTTGCCACTTAAAAAAAACCTGATTGAATTGTCAATTTATATACTGCAAAGAATATTTAGTAACAATTTGACTGAATTTTAATTTTGAAACACAATTTGTAAATATAAATATCTAAACTAAATCCATTAAAGCTTTATATGAATTTTAATTAAAAACATTTCAAAATCTGTTCACATTTTAAAAATAAATACATATAAGCAAAAAAAAGTCTGGTTACATGAGTATAATAGCAGTGACTGTAAACTACATAATTGAATGAATTATTCTCCTTATACATTTTGTGGTAAAAGGGATAAATTTGTTAATTACCTTGATATAAACATAATAGTTATAATTACAGGTTAATTTACGTCGTAACTCGTTATTCTTACCCGTAGTTTAGCAAGTCAAAGTTGGCAACAATGTTTCAGCAACGTAATCGCTAGTCACACTGTGTATTTGCCGTACAATCATTTATCAAGCGAATAGTTGACAAAGCCCTACGAGATGCACAAAAATACGCGCTTTGTCTTTCCGTTGCAGTTGCATTGTCGCCTCTGTGTGGAAAAACAATTCCTGCATTCACTCATTTCAACTCAAATACGTGAAATAACGGGGATTGTTCCTATATTGTTTACATACTTCTAAATTCCAAAACACTACTACTATATGCCTATATGCTATTATGTATCATTCTATTTTGACTCTGGCTATATTAATAAATTACTCTCTAAATTCTATTACATTGTTTCACGTTTCTTTTGTTGTGTTTCAATTTATTTGGGATCTTTGTAGATATTATATTTAAATTGAAATTTATATTCCTAGTCCGAAATAAATTTTGGTTATAAACAAACAGCAGTATTGTACAGTCGACCAATGAATTTTATGTACAATGCGTGTATCATTAAAATGATTAACTATTCATGGACAAAGCGGACTGCAATCCATCTACCGCTGTTTAACATTTTTTTCTTTTGACTATATTTTAGAACTATATAGATTTTAGAAACTTATATGGCTTGAAGACATATGAAATTGTTGTCACATTTAGCACTTTTCATTCTGTATATTGATAACATTCGTTTAAATTGGTAATGGTGTATGTGACCAATTTTTTATTTTTACATAATATGATACAAGAGAAAAAATAAAATAGCCGTATTTTTTTAAATCGATTAATTATTCGTACTTTCGAGAAAATAATTATTAAAAATTTGGAGAAGGCATGGTAGGATTGTGGAAGAAGACGAATAAAGTGGAAGAGAAAGAGATGGTTATAGCCAGCAGCCAGCTTTCGTCACGTCATAACCTACCACAACATAATCGCGACGCTGATCTATAACTATCTGTTTCTCTCCCAGTCTATCTGTCTTCTTCCACGATCCTACCATGCTCACATCATATATCCCGTCTCCAAAACATAAAATTTCTAATACCAATATTATCACAAACTAATGTTCAGCTTTTTAAATATTATAATAGAAGCTATAGTTGTTAGTTTTTATATTTTATGACATATTGAAATTCGAATATGGTCACATACCACATTAGCTGTACAAAAAACAAATTCATACTAGGTTTATAATAAAATCAAAACTTAACCTTAAAATTACCAAACGAAACTATGTTGCTAGAGCAACACGGCGCTTGCGCAGTAGTATTTAGTAATCTTCCTAAAGTGTGTTAAAAAAAACCTAACTCGGAGTAGGCTATGAACAGAGAAACGTATCATTATTCAATTCAATTGTCAATTTGTCTAAATTGATTATGAAATGTAAATTATCCTGAAATTCATTGCAAAAGAATATTGCCATTCTCTGATATCTAATTTATTTCCATTTTTAAAATAAGATTCAAGCAGAAAAGCTTTGATTTCTTTAGATAATTTTTTGACAATATCTCGTGTCATATTGACATTTAATTAAATACTTTCAAATTAAGACATACTTTTCTGTGTTCATAGTCTACTCCGAGTTAGGTATTTCTTTTTAACACACTGTATTAGTAGCGTTCCACTGAATCGCCATTACATTACGTTTTGTATTTTTGCCTTTTTTGTTTTTTAACATGACTATAATCGTCGCTCATACCATGTGCAAGGTTCGATCTGATATTCGATTTCCCTAAGCTGAAGGTGACGTTGTCCTTCTCCATGACAATACATGCTTTTACACCGCGGCACGGAGACGGGAACTGCTTCAGATATGTTCAGATGGGAGTTGTTTGGCCACCCGGATGAAAATGTGATCGAACAAGCAGCGGTTCAAGACTAATGATGAATTGAAAACCAGTGTGACAAATTGGCTGAACCAGGCGGCAACAATTTTAAGTGCCATAATATCGATGGCAACTATGTTGCGAAGTAGTAAAGATACGTAATTCATTTATATATGTATTTAAAGTTGTTTTTCTTTTGCTAGTCTATTATTTTTTAAATAAAAAAATGCCCATTCAGAAAAAATATGCTTTTCTAAAATTATTAATAAATCACATATATCAGCACGAAACACAGAAATGCTAAAATACGCGCCAATTACACGAACTATTTTTACAATTCCTAATTATTTCCAGGACAGAGTTACGATACGACCTACAATTCCTTATGAACAGATTCTATAGCTTGTGTGGCAAAAAGAAACGACTTCAATTACGTATGTCGTCAAGAATCATATGCTTTTTATTGTGCAATGTAATTCTTACTTGGGGAATACTATATTATTTAATACTTAAACATAAGTATTCAGATACTGCCTAACTCAGCTGTTATTACACGTTATTTCTGTTGTATTATAAGTAAACTTGTCGTATTGAAAGTCATTTGTCCTATACAGGATGTTATTTACGTAAGCGTAAAATCGTAGCTTCGATATTCTAACGAGCCTGGAACTGTATCCCCACTCCTTTTGTAACGTCATACTACTGGCCGAACTTTATTACAGCTTTTAATAGGTGATTCACACTTTTTTCAATTTATTGCAAAAACTATGACAGATATGAAAAAATGTATATGTGTAGATATATTATAGAAAATAAAATTCTCTATCAAAATGCGTTAATAGAAAATATTTATGTTCGGTTGTTTAGCCGTAGGAAGCGTATAAAGTAACATATGTAAAAATACTGAGACGTGCGCCCCTGGGAGAAGAGTATACAACGCCGCCACTGACAGAACGTTCCAGAGCAATGACGCAATCCCCGGCGCCGCAGCGGCTAGAGGCTAATTACGCCGTGACCTCATTCCTTTGTATACAGGTCATTGTCGCTTCCGAGTCTTCTAGAATGTTATAAGCGGTATAAATACCGGCCGAAAGAAAGCGGAGGGACAGTCTCATATATACAAGCAACCAGAAATGAATTCAGTGATATAAATAAACAGTTTACAAGTTGTTAACATAAATAAATGTAGTTATATAAATAAGTGTAGTGATATAAATATTGTATAGATAAATAATCGTAGTGTTTAAGCATTTAATAATATTTTAAGTGTTTATAATTATTTAATCATAGTGTTAGTTGTTTTTATTATCTTTTAATATTTAATCCTTAATTATTTATCGTTTAATAAAAGTATTCTTTAGTTAATAATATTTGTCTGTGTTTTGCACTTCACCCATATAAATAAAAACGTTACAATACATATTGACTCTTTGTTTTTCTCGCTCAGAAATTTGTATAACTCTGTCTCTTTTGGTGTTAGACTGTACTCACACAAAATAAAATAAAATTAAAAAATATTTAGTACACTAAAATAAACCGCAGGGGTTACATGGAACTTGAACATTATAAATAAGTTACAAGATTGATTTGATCACAATATAATGCATAATTATGTAAAATTAAACATGTTAAACTAGAAACATATAAAAACAAAATAATAATAAAAATTATAAATATGTAAACATTTATAAATAAATTCAAATAAAATGGATTTTTTTTACAAATACTACCTACTTAATAATATAAAATAGTGAGAAACATTAAAAAAATTGATAGAAATAAAATACATTTTTCAACTATATACGTTTATTTTTATTCATGTGAATACATTCTAGCACCAAAAGACAGAATTTTTGCTATTTTCTACGTGGAAAAACAAAGAGTCAATATGTATCTTTGCAAATGTTATTTTATGCACTTCCTACGCTAAACGACTGAACATAAATATTTTCTGTTAATGCATTTTGAAAGAGAATTTTATTGTCTGTAAATGCTTCCATACATTTTTTTATATCTGTCATAGTTTTCGCAATAATTTGAAAAAAGTGTGTACCCATTAAACGCTGTAGTAGTTGGGCCACGTCAATAAAGCTAGTTCCAGGCTCGTTAGAATATCGGAAGCTCCGGTACAACACTTAACTGATGATAGAACTAACCCCATAGATAGTAAATCTGGCAATAATTTTTGTTTTACATGCTTTCTATAAGAACTAGAGCCCCTCAAAAAAAAAAAAAATATCAATATGTTCTATTGAAAAAATATTGATTGTCAAAACTGACGTGAAACGTTTTTTTGCATTACCGTACAATATATATATATATATATATATATATATATATATATATATATATATATATATATATTCGGTTTATTGAATATCAAAATGACAATTACCTTGATAATAATATGATAAACATGTAGTTTTTCATTGTGAAAGCCTGAAATACCTATTTTCTGCCGCTACGCCAAAGATCTTATATGTCAATTGTGACAGGTGTGAAATTTTTTCCAGAGAACACACTGATTTTCATTTTATTACAAAATTTTGAAATATGACGCAATTGGTCTTTTTAAGGGGCTCCAGTTCTTATAGAAAGCATGTAAAACAAAAATTATTGCCAGATTTGCTATCTATGGTGTTAGTTCTACCATCGGTTAAGCGTTGAAAGCTTACTTCAACAACACCTTGTATAGTAGGTAATTTGCAACATAACGCATAATTTAAAAAAAAAATGAGGAAACTCGTTAATGAGTAGGCGAATAAAGAGATTTAAGCAAGTCTCCGTAGTGAATTCTTACAATCTTCAATTCAAAACCAATAAAATTGATGCAGTTATTCTGTGACTACACGGTTGTCTGAAGTCTATCAAACCGCAATCTGCAGCTCATAAAGTTTGCGAGTATTCAAAAAATACCATAAACTTGAATAGTGTCGAATTCTAGCGCTTGGCGCTTGCTATTTATATTATGGTTGTAAAATCGCTTGCACTCCAGACATTTATATTGTACATCTCGACTTGAGCACGTTGGCGTTGGGAACACGTAATAAAGGATATTCATTGTTCTGGAGATCCGGCGCGGGCGTCCTTGCAAAATGACGTCTACGACACAACCAAGGCATTCTTGCTCTTACCTATGCAACTACGAAAAAATATACATACATGTGGCAGATAAATTGTACACCATTCTATATTTCAGTTACTCGTTGTCATTATAGGGCAAGTCCGAGAGTGTTGACCCACATTTCAAAAATTCTTCGCATTTATTTTTTCACTATAAAATTTAAAAAAATACACAAATAGTTAACATTATTATATAGCTTCAAATATATATAAAATAAAATACGTAAATACAACTCTTTATGTAGAAAAAATGAAAAAGAAAAAAGTCGTATTTTTCTGACATCGCAAATCTTCCGGATGAGACTGCTTCACCTGGCGGGTGAGATCACTTCCTTACAAAATATATTATTTTCACATATTAACTAAATTCGTATAGATTTTCGTCTTCGTCGTAATTACTTTCCCACATATGTAAGAGAATTTTGTGCAATTTTCATGGATCTATTTTTCACAAAAAAAAAACCGTATTGAATCCAATATTCGGTTTTTTTACTGCACTGATAATCTTCATTACAACTCATACACTCATTTTCGTTCATATTTAGTTGAAAATAATCGTTGTCACAAATGTTCATTAAAACTTCATATTCCGACGATAATAAATCATACTGCTAATTTTTTTTATTTCATTTCTTTTTGTTTTTAATTATTTTATTCTTCTTACATTTATTATTTTTTGCTTCCAAGGTCAGTTTTAAGTTTCCAATTACTTTAGTTTAAACTGTTACACAAATAAAATTTGTCGAATTACAAAATGTAGGTACTATCCACGTAGAAACAATCGTTAACATCGGTCTACTATTATTTAGATTTTAGTACAAAAGTCATCTCACACGGTAAGCCATCTCCCCGAACTTACCCTAAAACGGTTTTGCAAATAAAAAAATGGCAACCACATATTAATATGTCAACAAACAATAGGGTCCTCCACAACATTTTTTATGATACTTCAGCTTAATTGAAAACGAACTGTATATCAAGTTTTAATTGTTATTTATTAAGACGATTTTTTTAAATATTTCTTGATGTAAATGTGAAACTCATTTTGTTCTCAGACAGTGTAGTTCGGTAATACTGGAGTAATTGAGAAAAAAAAATGTTATTTTCTTACTAATTTTGAAATTTTAACTAATTCTGAACATTTTTTTGTTGTTACAATATTACTCATTCATAATTTCAGAAGAAAAAAAATGCGTAACTATACATAAATTAATCTACATCAACAGTTATAAAAGTATACCGTGAGTTTCAACCAACATTTACTATTCTGTCATTAATGTATTACTATGGATACATACAGTATCGTTCCAGATAAAATGCAATGTCAACGTAAAATAAACTTGTCATCATAAAGAAGAAAAAATTCGAATGGTTACTTGGTACAATGCTGGTTATATTTTAATTTATCTCCTGAATATTTCCACAGTTTCGAGAATATTTACAAAATTTAAATTTCTCTACATAAATGACATTAACGTTCTTCAATTTTGTGAAATTCATCTGTTTGCAGATGACACGCTAATATACCTAGTTGGTGATGATATTAATAAAATTAATGATATGTGTAATCGTGATTTGAATTTGGTAAATAATTACTTGCAACAAAATAAATTAAAATTAAATACTTTGAAAAGTATACATAATAATACAAAGAAAAAATGAAAACTTAGAGAATTTTAAGATTGTAATAGATAATGTTATGTTAGATAGAGTAACTGAAATAAAATATTTGGGTTATTCATTGAGGATAAATTAAATTTTCAAGTACATGTAAACTATTTACACTTAAGAAATTCTCAAAAAAAAACCCATTTTAACAGGGTATCAAAACAACTCAGTAGATATGCAAAATTATGTTTATATAATTGTATTGTTTTACCGCATTTTAATTATTGTTCTACAATGTTGTACTCTTGCGAAATTACCCTAATAAATAAGTTACAAAAATTACAAAACAAAGCTATGAGAAATATACTTTGCTGTAATAAATATACTAATGTAAAATGGATACTTAATCAGTTAAATTGGCTTGATACTAAAAATTATGTTACTTTCAATACATTTGTCTTTATATATAAATTAAGTAATAATAAGTTACCTCTGTATTTAAAGAAGTTTTTCAATGTTTGTAGTAATATACATAGTTATGATACCAGGCAGAAAAATAATTTTTATGTTAGTAGAACTAATAATAATAAACAAACTACCTGATGATATTAAAAATGCAGGCACAGTTCCCGCATTTAAGAGTAAATTAAAAACTTTGTTAATGAAGTATCGATAATGTTATGATTTTTGTAATATTTAAAGTATTGGTTTAGCCATAAGGCTATTTAATAAACTTTTCTATTTCTATAGATGTTTAAATAAGAATCATACGAAAAGTGCAATAATAACAACTGTTGAACTGAAGAAAATAATAGTTATTTGTATATCAAGGCCGCGAAATCACTCTTTAGCGTACCGAGAGAAAAATTGTCGCCGAGGCCGCTTGCGGCCGTTGCCATAACAACAACCGCGAAATTCAATTTCGTGGCCTATATTGCGGCTGCGAAATGCCTATTTCGCGGCCGGTTGCACAAAAAAGTAATTTACTTACTTACTTTAGTTATAAATCATTAAATAATGATGAGTTCATTTAACATTGACAATCTATGTTCTAATTTATCTGTAACAGTGTAGCATATATAACAGCATGAAAAAGTGATCTAAAGAAGTGCATATCAAAATGCAGTATTATTTCATACTTGCAAGATATTTACAAAAATAAAAAACTGTAAGATTTACATGATTGCTTATACCTATAATTTTTTTTTTCTTAACGATATATCATTTTATCAAATACGTATTTCTTAAGATAATTTAGATCCCATGTGTTGGAGAAAATTGGGCCAACTAACTAAAATTATAATTAAGCAAAAGATAAAGGAGTTGAATAACTCTCTGTTTTGTTTAATTTTTATCCATAATACGAGTTTAGTAAGTTCTTTTCATATATTGCAAAATTTACAAATTTAAATATTCATTGTAATTTTGTGAAATAATAACAATTGAAATTTTTGTAAAGTGTTTCCGCTGTAGAAATAATTAAAAGATATGAATGAAGTTTTCCAGTTTTACTATCCATAATTTAGAAAAGTTTAAAACAAATTCGTGGTCTGAATGTGAATAGTTAACCCAGTTAAAAGTAGCATTAACGTTTGGTCGCGCAAGTAAAGCATGGGAAAGTTTTTTGATTTTTATGTAAATTTCAGTATAATCATGAATCAGATTGTGAGAAATGGTTCATGTTCGATTACTTCTTCTAAACTTTACGATCCTCTGACATAAGGATATAAATTTATTTGTTGACATTTGGCTAATAGAAATAGTTTTGAAATTGAGTCTATATGTAAATTAACTTTTTTCACACGCAATATGTATAGATACATATGAATAATGTTTTATTTATTTTGCTTTACAGAGAAACTTTTTAGGTTTTTACTTTAAAATGTATTACTGTTATGAATATATGAAATCTGTATTTAAATTTGAATATTATTACGAGTTCCGCGTTTTTCATAAAGTTTTACAATGTTTCAAAAAACAATAGTACAATTATCAGATTTTTACAATTCAATTTGTACATATCATAGAAAAACAAAATATGCAAAAAAAACACAGAACTAAATCTTGGTTATGTTATAAATGTAATATTTTGTTATGAAAAGTGGTCGATCGCTATTTTCATACAAGAATATTAATTAACAATTTTTTATAGTTTACAATATCATAACTATAGTAAAGCCGAAATATTAATCAATGTAAGTTTTTTCTATTTTACATTTCACTTACATTCCTAATTTTAAATTAGAAAAAATAGTATAATATATGATTATTTTTATTCTATTGGATAGCAAATGTAATGTACTCTTTAAATTTGAAATATATAGGGATTTCTGTTTGAAAATATAAAGTTACATACCATTGCGTAAAAATGGAACACCCCGTAGAAAAAAATATACCGAAGGTTTATAGAAATTTTAATTTGAAATAAACTTCAATTTGAGACTTTTTTCCATAATATTTAAAATAATCGAGCGAAAAATATTAAGCGACACGAACATGGAATGTACATGTACATATATCTTAACAACCTCGAGAGTTACTACAACTTCCTCGAATGTTAAGATGTACTTAAATTCTTTGTAAGTTAACTAACTATTACTTAAATTCACTTATTAATTTGTTAGTTAGTTAGTTAGTTAGCCTCAAATATATTCCAATTTTAACCCATTTCCACATATCCGATTACCTTAAAAGTTTACACACATACACAGTGACAATACAATATTGTCATACAGTAATAAATTAGTTAATTTTTGTAATTAATTATATTCAATCAACTTGCTAATAAAATTATAAATTAGCCTTAACTTTAAAATTAATTGAAAATAAAAACTATGTACCTATTTCTAGAACAATGTTCTCATCTTCAATAGCAAATTTTAAGCGAAACCGTATTGAAAGTAAACAGAAATTAGGATTTTTCAAAATATCAGAGAACCTAACAGTCATTTTTTCAAAGGCGGTTAAGATTACTTAACATGCAAAACATGCCTAAGGTCTTAAGGAGGAGTTTTTAATAGTACTAGGATTATATAGGTACATATTTGATAAATAGTGGGGATTCACAAGAGAAGACAATACCAAGAAAAAAAAGGATTATCCAGGGATGTCGTATGGCCAAAAAGGAAAGTTTTGACATGTTGAATAGTTCTAATTTTGCTTTACTCTCGTAATACGGCTTTATGTAAAATTTACCATTTAAAATGAAAACATCTACAAATACATATTTAGTTTTTATTTTCACTGAATTTTAAGCTTACGGTTAATTTTTATTTTATTATCAATTACTTTAGCCTATGACTCCATAATATTCAATTATTGAAACTTTGAACACATACATACGTAATTCCCATGACAGTAAATTTTTTTTATGAAGTTTCGTTTTAAAACATTTTTTTTAATTAAATAACTTTTACTTTTATTATTGCAACAGTTGTTTAAATTATTTCCAGTATCAAAAATTTGTAATAAATTAGATTTTTAAACAATACTAGATAACCATAGTGAATAAGCTCTAAAATTATAAGGATTATTAATTTTCATCGTTGAAAAAATTATGTAAAAAGATTATATTATACTTTCGAAAGATATACCCATTGCCCATATTCATAAAGACTCACAAAATTTTAAACGGTTTGTTATAATTTTTATCCAGTAAAACCAGTCGACACTGTAAGAAATATCGAAATGTAATTTTTCGAGTTTGATTACATTTGGCAAAAATTGTGACATGTCGTTTTGAAACTTTACGAATATTTATGAATATGGATATACAAAAGATAAAATAAATATATTTTAAAAAAACAAGCTTCCATTGAAATACACTAAAATGGAAAATATAGTTTTTCTTAGGATTTCTGTCTAAGTAAATAAAAGCTTGGACGTAAATATTGAAATAAGAAAAAATATTATTTTCCTTCTCAGTGCATTTCAATAAAATCTTGTTTTCAAGGTACTGAAGTTCTACTTTTTATCATGAATATGGAATTTAGTTGCCGAGGCCGTAGGACAGGGACAAATAAACCATATGATCGATAAAAAGTACTTCAGTGAGTGAATATTAAATTTTATTTGAAAACAAAATTTGTGAAAATGAAAAGACTATATATTTTAATAGGTTATGTTGACAATCTGTCAATTTCTGTCAGTCAAACAAACGAACCCAGATTATCTCATATACACAATAATTATCATAAAGTTGGCAAAATTTCATGAAATCGTCGTATAATGGAATACTGAACTTTTAATGACGATTTTTGTCTACTTTTTAAAATAAAAGTTTTTTACTTATTTATTTGTTGTTAGTACACAAAAACAAAACTTCCCATTAAAGCAATTAGAAACATACCGGGAGGTATTTTTATCAGTGTACATGGGCGTATGTCTTTACCACAGTTACATTTAAAATGATTGACAACAATGTATTATCGCGTTTTTTTTTACCATATGGAGTTGTCAAAGTTACAAAGTCATCAAACCGTTATGTGTCAATTTTAGAAATTCTTTTTATATCGAAATGGTGTTGTCATTTTCATTTAACTGTATAATTTAATGTTTCTTATTATTAATTATCTTATTTGTTCTGAATTTCTTCTAATGCTGTCCATTGACGTATCCTGTAGTGCAATAATTATTATAGATTTTTCTAATATTTGCTGGACTGTGTCCCTTATTAAAAGTAGCAGCAAATAAATTGGAAACTTGCATTAGACTCATATTGGACTTACACCATGATTTGTACTTTTTCTTCATACATCATTTTGGAAGATGATAGTTTCATTACTTTGACAACTCTCTATGTTCAGTTAAAAAAAAACGCGATAATACATTGCTGTCAATCATTTTAAATGTAACTACGGTAATGACATACGCCCATGTTGTTCTCTCGATATATCAACATACTTAGACATGTATCTACTCACACTACCACAAAACTCAATTAAATTGCATTTTGAAATGCACGTTTTAATTAATAGGGTCAAATGACTGTAATAGTCTAACTGCAACAGTATAAACGTCAATATCACCATTGTAACGCATGAAATGAGTATAAAGTGAATTAGACACCTTAAATTTATAAATCCCTAGTTGGTCCTTTCGGTAACGATCTTGTAGCATTTAGCGTAGTGGCACTAGTATGAGTGTGCTATTGATCTGAGTAGTGAGTTGTAATGTACACCAGTACCTGTTCGGCGAAATGACATTATCATGAATTGAAGTAGCGAATTGCAAAGCAGCTGATTATACACATGCAGACAAATGTTAGCGCTGAGCGATGCAAATAGGACACTTTTGCACCTTCCTTACTGCAACGTTGCCAATGCGGATGCGGCAAATGGCAACGGCAACGGCAACGATGGATGTTACACCTAATGCTACACTTGAGGCGACGTCGAATTAACGCAGTCAGATTTACATAATCAAATGAGACTAATGCATCGTTACATCGTTCATGTAGTTTACATCTCATATTAGGCTGCACTACTAATCTAACTCACTGTTTATGCTAGGCACATTTATGTAATTGTGAAATAGTCTTGATGAATATAAGATAAATTTCATTAAACCATACGTTCTTCACTTAGTGATGTCTGTATTTGGATAAAACACTACCTATTATGCCTCTCAACGCTGTTTACATTATTATCTTCTAAATTTTCACCTGATCTCAATGCGGGCTATTATACCATTGGCCTGATTTACATCGTTATATCGTGACTCGACTAAATCATTACGCCGTAATTTTTTTTATCAAGATGAAGGTAATATATTTTATATTTGCACAAATATGGATTCAATCAATAAAAAATATTGTACACATTTTTAAAATGTGTGATGACAAATAAAGAGAACACAGTAAAAACTGTTAACGGACACCTCAATAAGCGGACACCTAACTGGACAATTTTACGGAAACCGGCATTTTTATATTAATTTTCATAATAAACATATCTCTGTTAAGCGGACACGTTATTAAACGGACATAAACTTTGGATCTCATTTTTAAGAAATGACCTCTCATATACGGACGATAGTTAAAATTATTTAGCATTGTATCGGGGATTCCACTGTTTACGTATTTCGGCCTGAGTCATTCTTATTTGTTCTTATTACAGTAATTCAATACGCACGCGCACGACTACATATGCTATCAAATTAAATTCACATTTTAAAAATAGCAACATATATAGTATTTTAACGTTGCGAGAAAAGCTACAAGTTATTGAAGTTTTCGATAAAGAAAAACTCAATGTACGTAACTTAGCACCCCGTTTAATATAGGGAAATGTCAAGTTGGTGAAATTAAAAAAAAAAAGGACAGAACTAATTGGGGTATGTGATTAAATTTTGATTTTTACATATATGCTATTAAAACTAAAACGGTAAAAACTGCAGAATATAGAGTTATTCAGAATACAAATTGCATTGAAAACTGTTTTTACATTATTTTTTTTAATTATATTTTTAGTTTCTTACATCCATACATAAATTCACACTTGTCCCACATGATGGGAAAGAAACCATTCATGCACAATCATTCTTCGCCACATAATGCTATCCAAGCGTACTTTTTACGCATCGACCACATTCATACAATGTATGAATGTTAAAGTGACCATTTTTTCCAAATTTAAAACCATGATATTTAAAACTTAAAACCAGGACATGTTTGTCATTCAGTGCAAGAATATCATTAAATGTATTTCTTTAATTTATATTATATAAAATGAAAGTAATTTTTCAAATATATATATATATATATATATATATATATATATATATATATATATATATATATATATATACATTACGTACTGTTGTATTCCTATTCTACAATAATTATTACATGTCAGCACTTCTTGCAGTACTTTTCCATTATGACATGCTTTGTAATAAAAACCCCTGTAACTAAGATAAGTTGTTCATTCTTTTCTGTATTCTCTTATCTCAACACATGTAATCTTGTTGGTAATAAAATTAATATTTTTAAAAAAATTTAAACGAAATTATTTAATTTATATATGTATATATATATATATATATATATATATATATATATATATATATATATATATACATATATATATATATATATATATATACATATATATATATATATATATATATATATATATATATATATACATATATATATATATATATATATATATATATATATATATATATATATATATATATATATGTGTGTGTGTGTGTGTGTTTCAGGACTAGTGTAACAAACTTTACTTATTCCCGAGGTCATTTTGAGCCAAAAATGTCATATGAACATAGGTCCTATTCCTTCTAGTTACCAAAATACAAGAGGTTGAAGTTCTATAAATAACACGAAATTTTCTAATTTTTGTAATCAAGGTACTTTCGGAAAACAAGAGTTATTATTGAAAAGTCATACCTTATTTGTATTAATTAATTAATTGTCTTAATTAAAAATTGTTGTACTTTTGATTGTATTTTTGTTTCATAATGGATGGTTATAGTACTGCTGAATATGCAGATATGATTTTTATTTATGGATTATGTAATGGTAATGCCCGTTATGCGTCCAGAGAATACCAATATCCAAATAGACGCCAACCTTCCCATCGCCTATTTGCGAGCAGTTTTCAGCGTCTACGTGAAACTGGATCAACAACTGTATGGGGAGGTGTTCAAAATGATGGCATTGGTGTTAATAATAACGTTGAAGATGAGGAGAGTGTAATTGATGCTGTTCTCGATAATCCTGAAATCAGCACAAGACGCATCGCTGCTCAATTACACATGTCTCACAGCACTGTCGGGTATTAAAGCGTGAGGAATTACATCCCTATCACTTTCAGCGAGTTCAAGCACTGCAACCCGGAGACTATGGTCCTCGTTTAGAATTTTGTCGCTGGTTTCTCCGTCAAAATTTAACTGATCCTGACTTTCTTTCCAGAGTGTTGTGGTCTGATGAAGCCCAATTCACGAGAGATGGAGTAAACAATTTCCATAATTACCATTTATGGAGCCTAGAAAATCTACATACGATTGTTCAGTCCCGTTTTCAGCAAAGATTTAGCATAAATATCTTGGCAGGAATTTTCAATACTAAATTACTAGAAATTGAAGTTTTAATTGACCGATTAACAGCTGATGGCTACAGAAACTTTCTGGAAAACAGACTACATGAACTAATAGAAGATGTTCCGCTTCTTGTACGACAACAGATGTGGTACCAGCATGATGGTGCTCCTCCTCACTATGGTAGACAAGTAACTGAGTGGTTAAACCAAAACTTTCCCAATAGGTTGATTGGATGTGGAGGTCCAAACTTTTGGCCTGCAAGATCTCTAGACTTAAATCCTCTTGATTTCTATCTATGGGGACACTTGAAACAAGAAGTTTATAGGGTACAAATAAACACGCGTGAACAGTTACTTGAACGAATTATGAATGCATCTGCTTTCATTCGTAACGATCAAAATGTAATTTATCGTGTATATGATTCTATGATTCGCCGATGTCAAGCATGCATACGAGTTCAAGGCGCGCATTTTGAGCACTTGCTGTAATTTTTTTTAAATTTGTTATCTTATTTCATATTGTGTTAACCTATTCCATGTTATTCTGTGTTTAGAATTTATTTATTTGTCTATTTAATAATTGTGTTATCGTATGTTTTGTTGTCCAAATCGTATTCGTTAATATTAATAAATAAAATTAATTAATACACATAAGGTATAACTTTTCAATAATAACTCTTGTTTTCCGAAAGTACCTTGATTACAAAAATTAGAAAATTTCGTGTTATTTATAGAGATTCAACCTCTTGTATTATGGTAACTAGAAGGAATAGGACCCATGTTAATATGACATTTTTGGCTCAAAATGACTTCATGAATAAGCTGTTAAAGTTTGTTACACTAGTCCTGAAACACACACACACACACACACATATATATATATATATATATATATATATATATATATATATATATATATATATATATATATATATATATATATATATATATATATATATATACAGTGTGTTAATTAAAAACCTGGCCATAGGCGTTTAACATGGGAAATCAGTTTTTCCTTGCGCAAAAGTTCCCAAATTATTTTAGGCAAAAATACTTCAAATAAATGTTGTAGAGAATTAAATTCTGCATCCAGATTAGTTATAAGATTTTATTTTCGACGTTTCATAACCGAGAAAATCAATTTCAAAGTTTTTCGAAAATTGCTGATTTATAGCGATAGCCATGAAACTCAAACAAAATTACGAACAATTGTATGACATTGACACAATGAATTAGAATTTAACTTTTTTAGAATACATAGCTGTCAACATATACAAAATAAAATAAAAATGAAAACAAGAATAATGTATTTATTTAAAAAGAAAAACAGAAAACTAGAATGAATATAATTTTATATTAAATGTTCAAATAACCCTCCATTTTGCGCTAAGCAATACCCAAGTCTATTATAAAAGCCATGTCGAACATTATGCAGCTGTCTGGCATTTATTTTTCTACATTCATTGGAAATTACAGCTTTAAGTTTTTGTAATAAGATTCTATTGTGGTTTTACTTGGAATTTGTCGATGTGACCACATTACACTTATTAAATCACGTATTTTTCTATAGCTTTGTCCACAGTAACACCATTTTATAATCTGAAGCTTTTCTTCATGAGAAAACTGTTCCATACTTCCAAAAAAATATGTTACTGAACGAAAATCACAAAACACAAACTTTCTTTGACAGTTAAGATGTCATACAATTGTTTGTAATTTTGTTTGAGTTTCATGGCTATCGCTATAAATCAGCAATTTTCGAAAAACTTTGAAATTGATTTTCTCGGTTATGAAACGTCGAAAATAAAATCTTATAACTAATCTGGATGCAGAATTTAATTCTCTACAACATTTATTTGAAGTATTTTTGTCTAAAATAATTTGGGAACTTTTGCGCAAGGAAAAACTGATTTCCCATGTTAAACGCCTATGGACAGGTTTTTAATTAACACACTGTATATATATATATATATATATATATATATATATATATATATATATATATATATATATATATATATATATACCGGGTGATCATTTGAAAACTTCCCACCTTGAATAACTCTTTAATTAATAAAATTATCAAAAATAACTAAAACAGGTCAATGTTATTTTGGAGGGGGGCATTTAATAACCTATTCCAATCAGTTGGGAAACTTTCACCCTCCCCTCCAGCCACCCCCAACCCAAAATTTTAAATGGCACTACCCCATGTGTGATACATCATTTTAAAGGTTGTAAAATTGTCAATATTTTAAAGCAAAGAAAATTAAAATCGGCCGAGCCGTTCATTAGAGACAAAAATGTATGCCCATTTTGAGTCGTTGATCAAGCCATCTACCTACGTTTTGCTTTGAAACAAAAGAACGTGCGTCGTACAAGTTCAAAGTGTCAAGTGTTGTAGAATTCAGGAATTAAATATCGCCGCTTCAGATAACTTTAGATTACTTTGATTTGGGGTAGCGTTTGTGCCAATTGTGTCACTGAAATGACATACACTTTAGAAGAGAGAATTGAAATAATTTTCATTTATGGAGCTGAAAATCAGTGTGCTCGACGTACACTTTGAACTTGTACGACGCACGTTCTTTTGTTTCAAAGCAAAACGTAGGTAGATGGCTTGATCAACCACTCAATATGGGCATACATTTTTGTCTCTAATTCATGAACGGCTCGGCCGATTTTAATTTTCTTTGCTTTAAAATATTGACAATTTTACAACCTTTAAAATGATGTATCACACATAGGGTAGTGCCATTTAAAATTTTGGGGTGGGGGTGGCTGGAGGGGTGGGTGAAAGTTTCCCAACTGATTGGAATAGGTTATTAAATGTCCCCCTCCAAAATAACACTGACCTGTTTTAGTGATTTTTGATAATTTTATTAATTAAAGAGTTATTCAAGGTGGGAAGTTTTCAAATGATCACCCGGTATATATATATATATATATATATATATATATATATATATATATATATATATATATATATATATATATATATATATATTTGGTATAGATAATATATTAATACATAATTGTATACATACTTAGAATTTTGGAATACAAGTAATAAAGGAACAAGTGTACCTAGCAGTAAACGAAAGCCAACGATAAAAATCGACGTGTAAAATTAAATTAATGCATACTAGGATAAAATAATAAAATTGATTTGAGAATGGATTTGCAAGTATTGATCACTCGATCTTTTAATAAATTTATATTTTTTTATTTTGTGTTCCTAAAGTGTACTGGTTACATTTCACGACAAACCAGGACAATAACTAAAAAACCAATACTGTACTGGTAAAACCAGTACGTATTGTAACGTTTCATTTATTTGGGTGGTGTAAAAATCAAAGAAGTATTATTAATTAAAATAATACGTTTATTAAACGTTAACTAATTAAAATAAATATTAAAAAGATGATAAACGTAACTAACACTATGATTAAATAATTATAAACACTAAGAATATTATTAAATACTTAAGTACTAAGATTATTTATTTAAACAATATTTATATCACTATATTTATTTATATAACTACATTTATTTATGTTAAAAACTCGTAGAATGTTTATTTATATCACCCCGTGTTCATTGCTCGTTGTTTCTATATATCAGACTCTCTCTTCGCTTCGTTCGGACGGTATTTATACAGTCCAGCATCCTTCTGGACCCCTTCGACGCCACAGTGATACCGAGCACAATAGATTTAGGTCATCGGTCATCAAAACGTCTCATTGCGTATGGGTTATTCCGTCGCCAGGATTACGTCATTGCTCGGGAACATTACAGCAGTAGTGGCATCCAAATACTCTTCAGTCAGTGGCGCACGTTACACTGCCCCCTCCTTAAGACTGTTTCCTCCCGGGACAGTTCTTGATGACGAAATCTGCATGTATTGCCCTTGGTACATTTAGAAGTCTTGAAGAAGTAACAGTCGATGGTCCGCTGGAGTTCCTCTTTCTGCCCGTTAAGGTTAAAGCTGCAGACGAGAATTTCAATACCGCTATAGCGGAAGAGGATCTCTATCATGTTCCTAACAACACTCCAACCCAAATCATTTAGTCCACAGCCTAACTTCGGTACTGCTAGTTTCAAAATGTCATTCTCTAGCAGATGATCCTTCAAATCACACAGTGAGCTCCATAGACTGCGATATGACGGCTTCTGGTACGAGCGAGGTTTTGTAACCAGGTAGTAGATATACCGCTGATGTTCTGTATTGCTATCCCTCAGTCGCAGCGTTTTCCAGACGGATGGACCTTGGTTGGCCAGTTCTTGTAGTCGTCCAAATTTCGTCTTAAAGACTGACGCTATGCCGGGTGACATCTTTAAGTCTTCTGATACGCAGTGGCCGAGGGAATAATCTGAAGACACGGTAAACAGATCTCAGTGTTCTTCTTTCGTCACGCCATATCGCGTCTTGTGATCAAAGGAATACTGTTCCATGAAGTCTTCAAAAGTCGGTTCCTGAGATATGGTCCGACGAACCGTTGCTCTATGCTGGTCTTCATGGTTGTCAGCAGGGAAAGGGGCTAGCCGATTGAAGTGTAGTACTCTCGGCTTCCCTGTTGGTGTTTTTCTAATCTTATATATCACGTCGTTTATTCTCTTAACGACCTCATATGGACCTTCCCAATTTCTTTGCAGCTTTGGTGATAAACCTCGGCGCCTTTGTGGATTGTAAAGCCACACTAAATCCCCAGGTTGGTATCCACCTTTTTCTGCCTGGGTGTCATACTGGTCCTTCATTCAGTCGTTGGCAGCTTGTATGTTTGTGCGGACTTGTTCATGAATGTCGTCCATTCTTCTCCGTAATTCCGTTACATAATATTCACCGGCCAGATCTTCCCCAGGTTTACTGCCGAACACAAAGTCATATGGCAGGCGCAACTCACGCCCGAATAAGATGTTCGCAGGAGTTTGCCCTGTGGTTTCATGCACGGATGATTGCACCAGTCTTTAACGTCTTCATTGCAGTTACTCCAGTAAAATCGCTGGCGTAATCTTTCTAATGTTTTCTTGATTCCAAAATGGCCTTCTCCAGATCCATCATGGATCTCTTTCAACATGTCTGGTATTCTACTCTTAGGAATGGCCAACTAAGTTTTCTTCTCAGTTCCATCAGCATTCTCTACCACACGCTTTAACAGGCCATCCTCAATCACCATGGAGTCCCATTGCGCCCAGTACGATTTTACACTCTGTGAGTGTGATGCAACGTCTTCCCATATTGGTTTGCTATCTTCTACTTTCCATTCCAATAATATTTTCAAAGTCGGGTCATTTTCTTGGTCCTTGCGTAATCCATCGGGCTGCCAACTATCGTCGACTACTGTTAATCTGGCGATGGAGGAATGCTTCTCTTCCACTCGACTACAATGCTTACATTCCTCTTGGTATGGCCTTCTGGACAATGCATCAGCATTACGATGGCTGGTACCTGTCCTGTGCTCGATTTTGAAGTCGTATTCTTGTAGTCTCTCAATACACCTGGTCACCTGACCTTCTGGATTTTTAAACTATAGCAGCCATTTTAAAGCGGCATGGTCAGTTCTTATCAAAAAATTTCGTCCGTATAAGTATTTATAGAAATGCTCCACGGATTTCACGGCTGCCAAAAGCTCTTTTCTGGTGACACAGTAATTCCTCTCCGGTTTTGACAAGGTCTTACTAAAGTAGGCAATAACCTTCTCATGTCCGTCTTATTTCTGGGAAAGGACGCCATCAATTCCAACGTTTCTGGAATCTGTGTCTAGTATGAACTCTCCTTCAGGTAAAAGATAGCTTAGAACAGGTGCGCTTGTCAAGGAATGTTTTAGTTCTTTAAATGCAACTTTACTGTCCATTTCCCAGATGAATCGCCCTCCTTCTTCAGTAATCCTTGTCAGCGGCTTAGCTATGTTGGCAAATCCAGGTACATATCGTCGATAATAAGTACACAAACCAAGAAAGCTTCTAAGTTCGTGTTTGTCTCTAGGTACTGGCCAGTCACTCACAGCCCTTATTTTCTGGTCAACTGCAATACCCTTGCCAGAAGCCAGAAACCACGTGTCCCAAGTAATGAACTTCTTTTTGGAACAGATGGCACTTCTTTGGACTGAGCTTCAAGTTAGCCTGTCTCAATCTTTGGAAAACCTCTTCCAAATTCTTCATGTGGTCCTCGAACGTGTTTCCTACTACAACAATATCGTCGAGATAACCCAAATAGATTTTCCAAGATAGCCCAGCCAATACGGTTTCCATGAGTCGTTCAAACGTTGCGGGGGCATTGCAGAGCCCAAATGGCATTACGGTAAATTTCCAGAGTCCGTTACCGATGGTGACGGCTGTCTTCTCTTTATCTTTTGTGTCCAAATCTACTTGCCAGTATCCACTCTTTAGATCGAGAGTGGAGAAAATTTTCGATCCAGCCAAAGTATCCAGTGTATCGTCTATTCGAGGTAGCGGGTAGCTATCCTTCTTCGTCACGTTGTTGAGTTGACGATAATCGACGCAAAATCGTGTAGATCCATCCTTCTTCTTCATTAACACCACTGGTGAAGCCCAAGGACTGCTTGAAGGTTCGTTTACACCTTCCATCTTCATATCTTCAATAATTCTTTCAGCTTCCTCACGCTTCGCCAATGGCAGCCTTCTTGCTGGTTGTCGGATGGGTCTTGCATCTCTGGTGTCTATTTTATGGTGAACTATATTAGTTCTCCCTTTGGTTTTCTTGTCGAATTGGAACACATCTTTAAAATTTCCAATTAAATTCTTTGCCTTGGTTCTCTGGTTGGCGGTCAATTCTTGAAATGATGTTGATATCTGATTGACTAAAGTGTCTGGAACTTCTTGAGATGTTTCCATTGGTCTTCACAGTTCGAATAATCGACGATACTGCCAAGTATTCTTCTACAATTATTGTTCCTCTTTTAAGAACAACCGGATAATAATTTATGTTCATTATTCGAACTGGAATTACCTGGCTGACTTTGACTAGTGATATTCCGACAACAACTCCAGTGCCAATTTTGGCATCATCATTCCTGGGCTCGAGCATAACAATACTTCCCTCACAGAAACTACCATCTAAATTTGCCTCCACGATAGTTTCTCTTCGTTCTGGGAGGGTAACGTCTTCGACCATTAGTACGCGCACAACCTTGTCGTAATACGAGTTCTTCTTCATTGTTTATCATCGCTCCCTTCTTCAGGTCAAGCTTAAAACCGTGCTTTGTCATTGCGTCCATACCGAGTATTAATTCATCTTCAACTTTAGCTACCAGCGCACGATGTTTAAAAGAGGTGTTTCCAATAGTGATGGTGACATCTACTTCTCCTAATGCGGTAGCTTATTCTCCCGTCGCTGTGCGTATTCGCCACTTATTTGATTGAAGATGCGCCTTGCTAGTTTTCTTTGCCAAGTCGGTTCTAATTATAGTTTTTGTCGCACCTGTATCCAGTAGCATTTTCGGTGGCCTACCGTTTATAGAGCCATCCACATAGATGCTATTGGCTTTATGATGAAGAGATGCGACATAACTGATAGATTGTGGGGCCACTAGATTACGGGTCGACGATTGCCCCTTCGCATCAACCCGACTTAGTTTTCCGACTCTTTTTCTTCTGTTATCGATTCCGTCTTCTTTTGCATTTTTCTGGAAAGTCTTTGCGGATGACCCAGTTCACCGCAATTCCAACACCGGAGTTTCTTTCTGCCGGTAAAGACTTCACTTGCAATTCGTCGCACCCTCTCATCTAGATCTTGAATGTTCTCATTCCTCTCAGCATCGATATTTCGCACTTGCGATTGGTTACGTGAAGCTTGTTTGGCAGCTTCATGCGAGTGCGTCAATTATAGTTTTTGGACGAGCTAGTCGCAGTGCTTGCTGAGTTTCCCTGTCTCGTACTCCGTAGATGAAAGATTGACTGGCCAAGCACTCTTTTGGACTCCGATATCGGTTCCTCAGCTGCGTCTGGTACACCTGCTCCAAATGCGCATTGCTATATCGAATATTTAATCGCTTGACTAGTTAGTTGTAGTCTTCCTGTTCGTCTTCCTTCAGCGTTTGTAGGATGTCGATAGCTTCTCCACGCAACGAGACAGTCAACGCTGTAGCCTTCTCCGTGGACGTCAAGTTTTTTGTTTTCGCAGCCGCTTCAAATTGTTTTAAATAATTTGGCCACAAAGATTTTCCATCAAATTCCAGTGTTTTAATGTGCATTGTTGTACTAGTATCAGATTTAACTACTTTCCTTCCTTCTAGTAGACCTGCTTTTGCTACATCGGAATTGGACATTGACGACGATGTCATTTTAGTAAATTTTTCTTGTAGTTCTTCGATCTTCTTGTCGTACTTATTTTCTAAATTCTTCAGGTCTTCTTCAGTTTTTAGAATTCTCTTCTAATTTTTGCTCTAGTGTTTGCTCCAGAATTCTAGAACTTTCTTTCATTTCCCGTTTTAATTCTTCTTTTAATATTTGAGAATTTTCTTCTAATTTATTCTCTAATGTTCTAGAATTTTCTTCTGCCTTTCTAGAACTTTCCTCCAATTTTTGTTCTAATGTTCGCCAGCATTGAGTGCCCGTGAGGTGACGCCTGGTAAGCGCCCGCACGGTACAAATATTCCATCATTACCGATATCTGTGTATAAAGCAGATTGGCACACCCAGCAATGGGTAATATGCCCTGATGAAATATTTATTTATTTTATTTATGTTCTAGAACTCTCTTCCGATTTTCTAGAATTTTCTATTAATTTTTCTTCTAATGTTCTGGAACTTTCTTCTGATTTTCTAGAACTTTCTGCCATTTCCTGTTTTAATTCTTCTTTTAATGTTCTAGAAGTTTGTTCTAATTTTTGTTCTAATTTACCAAATTCGGATAGGTCAAATAAGTAATCTTCAGGATTTTCACTAGAATCGATTAATGCTTGCCGCAGTCTTTCTTGAAGCACTGACTTCTTTCCTATTGTTTCTAAATCCCGTTCTTCCAGTTCCCTCTTGAGATCACTTACTTTTAATTCACTTAATTTTATTTGTTTAGTCGCCATTTTATTTATTTTTATTTACACTTCACAGTTTATTAACAACCCCACACCTGACACCAATTGTAACGTTTATTTATATGGGTGAAGTGTAAAAATCAAAGAAGTATTATTAATTAAACGTTAACTAATTATGATAAATATTAAGAAGTGATACCGAGCACAATACATTTAGGTCATCGGTCATCAACACGTGTCACCGCGTATGGATTATTCCTTCGCCGGGATTACGTCATAGCTCGGGAACATTCCGCCAGTAGCGACGCCCGAATACTCTTCAGTCAGTGGCGCACGTTACAGTATGGTCACCTTAATGAATGTTGTCGTTCTTCTCGTCTCACTAGAAAACTTTCTCTTGCTTAGCACAATACCCACGACCACAGTTCCCTCTAACCAGCGCGGGTGCGCGTCACGCAATGATAATCAGCTATGTAAATACTAGAAAATGAAGACTTTTAGCGATACATTAACCTTTGTTTGCGCAGACTCCAAACGTGGATTTTCGTTATGAATTCAAAAACAAAATACCGAAACGGACTAGAAAACGAAGACTTGGGTGACCTTATGAAAATTAAATTACATTTAGCCAATGGCCAAGAAGTAAATACAAATGATGTTTACAAAGAATGGATTTTTATGAAACACAGAAGACAAAAAAGTTTAATGAGTTAAGAAAAATGTTAATCTAATAAAATACAGTTACCTAATTGTTTTTGTTTAAAAATTTAAAAAATCGACAAATTGATTTTTGTATTTTTTTTTTTTTGGTCACAATTATTTTTGTGGGCGCAACTTAGAAAAAAATGCGAGGAAACTTTGCCCGTGGCATCCATCCACTTACACACTGGATGGCCATGCAATCAAATACCCTCAACTTCATCAACATACATACATACCTCGCTATATACGCTTTACGGCGTTTATTCGCTATTCTCTCTCCACATGTCCAAACCATTTCAACTAACTCACTCCCACTCTCTTAACAACAGGAACGTAACTACGGGGGTGGGGGGGTGCAGCGTGCTCCATGGTGCACCTCTTAGAAGTCTTGGCCCACCTACTGGCCCGCCCAAAAATTGTACTAATAAATTTAGTTTATTTTTATAAAAGAAATAATAATAATTTTAGAATATGTTTTACACATAAATTTGTGTGTATCGTATAAAACTATTTGCATATTCCAGAATATACATATTCGAGACTTTCTTTACCTACCACACTCGTGTTTAATTAAAAACACTGCCGCCAACCGCCCTGAGGTATATTGGCGCTGCGTATTTGTTTATGCTTCATACCCACAAAACTTTATACCATTTTGTTCTCTGCTCACCCCACATTTCACCCTGTCAAATATTTAATATAAAAGTGTTTAACAAAAATGAGTAATAAGCGCAATATAAAAGATTATTTTACTGCTCAAAAAAGAGTTAAAGTGGATGCGGATATACCATTATCAATTGATTCTACAAAAGACCCAATTTTAAATGAAGTTCCATATGCCGATGATGAAACAGACAAAAATTCCTTCCAAGATGAAGACGATGATTTAGATGAGACTCAGTTAATATTTGAAGAATGGATAGAAAATCAAAAAAAGGTAATGATGAAAATAAATCAGTAGAAACAAAAATTTCTACTACAGAAGGTTAGCATATTTTATTATGATTTTTGTTATTATATTACCACCTGCCTACGCGCCTATACGTATGTGTACAGAGAATGATGCAAAATGATTGGAAGTCAGGTGACTTGAGAAAGTTCTGATTATGATCAAAATTCTTTTCCACAAAAAAAAGCATTAATTTAACGGCTACCGACATTTGGAAAGGTCAGCGGCGTTACGTATTTTGAATTTTTTGTTTTTATCTTTTAAAATAAACTGTTATTTATTCAAATCGTTACGTTAGAATGGTGTTCACAGAAGAACATGACAAGTTTATTTTGGAAACATATTTTCGTAACTAAATTAATTCTACTCTAAATATCCTGAATACATTTATTTTCATCCTCTTTCAAAAATTCACTGTACGCCAATGCAATCTGTCATTATTATTGTAAAACTATAATGTTTATTTTATTTTGTGTTTTCTAAATCTTATCTGTAATAAATATATAACGTTGTTAAGTAATATGATTTTTATTGTAATATAATTATGGCCCTCACTGGCCCATCTTTGGCCCACCCAAAAAATAATCCTAGTTACGTCCCTGCTTAACAATATCAACAACAACACATTTTTCCTAAATCATACATTCATTATTTTAAAAATTTCCATTTCTTTAGCAATAGCCATTGATTAATTAATTTCGAACTAACTCTTTTATTTATTTTTTGATTGTTGGTAATTTAGAAGTTATTTGAAAAGACAAAAATGACTAAAATCAGTTTTTCGTTAATATCTAGTAGTTTATGAAACTATTTTTATATAAAAAGAATACATAAGATGACCTCCCAAACACACAAAAGTTCAGTTTAACCGAAATCATTATAGTTCTCGAGATTCTAATATGGTGGCAGTTTTAAATGGAAACCATGTATATGTTGTAGGTAAAATCCATTTTTTTTCTAAAACGCTTAGTTACTTTTAAAATGAATTTGCTTGGATATTTCTCTAAATATACCTTAACATAACCTAACATTATGAACAAAAATAGGGCCAAGATTTGCAAACGTGAGTTTTGTGCATTAGTTTATATTATACATGTTCTTTGGTAAATAGGCAGTCATCGCCTAATTACAACTTCACAGAGTCATAAGATAATCATAATCCCATTCTGCTGTTATCTTCTTTTATTTATCTGATGAGTAACTAAATTAATTAAAAAAAAAATGTATCAAGCATTATGTTTGAGAAAAAACAAAAAACTATCACATATGACGGCAGATGTCAATCATAATTCTCTGCAGCGCTGCTGTTGTCTCCAACTTCCTCATAGATAAGATGCATGTCAGCTAGATCGTTGAAGCAGTATTCGGCCATTTTCTCAGGTATTAATTATTATTTTTTAATTCACTTAGATCCATGATAACAACCCAACCTAACATTCGATTGGATAACTTTGGAGGCCTACAGTTTCTACAAGAGGCCAATCAAGGTAAATTTATCAGTAAATTTTGACTCATGGTGATCACTTTTACCAGTGCCAAAGAGATGGCCGTCTATGTACCGAACAATCTATATATTCATTTTACTATTTTGAAAAAAAAAAACTATTTATTTTTTCATTTAAATAACAAACATGCCAATTACGTTCCCCGCATAACATTTAAAGATCAACAAATTATTAAATCCAATAATTTTTCTAAATATTTAGGTGTAACTCTTGATCGGTGATTGATTTATAAATACCACATTAAAATATATTTATTTTTATTTATTTCACACAACAAACTACAGGAAAGGCCCTATTTACAAGTTCGTGAACTACAATTACATTAATTACATAATACATAAATCAGGTAGCATGAAGTAGTACATTTCTTAGCATAGAAATATTACAGTTAAAAAAATCAATTTTTGAATGAATGTTGAGACGATACAAATATATAATTCAATACAAAGGTGATAACATATAGCAAAGATTACAGTTAAGAAATACATTATAAAGATTACGTAAACCTAACTTTGGAACACAAATATTAATAACTTTTAAAATTTGAGGTAAATATATAACAAAATTTAGTATTTTATACAAGAATAACATATCTAAATAAATTCTACGCTGCTGTAGTGTACACATTTGGAAACTTTTAATTAATATCTCATACGACATAAAGTTTGGGTAAACACCAAAACACTTGAAATACAAAAATTTTAAAAATTTCTTTTGCAATTTCTCTATCATATCACAATAAATTTTAGTATTACACGACCAAACTACAGAGCAATATTCGAGTTTAGGTCTGACCAGAGTATTAAATAATTTAATTAAAGTACTGCATTGGGAAAAACAATTAGAGTTACGTATAATTAATCCCATTATTTTATAAGCATTTTTACATATATTAGATATATGCAATTGAAATCTGAAATCTGTCTTGAAAGTAACCCCAAATCAGTGCACTCAAAGACTCTTTTAATTTTAATCTCAGACATATAGTAGTCAAAATGTATTGGTAGGATCTTTCTTGTATATGACATAATCATACATTTTTCGATATTAAAATATAATTTATTAGCATCATACCATTCTATGAGCTGGTGGATATCTAATTGAAGTTTTGTACAATCTAATTCTGAATTAATTGTATGGTAAATTTTAAGATCATCGGCGTATAATAAAGGTTTACAAAAGTTTAGCATAGCTGGCAAATCATTTACGAAAATCAAGAACAACAGTGGCCCCAAATTTGAGCCCTGTGGTACGCCCGATGTAGATACAATAGTATCAGAGCTTGAAGAATTAAGTTGTACATATTGAGTTCTATTAAACAAATAAGATTTTAGAAAAAATATTGCATTTGAGGAAAAGCCGTATAGGTTAATTTTTTTTAACAAAACTTGGTCAACTCTGTCAAAGGCCTTGGCAAAATCTGTATATAATACATCAACTTGCCTATCAAGAACCGAGGAGACATCATGTGCGAAAGAGAATAAATTTGTAGTAGTTGATCTGCCAGACAAAAAACCATGTTGATAAATACTAATTGCATTTTCTACATGCACATATATTTTCTTGTACAAAATAGATTCAAATATTTTGGCTAATACCGTTAAAATTGATATGGGCCTGTAGCTGCTAATCTACGTTGGATCACCTTTTTTAAAAACTGGAACAATTCTTGCAAGTTTAAATTTATCTGGATACGTATTCGTATGGATTGCTATAGAAAAAAAATTAAGGAGAGGTGTAATTAGGATATCTTGCATCCTTTAAAAATAAAAGCAGGTATTTTGTCCCAACCAACTGTTGGTTTATTCTTTAGAATATTGATAGCTTCTCTGATATCATCCTCTGAACAAATAAAATTGAATTGGTCACAATTACTTGAGAATTTTATGTCCTCTAAGTAACTTAGGTCATTATCATCAGATGTTTGAGGAGAATAGACAGATTTAAAGTACATGGCAAACGCCTTACAAATATCTTCACTATTATTCGTTCTCATGATACATAGTAATTGGGATACTAGATTGGCTCCCTTTTTTATTTTTTATAAAGAACCAAAATTTTTTGGGGTCGTTACTAATATTATTTTCAAGATTGTGTGTATATTCTTGATAAGCAGCTTCAGAAAGTCTTTTAATTTCACTACGTAATAACTTATACTGACAAATTTGTGCTTGATCAGCTAATTTTTTTACAATTAATTTATGTAGTGTATTTTTAATTTTGATTTTGTCTATAATGCTTTTTGTAAAGTAAATAGGGAAACTACTTTTATAAGAATTTTTCTTTGGTATTGATTCATCAAAAATTTTATATAAAGTTTCATAGAATTTGCCCAGGCAAGAATTGACATCACTAATGTCGCTTAAAAAGTCCCAGTTTACACAACTTAGCAAGTGATACATTTTCAAGTAGTCGCCCTTTTTAAAATTATATTCAGGGTTTATTTTTACTTGGGTATTCATATTTTTAATAAATAATAGTTGACAATTAATATGTAATGCCGGATAAAATTTATCCTCAACTAGTAAAGAATGGGTGTCATGTGTAACAGAAACATTGTCTAGATTATAAAAAATTAAATCAAGTATATTATCATTCTTATTCTGAATATTATTAATTTGTTTTAAATTATACAAATTTATAAAATTAATAGTACACAATTTTCTCTGGCCAATTATATTGGAAGAAACAGAATTTTCAGTATCACTGAACGTATTAATATTAAAATCTCCTGCAATTACTATTACTCTTGAATCATCGACATCAAAAGAAACAAAAGCATTGAAATAGTCCTCATATAATGACACAGGTGAATTAGGGGGTAAATAAACAGTTGACACAAAAAGATTTCGGAAACCTATCTTAAGTTTAACAAAAAGTGCATCAACACCCAATGAGACAGGAACGCACTGCACTGCACTAAATTCCTGCTTAACTGCTATGATTACTCCACCGCCTCTTGATTTTCCCGTACTGATTGAGTCTCTGTCCTTTCTAAAAACAACATACCGCGAATCGAAAAGTTCCAAACTAGCAACAGAATCATCCAACCACGTTTCTGTTAATAATATAATGTCATAGTTATTTGCCGATATATTAACGAATAATGTAGCACACTTAGTCCGAAGACCTCTAACATTTTGATAATACAGTAGAGCGTCAATAATCCGGACGATCGATAATCCGGATCCGAAAAACGAACCAATATAGTTCAGAAATCCATAAAAGATCTATTTAAAATTTCAAATACTTTATAAATTAATTTTAATTTTATATTTTACATACTGTTTTACATTATGTACAATGTACAGTAGAATGCAGTATTTTTTCGTTAAATAAAACATGTAAAATTTTATTAATAATGAATAGTTTCATTTATCTGCTCCTCTTCCCTAAACATCACAGTAATTTATGACCGATTGCAGCTAATATTTTGCGTTGAAGACACCCAAAAAGTATTTTATTGGTTCATTTCGAAAATCCGAACACGTAAAAAATCCGGATGGGGTCCGGTCCCAATTAATCCGGAATATTGACGCTCTACTGTATATAGAAATGCTTTTATGTTTTACACTTATCTTGTTATGCTGTTACTGGCCCGGGATGTTCATATTTACATGCTGGATTTGGGTTGTCGTCGCGGGAAGAAAAAACGATTGATGGCGACACCTTGTGGCCAATTCTCTGGATTTGAGAAGACAGGAAGATCGACAAATGGAACTCCAATCTTAAATGACGCATAATCACCCCGCGAATGCAATTTTTCACACACATATTTGTTATAGATTGTAAATGTTTTAAAACTATCTCATCAGTAGTCTGCTTACACGTACGCCACACATGTAACCACGCTTTCTGTTCAGACGGTAACAATACTTTGTACTACCATTTTGGTGGAAAAGATAGCCTTTCCCAAAATGATGTTATTATTACGTTTATTTGCTGGCTTATTTTCCGATTTATTATTATTCAAAGTTTCCGACGAAACTTTTTGAGAATCACTGGGATTACTATCATCTGGTTTCACATTTATATTTTTTTATTAGTTCGGTTTTTTGGATTTACCTGTACTTTGCTAGCATATGATTTATCGTTACAACTTGTGTTTACGTGCGGTTTCTCATTAACTTGAGGCTTGTTTAAGAGAGAATCAGATAAGTCCTTGACCGTATTCACATCTTTAGATGAATTTATTTCAAGTTTGCTTATTTTATCATTTAAGATTTTTATTGTAACATATTGATTACGAATAGTATCATTCAAATTATTGACTTTGCTCGAGAGCTGACAAACAGTCTTTTTTAAAGAAAAAACAACAGCAAAAATATTCTTTTGCATCGAATTTTTATCACATGAATTACATACAACATATCCAGCACATTCATTTTTATTGCACTGCACATGAATTAAATTATCACATATATCACATAGCACCCAATCAGAGATTGGTATCAAATCATTGCAATAGCACAAATAATTTTTTCACTATCGACTTCAGACATGGCAACGGAGCTACCTGTCAACACGTCCTTACCACTCAACATATATGATTTCGAGTTTTTTATATTATTATATTTATATATGCAAAGATTAGGTCAAGAAACAATACCCTACAAACGCTTACAGGAAGTAGCTGGAGTGTATTTGCAAAAGTCCAGGATGTTTATTCTAATTCAGTTAGCGACTCGCTAAGCGTGTGATATCGCTACCCCACTACCGTTCCGCAATGATGACGTAATGTCCCTACTATCGAAATGCGATGATACCGTACTGTCCCTACCACTGAAATGCGATGATGACGTGAGATATGACGTCACTCGCCATCGCTAAGTTATTCGACACCAAAGTAGCTGTCGCTACTTCTTTCGACTCTCGCTAACTAAGAATTGAGTATTTTGTTTTTAAACAATGGCTTTTCGTATTTCGTTGTGCGTACTGCTGAAGTAAAGGAGAGAAGAGAAGAAGCTAGAATTGCTCGCAGATTAATTTGGGATGCACATAATCCGTTCCAATTGCCCGAAACGGAACTTCTTGAAAATTTTAGACTGGGTAAAGAAGTTTCTTTGTACGTTGGAAATATTTTAAACCCACATTTAAATTATGGAAGTTATAGAAATCGAATTCCTGTCCATTTAAGAGTAAGTACTTGATTTATTCATAAAATAATTGTTAACCGCTCTCAGTGACTTCCAATTTTGTTGCCCATCTGCCCCAAAAAATTTCCGCGAGCAAAATCCTCATGATCATAAAATGAAGCAATATTTCCTTTTGGTCTCTACTTACCCTCTTCTCTTTCTCCTTTTTGAGATATAATTAAATTTAAACAAAACTAAATAAAAAATTACAATTCATTTATAAATTTTATCTAAACTAAAAATATTGAAAAATAACCTATCATACTAAAAGAACTAAATTAAATTTATATTACTCTAAAAAGAAATCAAATCTGATATTTAGAGACATTTTTAAAATTTATTGACGGTCTCTAAATCTGTGCAGTTAATAGCTAATGCGGGGTGATATTTGTCTTCATCAACAAACGGTGTAAAATCTTTTGTAACTGTACAACTCAAATTTGATAAGATAATATCCAAAATTCTGTTATTACAGTTTAAAATATAATTATATTGTTGTACAGCTATAAAGTTAGAAAGATCCATAAAGCTGGTTTTTAATGAAGTAGCATAACCATATTGTAAATCATACAATTGAGCGATATTTAAATCACAAATAATAATATAATTGCTGTTAAGAATAAATGGTAATGACTCAATATAATTACAGAAAGAGTTTAAGTGATTTGATGTAACAGGCGGTGGTAAATACATTGTAATAATGTAAATAAATTGAAAAGAAGTAAGATGTACCTTCACACACACTACATCAAACTTACAGCCCAAATTATGAGACATACACACAAGAGATGAATGCAGAGATATTACCCATTGCTGGGTGTGTCAATCTGCTTTGTATGTAGATATCGGTAATGATGATGACATATTCGTACTGTGTGGATTTTTACCAGATGTCAGTTCATGGGCACTCATTGCTGGCATGTAGTGCACCACAGGGTCACATTTGTGCCAAATAAAATTCGAAATAAGTTTTGGCGTCGGTCGGAATCGAACCCGGCTCACCAGGTTCGTGACCAGACATTTCGGCACGCGGCCATGAGACTCCATTAAATAACTAAGATAAAAAGAATCATGCATTAAATTTAGTAATTTTATACAAAAAAAATATAATAAATAAAAGTAGGCCAATTCTTTTGCTGCAGAGCTAATACAAAGGCTATATCGAAAACTATGCTACAAAACAAAGAAACAGCAGCCAAAATATTAAATTTTACAATGATTCTATAATTAAATTCATCAACCTTTATCTTTATTTCTCCTCTATTTATTTAACTGTAAACAATAAATTATAAAACAGATAAACTAGATCTATTACGGCATGGATAAGACAATCACTACCAGTGTTCGCTCCTTAAATTCTACGTCCAAGACTGCGAGTAAGATAGAATTTAATTTGATATGTTTATATGGGTTGGTGGAATGAAATTGTTTTCTAGTTTTGTCGGCAGTATTGTTCATTGTATGTGGAACAAAATCCCGAAGTCCGTGTTTATTTCACTAAAGCTGCATTACAACAATGCATGAAGGTACAACTGGTTGCAGGAGAAGGATGATATTTATTTACTACTATAGTAGTTCTCGTATTACGTCGATTTGAAATTACTTCGATAATAAATATACTATTTCTACATATATCGTATTAAATAGTACAATTATTTCAAAATACAGATAGAAATATTTGTTCAAGTTCTCCAGTTTATTATACAAGTATACTATATTGAATATTTAATTTTTATTCATTTCTATGGGTGCAATCGATTTTGGGATATTAAAGAATCCCATCATGAGGTATAACCAGCTGAAAATATATATATATATATATACCATGTGCCCACTATGTAAGGAATATAGTATATATCTCGGTAAATAATGACTGTAAAATTATAAATTACAACTTTTTACCTCTCGCTAAGAGAAGTATTGAATTTATGCTAAAAATCGTATATCCAGATTTTAATGAATAAGCACGTTTTAAGGTCCCTACAATCCGATTTTAACATTTTTACGATGATATATGTGTGTGGAATGTTACGTCATCGAAAAGAGAAAAATCTCTATCAAATGAGCCTAATGAAAGGGTACATTGCTATTTAAAAAAATTCAATTGTTTTTCGTTACTCATTTGTTTTCTGAAATAAAAATAACTGAATGCTGCCTTATTATGGGAAATAAAATGTTAAACAACTTTTGTATAGATTTTTTTTTTGTATACTGTCGTTATTTACCGAGATATTATATACTATATTCCATACATAGTGGGCATCCTGTATATATTTGGCTTATAAAGTGTATATAAAATAAGATAATTATAATAAAAATTACAATTGTTTGTTTCACGGAGAAATTTGCAATTTGCTTTTTGCAGTTTGCACTTGTAAAATAATTATATTGAAAATTGTTGTAATATTTTAAAAAGGTTGATTTTTATAAAGTTTTAGTAAAAATAATGTTGAAACATTGTGAATATATTAAACGGTTTTGAATTTGTAAATAAACATAATACAGGAACATAACAATAAATAACACTAAAAAATTTAAATTACCTTTTGTAATTTTTTTTCAAAACCGTTGAAAATATTCACAATATGTTCCTTTATTATTTCCACTAAAAAATTATAATTTTTTATTTTTTTGTAAATATTGCAACAATTTTCAATGAAATTATTTTATTTTATGTACATTTTATAAACCAAATATATAATCTTTATAGCTGGTCATGCCTGATAATGGGATTCTTTAAATCCCGAAATCGATTCCACTTTTCCTAATACAAAAATTAGATCCGTGAAGTTAGCAACCACCAAAAAGCACAAACAACCAAATTGGTGGGAATCGTTTGTGCTTCGTAAGTGCTTAATTGTGCCTTTAGAAAATATACAGCCAGCCCAAGCGTTCATTAGTTATTAACAAAATAAAAGTGATTGCCAACTTCACGGAGCTCTCTTAAGGTGGCATAACCATCACAGCTCAACAAGAAAAGATATACATGATAATTTAGAGCAAATTAATTGCTAATTAATTGCGCTAATTAAAAATTTATTGCTTTATTTTTTTAAAAAAAATCTATGGCTGAGCTGGCAAAAACCATATGCTGGCTCAGCCAAAAAAAAATAGGGGCATATACAGTATTTATGAAAATAGCCAAATTAATTGCTATTTAATTGCTCGTTGTAAAACATGTTTTTATTACAAAAATGATAACATACGCTGAACTAACAGCGATAAGATCATTTTTAGGTAACAACAGAGTGCGCGTAGATACAAAATGGTTTTTTACAATTACTTGCTCTAGCTCAACGTAATGAAAAGGGTTTCTTTAATTGGTATAACCTTTGTCCCAATTGATACGAGGAATTTTAAATAAATTGCTGCATATAAACTGAACCAGAAGCAATAATACCATTTTTTTCCTTTAAAAAAGGATGTTACAATTAATTGCTCTAGCTCAACCTAATACAAAGGGTTGCACTACGTGGTATACCCTTTGCCCTTATTGAGAGGAGGTATTTTTAATTAATTGCTGCAAATAAACTGGACTAAAAGCATTAAAACAACAGCTGAATGCGCTGAGACTATAAAAAGGGATGTTATAATTAACTAACCTAACCTAACCTAATAAAAAAGGTTGCACTACGTGTAATACTATTAATACAACTATTGCAACTGCAAAGCCATTTTTTATTAATAAGTAATTAAACAATTACGAAAACAAACACTTAATAGCGTAAGTAACAAAACTATCTGTCACCTGTATCATTTGTTTGCATAGCCTACTTCAATATTGTAGAATTATTTCTGATTTTTAATATCATTTTTCTCGAAATATCATATTTATATCGTTGAAATCAGAAAAAAAATCTCTATCTAATTTATATAGGTTGCCATTTAAAAAAATATAATTTTATTCTACCGTTTAAGAACCACTGGTTGAATTTTTTATTTATTATTCCTCATAAATTAAGCCCTTTTTCCTGGTAATTTTTTGTGTATAACATTTTTCTCTAAAGTCATTAGTTCGCCCAAAAAAGCGCTGGTTGTTTTAAAGGAAACACCCTGTGTATATATATATATATATATATATATATATATATATATATATATATATATATATAAATTGTTCAAAAATTCTAATTTAATTCTGAATATAATGATATATTTTTACACACAAACGATTCCCACCAATTTGGTTGTTTGTGCTTTTTGGTGGTTGCTAACTTCACGGACCCCAGAAAGTTGGTCAAATAACTATAGTATGATTGGATGATTTTATCTTTGGAATACGTCTCATGACTTTTTTATAATAATAAAATTTTACCATGTGTAATAACTAAATTTTGATTGAAACAAACTGCAATCAATTCATCAAATTTTCTACAAGGTATTATTTAAGTAAGTGTATAATGCTTAACCGATGGTAGAACTGACCCCATAGATAGTAAATCTGGGAATAATTTTTGTTGTACATGCTTTCTATAAGAACTGGAACCCCTTAAAATTGACCAATTACGTCATAGTTCAAAATTTTGTAAAAAAAGTAAAAATCAATTTGTTCTCCGGATAAAATGTCACACCTGTCACAATTGACATATAAGATCATTGTCGTCGTGGTAGATAATAGGTATTTGGGGCTTTCAAAACAAAAAAGGAACTATCTACTTGTTTATCATCAAGGTAATTGGCATTTTGATATTCAATAAACCAAATATAAATTGTACGCTAATGCAAAAAAGCGTTTCACGTTAGTTTTGACAATAAACATTTTTTCCAGAGAACACAATGATTTTTACTTTTTTACAAAATTTTAAACTATAACGTGATTGGTCAGTTTTATAGAAAGCATGTACACAAAAATTATTGCCAGATTTACTATCTATGGGATGAGTTCTACCATCGGTTAATCGTTGTACACTTAAATAACAGCCTGTACAATTTTAACATTTATTGAAACATATGTAAAAGCAAAAATACATACAATTTTACGTCGTTGGAAAACATTGCTATATGTTAAAACCATATTGTATTATTTACGAACTCGTATGTTAACTGTACATGAATTTCATTGTTAATTAACTGTAATATATTGTACTCACGAATATAGCGACATTTTATGACTGCTTCATTATAAATAAATAAATTCAATCCAATTTATTTGCTTTTGGTACGTCTCTATTTATTGGTTAAATAAATAATTATTAAATACAAAATATATTGTATTATTTACAGCTTAAAATTTTAAACTAAATCAACAAGTCATAAAATAATTTACTTTGTTCAATGCACATATTTCAAAAATATATACAGGCTGTTATATATGTAAACGTACATAGTTTAATAGATTGTTGTGTTGACTGGAATCCGAATGCAGTAACGGCTGTTTAGTTGTTTTCATATAGAGGATGGACCAATGTAGAATAATTCCGATTTCATTGAAACTGATTCAAATTGAAGTTGACTAAAAACGCGAGACTGTCGTTATTAATATATAAGATCATTGGCGTCGCGGCAAATAATAGATATTTGAGATTTTTACAATGAAAAATACAGGTTTATCATTGGCATTATGATATTCAGTATACCGAATATAAATTGTACGTTAGTGCAAATAAACGTTTCACGTTAGTTTTGATAATCAGTCGCACCAGGGTCGTTTGGAGAATAAACATGGCTGCAACGCGGCTGTGATGTAACCTTGAGTACATATTTAATTATTATGTTGCGCACGTAACAAAGTGTGCGGCCGTGCTTGTTCGTCAAACGCACCCGGCGAGGCCGTGCTGCGGCCGTAGTGCAGCCAAGTATCATTTTTACTCGGGATATGCTTTCATATAGACGTACTCTTCAATATATCCTAATCGAAAATAATTGCATAATCCAACTTAAATAACACCCTGTATAAGAGGATTACGGTAACTCGTAAAATTTTAAAGTGGAAATTTCAATCAAGATTTTTTTATCATTTAGTTTTACAAAATACTAGTTCAAATTTGACATGTATGTACCGGGTGGAACAAATTCGAGTTCCTTATATGAAAAACTTTCTTATTATTTGAGACAATTTTAAGAGGCAACACATGAATTTTAATCGTCTTTTGTTTTTGAGCTACAGGCTAAAACTTGATTTTCACTTATTTAGAAAATACCTCATACCTCGCTTATTATGATAGATAAAGAAAAAATGTTTAAATAATATGTTTTTTACGTATAATATTGTGGGGTAATTCGATTTTTTTAAAACATAATAATTCTCGAGATATAACACAAACATAATATTTTTTTAAATTGGAACAAATATTGAAAATAGTCTCATTTTTTTCTTATTTTATAAGCTTTTCAACGATGTTCATTTGTTTTAAACATGAATAAAAGATGAATTATTATTTTACTGGGGTGAAAAAATTGAAAATTGTTAAGAACCAAAGTTAATCAAAATAATAATAATAAAATTGTATAACAAAACATCTTACGGTTTTGGATGTAGTATAAAACTTATAAACAGTCCACTTCGGAAACAGATTTGTATTTTTCTTCCTCATATTCCTATTCAGAGTATCCCTCATGAGTACAGTTGGATTTAAGTTACAAACGTACGGGGAAAATGGCAAGACAGTATAGTCATAGTCGTATTTCATAATATAGAGGCGGGCGCGCGGCCGATGCGTTGGGCAAGCAAGTCTAAACCTGTAGGTGACGTAATTGTCGTGAGCGCCGGCTAACGTGTCTAAACATGTGCATTGCGTAACTTTTTACTCGTACGTGCTTGAACATTCTAGAATGAATGAGAACGGTATATAAAGGGAAGCATCTCAGCGGGAGCCAGTCTACAACCTACAGTGAGTCCGATATTGAAACGCGTGGTGAACATATGTGAAATAATTATATTGATATAAATATCGTGTAAATAAATAATGCTTTGTGTTAGGGTTTAAATAAGTAAACAATCTTAGTGTTTAAGTGTTTAATAATATTCATAGTATTTAATTATTGTTTATATTTGTTTATTCATTTTTTCTTGGAACTTGGAAAAGAATTTAAACACATGGCAAGAAATTCTCTCATTGCGCAATTTACACCTCAATATAGAAAAAACCAAGTGTATGGTAATCAGTAATAGAAATGTAAGAGCCGAGATCAAACTAAATAATGAAATCGTCGAACAAGTAAACTCATTCAAATACCTAGGAAGTACAATAAATAACAAAGGAACAATAGACGAAGAAATTAATGCAAGAATCCAAGCTACAAACAGAGTATACCAGGCCCTACAACAAAAATTTCTTAACCACAAAGACATAACAACAAAAACGAAATTCTCCATATATAAATCGGTATACCTGCCGGTACTACTATACAATGGCGAGAATTGGGTACTCACAGATAAGCAACAAAAACGAATACAAGCAGTAGAAATGAAATACATAAGACGAGTACTAGAAATCAGAAGAATTGAAAAACGAAGAAATGAAGATATCAGAAAACAAGCCGAAGTCAAACCGTCTAAACAACTAATAGAAGAAAAGAAATTGAGTTGGTTCGGACATCTGGTCAGAATGGAAGAAACAAGACAAGTTAAAAGAGTATGGGAGTCTAAACCCATAGGTAAAAATAGACGAGGAAGGCCAAGACCCACTTGGAATAGTTCAATTAAGAACCTACTAGCTAATGCAGGAGAAAGCTGGAACCTGGCAAAAGAAAAAGCAAAAGACAGGAAGAAATGGAGAAACTTTGTTTACAAGGATAGAATAAAAGAAGACCAAGAAGAAACCTCGACACCGTAGGGTACAAGAGGATCTGGATTATGATGATATGATGATTGTTTATTCATAGTATTAGTTATTTTTATTATCTTTTTCTCATTTATTTCTCGTTTAATACGATACATTCCAGAACTATCTCTCTAACCTTTCTTCCTTACCAGAAAATAATTATACTTTATGGAAAGCCACCAGATATCTAAAACGTCCAACTCAACCAATACCACCCATACGGAAAAATGACGGAACATGGGCTAGGAAAGAAAAGGAAAAAGCCGAAATCTTCGGAGAACACTTCGCAAAAATTTTCGAACCACATCCCCCTCTACCACAGGCAAATGAAGAAACAATCGAGAACTTTTTAACTTCTCCTTTACAACTGACTCTTCCAATGAAACATATCACGCCCACGGAAATTCTACAAGAAATAAAATGCCTAAACAACAAAAAATCTCCCGGACACGACTTAATCAATGGAAAAATTCTGAAAGAAATACCGAAAAATACCGTAGTAATGCTGACAAACATCTCCAATGCAATAATAAGAATCTCATACTTCCCAATACAATGGAAATTTGGTCAAGTCATCTTAATCCACAAACCCGGAAAACCACCACATGAGACTACATCGTACAGACCAATCTCGTTACTCCCGATACTATCAAAGTTGCTGGAAAAACTTATTTTAAGAAGACTGAAACCGATTATAGACGCAGAAAACCTAATCCCATCCCACCAGTTCGGATTTAGACAAAATCACTCTACTATACAACAAGTCCATCGAATAGTCAACGAAATAGAAAGTAGCCTACAAAAAAAACAAATCTGCTCCGCAGCCTTTATTGATATAAGTCAGGCATTTGACAAAGTATGGCACAAAGGTCTTCTATATAAAATAAAACAGAAACTCCCACATCATTACTTCCTAATATTAAAATCATATCTAAGCGAGCGCTCCTTCCAAATAAACTATGAAGGTACACTGTCTAATGTATACCCAACAAAGGCAGGCGTCCCCCAAGGAAGTGTACTGGGCCCACTCCTCTACCAACTTTACACTGCTGACCTACCCAATACAGATCATGTATTAACCGCAACGTACGAAGACGACACGGCAATCCTCGCTACTCACGAACAACCAAATATAGCCTCCTCACGTTTACAAAACTCACTAGACGAAATCGAAAAATGGGCTGAAAACTGGAGAATCAAAATTAATGAAAATAAATCCACGCATGTCACATTCACAAACAGAAAAATCACATGCCATCCTGTCACAATTAACAACAAACTTCTAGAAACGAAAGAAAGTGTGATATATTTAGGTATGCACATTGATAAATCCCTTATATGGAGAAAACATATAAACACAAAGAAAAAACAGATAGACATCAAAATTAAAAAAATGTATTGGCTTCTCGGGCGAAAATCGACACTCTCACTTGAAAACAAGCTGCTGCTTTACAAAACGATGATAATACCGATATGGACATACGGCATTCAGCTATGGGGCTGCGCAAGAAAGTCAAACATCAACATCATTCAAAGGAGCCAAAACAAAATCCTGCGAATGATAGCAAATGCACCATGGTACATTAGTAACCACACACTGCACAAGGACTTAAAAGTTAAATACGTACACGAACAGATACAAAAGTACTCGATATCCCATGCAAACAAAACCACCAATCACGCAAACAAATTAGTTGCTAACCTATACACCAACGAAACCGACCTCAAGCGCCTCAAACGTATCAAGCCATCAGAACTAGCAGAAATGCATCATAATACCACATGATTTGTTACTTATTATCACTAATAATGTAAATTAAGAGTAATAGTCACTGGACTCATTCTTCACGCATGTCCTTGTAATAATTTACCAAATTTGCTTGTTGGCTCAATTAAAGGCCAGTTGTAAATAAAATATGTAAATAAAAAAAAAAAAATTCTCGTTTAATAAACTTTTGTTAATTATTAATATTTTTTTTACTTTTACACTTCACCCGAATAAATAAACGTACAATACATATATCTTAATGCATACAAAATTTAATATTTGTTTTTCATTACAATGGAACAACTCATGTTACCAATGAAAATAAAACGTTTACTTTTTGAATACAAAAATTACGAACACACCACTTTTAATATGCACACTGAGCATGTTTTCTTCATACAAATGCATCTTGTATAGAGGTAGTAGCAATGCAAAATGTATTTTCAAGAGGCTTGTCTGAATTTTTTGTTCTAATTTTGCTTTTTGTTCGATTCTTACTTGAAAAAAATTGTTCGCAAATATACGTACACAGTGCACGTTCATGAAGTATTGAATATTTTTCGTTAGGCAGGTTCAACTAATAAAAGTCCTATAAAGACACTAATTTTTTTAAAAAAAAGTTGCATATCTGATTGAAACTATACATGCCATTTGCATGTAACAAGCAATTTGTTGATGTCAACTGAGAATGGAGTAGCGCATATACTGAAATGTCTTTGATGTTTTTAAATAGGTATATTAAAATATATTCTCAAAGTCCTATGACACATTAGCTTTTAATACCGCATATCGTCGTTGAGAACAACAATTGACGTAACTCAGTTTTTCTAGTTTTGCAGGAGAGAGATTTAAAATTTGAATGAGCGTAGATACAAAACTAGTAAAGTATTCCGAATGGTTTTTTCTCTTTTGGGAGTTACAAATATATACTTTTTGACAGGCTAAATATTTTTACAGAATTTCCATTTGATGTTTATTAATTTAGCGTACAATAAAGATACGTCCCTTTGCAAAATTGAAAATTGTAGATGAGTGGATAAATAAATAGTTACATCGTCAGTAATATATAGTAATTTAAGAATTTAATATCTGAAAGAGACGGTGAAATCATTTATAGAGGGGTAAATAAAACATAATAACCGCGCACATGTAATTTTATTCAAAAATTAATCTAAACAGGTTTACATTAGTAAATATAATAAGTATTAGAAAATATAAATAAAACAGTATTATTAACAACATAAAAATTCTCTGTTAAAAATAATCTTTGATTGATCTTGTCCTATTCATGGGGAATATTTAAATAAAAGTTCCAATACTCTTCAGTTCGTATGACTGGTGTATCTTCTTCACATAGTGACTTTAATTTCAAGCAAATGTGCTACGAACTAAACACTTCTCCCTTTCAATGGTTTGCTTCACAGTGCTGCACGTATGTTGTATCGTCATGATCTGAGATATCTCCAAAAATGCTAATGTCATCGTCACTTTTATTAGCCAAAAATCTCTTCAAGTTCTTTGATAGAATCAACTTTATCTTGAAGAAGTTGCTTAGTTTGATCATTAATTTCCGTGCATTCTATAAAAAGTAAATATTATACCTAGTATCAATTTGATTACTACTAATTATTTTATTTAACTTACCCACTGTAACGTCATCCCTATTTATTTTACAAGTTTTTGATATTTTTACTAATGGAATTTCTTCTGTACTATCGCGTTCTAAACCGCCTGTTACTAGATTTTCCATATCTATTACTGTTCCTATATACCATTTTTTCTTCATAAAACATTTTTATTTTACTGCCGACTTTTATTGTTTCCTTCTTAACATTTTTGATGTCTTTGGAATATAACATATTTTTAGTTCCATCTTTCCACAATACAAGCACATCCATGTCCATAATTTTATTTATACTTAACAACCTTTTTATTGATAAAACTGGCAAACTGACAAAGACACACAGTACACAGTACTCCATGCTTACATGAGATAAACTAACAAGAAATGCAGCGTATATACAGAATTTACTAGTAGTGGTTTGCAAGTTGCAACAAGCAAAACTAAGATACGCCATCCATATTCACTAAGTTGCCCATTTCAACAATTTCACAAAGGAACGTAACACCGTTTACGTTTATTCGTGATATTGACTCGTCAACGAACATGATATACGTCGGTTGGTTCTCTTGCTGTATTATGAAAACTGTGGTGAATTGAGGTACGCTACTTCGTGAAAATTTAAAGCTGGTCAGCTAATGTATTTGGGCGAAGTATCTCATTTTTCGCATTTTATGAGTTACGTCAGTTTGTAAACTCAACGACGATATATTTCCCTATTTACATGGCTGAGTTGAGACAGACAATGTTTTAAAATGAAGAAAGTTATTGTTCTTAATTTGAGATTGTCTCCACTCTTGTTTTTTTTTTTTATTATTTATAATAAACGTTCGTTTAATTCTAAATAATAATAATAATAATAATTCGTAGCCTTAATTTTTTTAATTTAACTGCAATTAATTTTTATTGTCAACATGATATCACGGAAACACCTATTGCTATCTTTCTCTCGCACCAGACTCTATAGCAGGCTGCGAGTGAAAAATAGCAATAGTGTGACGTCACAGTGATACTGAGAACAATTTGCAAATATCTCGCAAAGTAATTATTAAAAATGTTTTTTTTTTTATCTTAATTGTTATTTAAGTATAAAGTGTATATTTTATTATTTTTTGTTATTTTGTAGGGCCCCATTGTAATTGAATTTCAAAAGGCATTACTCTTTGAAACATATCATTTTATTAATTCAATTTAATATTAAAGACGTAAGTTCACTAAAATCGGAGAACCTGGAGCTTCGATCCTATTAGACATGGCGTGAAAATAATAACCAGTAACAACTATTTCATTAAGCACGGGCTAAAGTTAACTTCCTGTAGTTTTTGTTTCTTCAGCCATAGATAACAGCTACCATTGTATAAAAATAAGTATTCTGAAAATTGTGGTTCTGTATTTCTGCTGTTTTAATTCGCACTCGTAGAAAAAGTATAGTATGTGACTCGTTTTGTAAACTCGTATCTAAAAAAACTATTATAAAACTTGTTACATTATATACTACTGTTTTATTTCTCAAATCATAGGAAAGTTTACGCGCCTAGAGCTGCAAAAATTAGTTTTGTGGACCATAAGCAGCCCACGAGCTACGTATGGACATCCCTGTCATAATGTATTGTACCGGCTGGAGTACACTGGAGTACTACAACTAACTATACGAGCCCAGGCTCATAATAGTTCGGCCGGATTGCTTTTTCAAATACTACTTTAAAAATAGACTTAGAACTTACAGAAATTGGCATTTAAAGAGTTATCTTCTAGCCCAAAATTATCTTATATAGAAACTCTAGTTTTGGCACAATAAGTAATAACTTTGTAAAAATTCAGCGTGTGCAGTAAAACCTACCATGTAAGAGATGTGGGGTAATTGGACATTACTTTAACATAAGAATGTGCAGGTAGGGTTGAGAAGATTATATCAGTTGATTAAAATAAACTATTAAAATCATGATTTTAATCAAGTGATTTTTAATTTAGAAAATAAAGCTAATAGCAAGATACTTAAAAACATATTAATTTATAAAAATAAAACTTTCAAATCCTAGAACCTAACCTGAAAGTAAAAACAAAATATTGTCGCACTTTTATAATATTACTGATGACTAGAATACATGCGTATCATTTATATATCCGATCGTTTTCTGCAAGTCACGAACGGAATTTTACTAACTCGATTTGTCGAATTTTGCTTCGTTTCTGTATTATTTAACTTGAAAATATGTCATAATAAGTTTGACGAAACAAGACATGAACAGTTAGAAAATATGTGTATCAATAAAAACTAACCCAAAATTAAATTTTTAGAAATAAAAAAAACATAAAAATCATAAGTACCGACTATTAGAAGGTTAACCGACTATCCGACCACTTTTCTAATCGACGATTAATCGACTTAGTATTTGATAAGCTATGATAAGGCATAGAAATAATACATTAGTAAAAATATTTACTTACTATACTATAAGTCTGATACAGTGTGTTAAAAAAAACAACTAGGAATAGGTTATGAACAGATAAACGTATGTCTGTATTCAATTCAAAAGTCAAGTTGTCAAAATTGATCTTGAAATATACTTTTAAGAAAAAAAATATAATAAAGAAGGAAACAGAATATTGCCGTTCGCCGTTTTCTAATTTATTTCCATTTCTAAAATAAGATTCAAGAAGAAAAACTTAGATTTTTTTAGATAACATTTTTGACAATATTTCATTTCATAATAATATAATTAAATAGTTTTAAATTGAGACATGTTTCTTTGTTCATATCCTACACCGAGTTAAAGAAAAGAATATAAAATTAAGACAATTTTCATTTTTAGATTTATATATAGGAAAGATTACTTTGTATTAATATGTAATTATTTCATTAATTCAGGCAGAAATTTTAGGCAAAGGCACATTTTGGGACTGACACACTATACTGGTAACAAACGAATTGCAATGAAGAAAGGCTTTTAGTAATGCTTGAAATTAGTCGGCAAGACTAATCGTCTTCTAAAATAATCTAATAATCGGTAGTCGGTTAGGTTAGGTAGTCGGTTAGTCGGCTAAAACCGTAGTCGGCACATCACTAATTTTAATAAACCCTGTGTTCAGGGCTTGTGCATACAATGCATAATATAGAATTAAAGCTATGATTACCAATAAATGCAATGTAGCCCAATATTAAATGGCGGAATACTTGAATACTATATTAAGTTTTGTTTTAATAATGATTTGTTTGTTAAAAATGTAAACCGGCCGAATCATTATAAGCCTGGCTCGTAAGTAGCAGGATGCACTGGTGAATGTATTAACTTAAATTGATCTAGTAGTCTCTATTATGTATTATTGATGTATGAAATTTGATGTAGTACGTATTAAATTATAGCATTAGAAATAAGACGAATGCATTGGTTTCAATGATATTGAAATGTTTGTAGTGTATAAGATATATTGGTTTGTAAGTTGGTGTGTATCGATTTCCTTGTTTATGTAATCACTCATTCGTCATACTTTAGAACTCAATTCAATCTTTCCGACATTTCTTTCGTGTCCATTCGTTATTCCGCGAAGGCAGTTCTGCTATGCAGGGCAAGAAGAGCCAGAGTTACTTACATTCGCTCTTTATCGTTCTCTTCTCCTTCTAAAATATCATTTGAACAGCTGTCAAACAATATTTATGCTTCTTCTCACCTTTATTGACACATCTTGAATTATGTTTTAATGCCATTTTGCTCCAATGAAAACATCTATAAAGACGAATTAATATTTCCCATTTTGTCGATAAAGAATATTTCAAAGAAATACATTTATTTTCTGTATTATTATGATAAACAAAATATTATTTCGTTTAATAATAATAGTTACAATTGTTGTAGTTCATTGTTTTATTTCAAGCCACAGCCATGGCTCACTTTCTCTTTTCGACTAGGTGTATAAAAAAGTCCCCGCCATTTTACTTTCTAATAATGTAACATATGGATTATTTTACATGATTGTAAAGCAAATTTGATGTACTTTTCAAATTTGTAAAAAAATATATATTATGTTCCATTTGAAATTTCAAAGTTGATATTAATTACTAATAAACCGGAAGTGGTATCATGAATGTACATCCGTCATCAAGTAGCTTACATGTTGCTGTATAAATCATGTTATATGAAAGAAATTACTAACTTAATAAATATGCTGGGTCCACTAAAATATAACACCCTGTATATATGTATGTATTACAAAATATTTCTTCAAAAATTTTCTTCGCAAAACTAGTTAATTCTCGAAATAAATGGGCACTTTTAGCTTTGGCCAATTAATCAGTAAATTAATGCCCGAAATACACAAGTACCTAATCTAGTCTATCTGACAAAATTCACTTACTTTTATCAATCTAATTATGCTAGGTTAAGATACTTTAGATTACATTTTATTATGTGTTTAACCCATTTTGTTACTGTAATATTTAAAATTAGATGGTTAATAAATTAATATATTGGGTGACCCAAACCCAAATCACCATTCAAAAGAAATTATAAAATTACCCTATAAAGAAAACCAAATTTCAGTTTTATTTCATATTTGAAAGATATTTCAAAATAAAATTTTGCAAAATTTACATTTTCATCTATATCTAGTAACCTATGCAATTATTTCCAAATAAATTCACCACTAAAATGAATTATTAATGTGGCAACTTTTGTCTAATTTAACCGACTTTGTATCAAGCATCTCTTACAGTTCTTGATATCTCCATGCAGAACACGTTACTCGTATATTTGGGACATCTGTAAATGTTACATTTTATTTTTTCAGTATTTTACGGTCATATCTAAAACCGGCCGATGAAAGGAAAAAATATATATATTAAAAGTTTTATAAAAGTCCCTTTAATCGCGAGTTTGTAATATACGAAATGAGTGTATAAAAAACAAATAATTATCTAAAAAAATTATAAAATGAGTCATATACTATATACTTTTTTTCTACGAATACGAATTAACAGCAGAAATACAGTTTTTAAGTTATATATTTATTTTTATACAATACAAAATCACAGCTGCTTTCCAGGTCCATGAAGTTAGCCACCACCATGAAGCACAAACGACAAAATTGGTGTCAAACGTTTGTGCTTGGTTAGTGCTTCAAGGATATGCATAAATAAAGTCAGCAACCCTAAGCGTTCATTAATTATTAACAGTTTAAAAGTGGTTGTCAATTTCACGCTCAGCAACCACCTTAGAAGCACAAACGACCTAATTAGTGTGAAACGTCTGTGCTTCATTAGTGCTTCAAGGTTATGCATAAATAAAGTCAGCAACCCCAAGCGTTCATAAATTATTAATAGTTTAAAAGTGGTTGCTAACTTCATGCTCGGCAACCACCTTTGAAGCACAAACGACCAAACTGGCGTCAACAGTTTGTGCTTCGTATGTGCTTAAAAGATATGCATAAATAAAGTCAGCAACTCCAGGCGTTCATTAGTTATTACCAAATTACAAGTGGTTGCCAACTTCACGCTCAGCAACCACCTTAGAAGCACAAACGAGCAAAATAGTGTCAAACGTTTGTTTTTCGTTAGTGCTTAAAAGATATGCATAAATAAAGTTAGCAACCCCAAGCGTTCATTAATTATTAACAGTTTAAAAGTGGTTGCCAACTTCACGCTCAGAAACCACCTTAGAAGCACAAACGACTAAATTGGTGTCAAACGTTTGTGCGTCGTAAGTGCTTCAAGGATATACATAATTAAAGTCAGCAACCCCAAGCGTTCATTAGTTTTCAACAAATTGAAAGTGGTTGCCAACTTCACGCTCAGAAACCACCTTAGAAGCACAAAATGGTGTCAAATAGTGTTTATTCTTGAGAAATTTCATGTTTTTATTTTTCTCATTTCTCGAAAAATTGTTGTTAATATTACATTATCGGTTTGTTGCTATTTTTAATTTACTTACTATCCTCGTGTATTTCCAATTATTAACCACAATAGTTACTTTAACATATTTATATATTTTTATAAATGCAGAAAAAAAATTGTGACTCCAATTATTAGCGAATAAGTCCATTGTTTGAAAACAAAATCATTTCTATATCTACTTACGTCACAGAATATTGAAAAAAAAATTAATAACATTATTAAAACTACAAATCGCTTTCAGTTTAGATGGATTCATAAAAATAATTAAAAAATAGTGAAGACCCCATTGTAATTTAAAAGTAAATGCATACAAATTCCTTAATGCACATATACCACTATTTAGTTTTCTTGTCATATATATTTTCCTAACCTATAAATCTGCTTGAACTTATAATCGTTTTGCCCTGTACATATTATTTCACCATATTTATTATACATCTGTCATTTTGTACCACTCTATACAGATCTATGCAATGAAGTTGCTGCGCATAAAATAATTCAAACTTGGCGCGTTTGCAGTATCTAGAAGTATACTCCGAAAACAAAATGTATCTTAATCCTTTTAATAATAAACATACAAACGTAACCTAATCTAAAACATTTTCAGAAATTACATATGTAATAAACAAAATATCTTTTGTTTTCGGAGTGCAGTTCAAGATGCAGTGAACGCGGCATGTACACAGTGACAAATGTATAAAGCCTCATATACACGTTGGCCGAGGTTAGGCGAATGAAAGCCAACGCCGAATTTATACCAAGTTTTTTGTCTAACTTCGCAGCGACTCTCATTGGCCGCTAGCCATTTGTTGACGCTCGCCTCAGTGTTCGGTTCGCACATTGAAAATGGGGAATAAAGAAACATTCAAATTTATCATTACATCTTCTTTTTTGCCTTTTTGCCTCTCGCTAAGGAGGTACCTATTGGATTCACGCTAAAAATCGCATATCCAGATTTTAATGAATAAGCACGTTTTAAGGGTCATACAATCCGATTTTAACATTTTTACAATGCCTGTGTGTGTGTGTGTTGGTGTACATGTGCGTGTGTGTGTTGAAAGGACGATGTCAAAAACTGCTTTTTATTTTAGGTAAAAATGCTTCAAATAAAAGTTGTTGGGAATAATATTCTGCATCTGAATCAATAAACAAAATTAATTTTGTGTGCCTTTCTATATAAAAGTGTTATTACGTAGAAATTCGATCCCATTCACGAGATATTGATATTTCCGAGGATATTTCACTAATCAATTGTAAATATTAGTTCTATTATCTATTTTGTACCATATAAACTGTATGCGCTTTTGTAAAATTATACGAATAAAATAATTATTTTGTTTTAGTTTCAAATTTCGCCACCAGGTCCGCATTCTTATTTATATATTCCAATAGAGTGATATGGAAGTGGCTGTTTTTAGAGCAAAAATCAAAAAAGTTGAATTACGCAGGAAATGGTTTATCATATGAGTAAAATATTTTTATTATTTTATATATAAAATTGTTTGCTTAATATATAAGTGAGTTATGGATTAATTCCGGTTAGACCGGAAGTGCCACACTGCTTTGAAAGTATGTATTTTAGTTGAAACGGACATATCGGAAAACTCTTAGATATCAAATTTTGTAAAATAATAATGAATAGTTTCAAAAATAAAGATAGGGTATGTAAAATAGATTGACTTTTACTAATGAACTCATATCTGGAAACGCATCGTTTTCGAAATACAATCTCTTAAAAGAGTAAATACTATCTACCTAATTTTAGTTGGCTTTGACTTATTACGTCAGTTATTCGTTTAATTTATTGTAACTTCTACATAGCATTGATTTTTTTTTAATCATTTTATTCATTTTTACCTCTCGTTAAAGAGGTATTGTAATCATGCTACAAATCACATATCCATACTTTAGTGAATAAGCACGTTTTAAGGACCCTACAATCCGATAATAACATTTTTACGATAATGTCTCTCTCTCTGTGTGTGTGTGTGTGTGCGTGTGTGTGTGCGTGTGTGTGTATGTGGATGTGTGTGTGTATGTGAGAGGTTGTTTTTGTACGATTTCTCAAATTCTATACGACGAAAGACCGGTATAACTACGGATTCCTCAACAGATTATTTAATACATTTTAATAATTGCTCATACAATAACCATCAATTTCAATGCAAGCATTGCAACGTACCTAACATATTTTGATACATTCGTTAAAATACGTAGACAGAATAAAATAAACAAAACTAATAATTGAAGTGACAGGTTACAGTCAACTAAAATAACAGTATGTTGAAAAACAAGTTTCGTAAGACAATCTGTTAACGCACAAGTCTATATTATGAGGACAAGGTACTTACCTGAAAATTTAGACTAATACCTTCAACTGTCGCTTTGATTTCAATACAATTATTTGTTTTGAAAATCATAGTCAGAGATACAAAATTTTATATTTTAATTATAAATGCGGATTTACAAAATTAATTGTCAAGAAATCAAGATTTCTTGATGATACATTCTTGTCTTGTCTTGGGACATAGAATATATTTCTTGTCTTGGTCTTGTCTTGATTTCAAGACAAGATCAAGAGTATACCTTGATTTTTGTGAAACACTAACCATAAGTAATTAAACTGGTTGAGACCTGTTTGTTTACTCCGCCGGTTGCTCGCGCCGATTACGGCATCGACATGCTTAGATACTCGCTCAGCGCGGCGGCTATTTACTTTCGCGGCGGCTATTTACTTTCAATCAGCGGCGTCGGTCGCGTACTCACTAGTCGGGTGCACGCACGCTACAGTATGCATTATTTTATTTATTATTAAACAAGAAATAAATAAATAAACAACTGATCGCCATGGAAACATTCATGTAGGGATCGTAAAGTAACTTTCTGATCCTTTATACACAATTTTCCGAGCCAGCTCAATGAAGAAGGATTTTCCGGGGTCCGTGAAGTTGGCACGTCATTGGAAGCACAAATATTCTTTTTTATATTAGTAATTAGTGCTTCGTTAGTGCTCTTTTGTGCTTCAAAAAAATTTAAAATTAATTGAACGGTTCACGAAATAATTAACATTATATGATGACGTGCCAACTTCACACTTAGCACGTCATTAATAAAATTTCAAATTACTTATTACAACTTTGTTAGTGCTTCGTTAGTGCTCTTTTGTGCTTCAAAAATTTTTGAAATTAATTGAACGGTTCACGAAATAATTAACATTATATGATGACGTGCCAAGTTCACACTTAGCACGTCATTAATAAAATTTCAAATAACTTATTACATCTTTTGTTAGTGCTTCGTTAGTGCTCTTTTGTGCTTCAAAATTTTTTGAAATTAATTGAACGGTTTACGAAATAATTAACATTATATGATGACGTGCCAAGTTCACACTTAGCACGTCATTAATAAAATTTCAAATTACTTATTACATCTGTTGTTAGTGCTTCGTTAGTGCTCTTTTGTGCTTTAAATTTTTTTGAAATTCATAAAGCGGTTTATGAAATAATTAAGATTATTTGATGACGTGCCAAATTCATGGCATTAATAAAATATTATACTGTTTAACACATATTTTATTAGGGCTATGTTAGTGCTCTTTTGTTCTTTATAATTTTTTTAATTTCATAGAACAGTTCATTAAATAATTTTTTTTTTAATGGAAACAATATTTAACTTTTTACCTAAAAAAATCCACATACTTGTATTTTCCTGTTTTAAATTATATAAAGGCTGTTTAGTTACGAATTTGTTTTATTATATTAATACTAATTTAAAGATAAACTTAATTTCATGTTAACTATCAAAAAAAGAATTTCATTATTTACAAAAAAAAAACACATTCTAAATTATTTAAAAAAAATCCGAATATTCTTAAAAAAATCTTTGTATTTGGCCTTTATGTTCCTAAATTTTTATACAGGGTGAGTCGGGGTGACGCCCCCCCCCCCCTTTCTTTAACTTGTTTATTTTGAGTAATAGAAAAAAATACTCATACAGAAGTTTTATAATTTTAAATATACAATTTTATGGCAGATGTAGATATTATTTACAAAGTCAGGTTTACAAAATACGATTATCGACTTTTATTTATTAAATAGCATCCTATAATTATTTTACTAAAATATAAACCGCCATATCTTTCTCTTTTCAATAATGTATTAATTTTAATGAATATATTTGAAAAAATTCGGGAAAAATAAAATAATTGAGATATATAGGAAATAATTTTTATTCTAATATTATAGGTGGCTATGTGAAAATAAACAAAATATAACAATGCTAATACCAACAAAGTATACATTTGTTTGTTACTTATTTATTATTACTTACTTATTTATCTATTTATTTATTATTTATTTTCACATAGCCACCTACAATATTTGAATAAAAATTATTTCTCATATAACTCATTTATCTTATTTTACTCGAAATTTTTCAAATACATTAATAAAAACTATTCGGTCGTTAAAAAGACAAAAATTTAGTGGTTTATATTTTAGTAAAATAATTATAGGTTGCTATTTAAAAAATAAAAGTTGATAGTTGTATCTTGTAAACCTGACTTTATAAAAAATATCTATATTTTGCCGTCAAATATTATCTATAATTCAAATAATAAAACTTTTATATGAGCCATTTCTTTCTATTACTTATAATTAAAAAGTTAAAGGGGAGGCGTCGTCTCAGACTCATCCTGTATACATTTAAGAGAGCAACTGATTAAATTTTAGCTATGATCAACCGAAATTGGTACACTGGTTTGCAAAAAAATCGCGTACACCTATTTTTTGTTGTATTGAGTCGATCTTGATTTTTAACTTGTCAATGTCATTAGTGTCAATTAGAATGTTAAAATTAACCGAAATTCAAATACATACTTGGTTGTTCTTTAATTTTTCTTGAAAAAAATTAAATTTCAGACTAGGTAAACAACAAAATTTTTTGTATGTCCCTGCAAACGGCTGAAATATATAACTTTTTTTTAAACTGGGTAGAGATACCGATGTTTTTACCTCCTGCCAATTGTAGAGATATAGGATCAAGTTAAAATTCACCGGTTTAGATTTTCATGAATAAACAAGTTTCAAGGCCTGTGTAATCCGATTTTAACATTTTTACGATAATGTCTTTGTGTGTGTATTAATGGAATATACACTAGTTCATATATTATTTAAGAGAAATGGCTTCACCTGCGTATACCGTGTGTGTGTCTTAAAGGTGTACATAGGAAATTAACATGGGAAACCAGTTTTTTGCAATTCCCTGCTTGCCTAATTATTTAAACAAAAACGCGTCAAATAAAGGTTTTGGGGTATAAAATTCTGCATTTAAATCAAAAACAGAATTACTTTTACATGCTTTGTAGCGGCAGAAATTAAATATGAAAATTTCGAAAATTACGTTGAAAATAATATCGATAGCCATGGAATTGTACAAAAAATAAATAAATTCTTGACATTTTATCTGTCACAACGTATGTTCTGACAATATGATTTTGTCTCTGGTTTTATTGTTTGAAATTATTAAAAAATGAATATTTATACTAATAAAAAGTTTTTATTGATAAGTGTAGACCACTTCTGTAGTACTAGATATATTGGAAATGAGTTGGGAGTACATCACAGCATCATACAAAATATTTAAAAAAAAAAACGTATTATTCTTATAAAATGCAGTGTCACAAAGAACTTGTCCCATATGATGAAGAAAGTAGAAGAGTGTTTTGCGTAGATATGCAGAACCTGGCTAATAATGATCAAAATTTGTTCCATTTCTTTCACGGACGAATGCACTTTCACTTTGAAAAATGAACCAAATATCCAAAATACCCGTAGTTGGGCTATAGAAAATCCTATAATTAATATTTCAACAAGGACACAATATCCTCGAAAAGTTAATATTTGGGCCGGAATTTTAGGTCACCACATAATTGGTCCTATTGAAATACGTGGCAATCTAAATACCGAAAATTATTTGGAGATGCTACAAAATGAAATTGGTCCTGCAATAGACGATGTTGTGCGCCCAGATCGAGAGGTCTGGTTCCAACAGGATAGATGTTCTGCACACTAGGAACTTTAGAGAATATTTGGATCTGGTATTTCCTGGGCGCTGGATTGGACGAGGGGGTATTATTGACTGGCCTGCTAGATCTTCCAGATCTTGCTCCATGTGACTTTTTTTATGGGGTTACATAAAAAATCAAACTTATAAAAAAGGCACGAAAACATAAATGATCTAAGAGATTCCATATTTAATGAATGTCATCGTATAATGGTTCTGCATTTGAATATTTATTGTAACTATTATCTTTATAATTACTTGTTATCCGTTTACTAATTACTACAAAACTTTTCTTGCTTGAGCATATTTTGTTACGCAATATTGAATTTTTAATAAATTCATATATTAAACAAAACTGTATTTTTTAAATTTATTTATTAATCTAATATTTCTATTGTTGTTATAATTAACGATATTTGTCCAAATAGAAAAACGTCAAGCATTTATTTATTTTTTGTTCAATTCCATGGATGTCGATATTTTCAAAGTAATTTTCGACATTTTCATGTTTAATTTCTGCCGTTACAAAGCATGTAAAAGTAATTCTGTTTATTGATTTAGATTCAGAATTTTATGCCCTAAAACTGACGCGTTTTTGCTTAAAATATTTAGGCAAGCAGGGAATTGCAAAAAAAAAAATGATTTCCATGTTAATCGGCTACGTACACCTTTAAGATAGATACACGGTATATGAAGTGAAAATTAAAATAAATTGTTCCTTTACTAGAACTATCAACATTTTAAAAAATTCAACATTAGATGAACATAGTTCTAAAATAAACCTGCGTTTTCAAAAAGTATTTTTGAGATCTATTAGTATTTGACTATATGATTTTATGACGAAAACAGCATTTCTCGTTTTCCCTATAAAATCAAAGTCATATACTAATAGATTTCTATAATACTGTTTTTAAAATGCAGGTTCATATTAGAAGTATGTTCGTCTAATGTTGAATTATTTAAAATGTTAACTATTCTAGTACATGAACAATTTATTTGAATTTTCGCTTCATATATAGTAGGCAGGGGTAGCCATTCCGCTTAACCATTTACTAATTTTTTGTATTCAAGTTTCCGTCATACCAGCGAGAAAGTGATTAGATTCTGTTTATAAGGTGTATTATCACAAATGAATTTTATGAAAAATAACATACAAACATCTTGATTAATGAAAAGATAATACTTGAAGTTATTTAAAAAAAATAGATTCCGTATAACATAATGTGGCACAAGGTCAGCCCATAACGCATGCATGACCTTCGTCAGAAAATAGTGGTTTAATATTTTTCATTAATTTTCATAAATAAAAAAAATAAAATAAATAAATATTTCATCACGGCATATTACCCATTGCTGGGTGTGCCAATCTGCTTCATATACAGATGTATATGTATATGTATTTTCCAACCGGCAGTAGTCCTTCAAATATAAATCAAAACTTTTCAAATTTTGTAATAAAAGCTTTTATATCGATGATAACAAATATTTAAATTTAGCTGCTAGTTGTGAATTAGTGAAGTGGTTTTTTTGCTTGAAGCTCCTAATAGATTTTAATGAAAATACATTAAAATAAAATCCAAAACTTTCCAAATTACATGTTAATAACTTTTATACATATATATATATATATATATATATATATATATATATATATATATATATATATATATATATATATATTTAGAGCAAAAGTACAAGAATGAAAAGTTGCTTAGAAGTCCTCATTTAATTTAATAGAATATCTCTAGCACTAGATATTTAGAAAAGAAGATATGACATTTTCGTCAAAAATCAGATAGCCATGGAAATAAAAAACAAATAAAACAAAATCTCATACTGACAGTTCAGTTCAGTGTTATTGATGTTAATTGTTGCAATCATTGTGTCTACACTGTTGTAATCAATAAATTCCATCACTGTTCGTCTGTGCATAATAAAATGGATTTGTTCAGTACCAAAGAAAAAAATTCGATTGTCAAATTACATTGCAGAGGAAATAGTTATGAAGAAATTCGTGCAATATTTCGTGTAATTGAGAGATTTAATAAAACAGGAAGTGTTTTAAAACCATGCAAGTGTCAAAGGTCAATTGCAGATGAAGATGAAGAAAGACAAGCAAATCAAATTAATGTATTTGCAGCCATTAAAAATAATAAAAATTTAAGTTTGTGGCAAATAGAAAAAGACACTTCAATTCTATTTAGTACTGTAAGAAATTATTTAAAAGAAGAAAAATATAAATCTTTTAAATATGACAAACACCAGGAATTGAATGAAGAAGATAAGTTTCTGAGAGCAACATTTTGTGAATTAATGCTGGAAAAAGCAAATGCAGATTTACATTTTATTGAAAATATTTGTTTTTTCGACGAAAGCACATTTACACTCAATAATGAGCCAAATATTCAAAATTTTAGATATTGGCGTAAAAATAATGAACATCTGTATGTTACGACTCATACACAATATCCCCGAAAAGTCAACGTTTGGACTGGAATTTTAAAAAACCATATTATTGGGCCATATTTAATTAACGGCACTTTAACTGGTCAGTCCTATTATGATCTGCTGATAAATGATATTGGACCGGCAATTGAAGAACTGGCCAATGATCGTGAAGTATGGTTGCAACAAGACGGCTGTCCAGCTCATAATACAAAAATTGTAAAAGAATATCCTAATGATGTATTTCCCGATACATGGATTGGTAGAAACGGACCAATTCACTGGCCCGCACGGTCTCCGGATCTAGCGCCAAATGATTTTTTTCTATAGGGACATCTAAAATCAAAAATTTACACTGATTACAAATATCTAGATTTAGAATCACTAAAAAACAGAATATCCCTGGAATGTACTAAAATATCGTGCTACCAACTAGCGAATGTTAGGAGTTCTTTTTATGATAGTTTAGGTTATTGTTTGGCGCAGAATAAAGACATATTTGAGCATTTAATTTAAATAAAAGTT